>CAJHNH020001443.1:0-19999 GCA_905116865.2 Candidula unifasciata
CGCAAGGCTTCCGCCATTCGCCGGCGAGTTACGTGCAGCCAACGCCTCAATACATAGAGTAGGTCGAGGTACCGCAAACAAGACTATCTCTATATTTGTCACAATAACCATATTAGACACGATTTCTATTTTCTGTTTTTTTTTTCCAAACAACCTTTGATGAGGGAGAGGGTAGTAGGTGGATTTAGTTGTGGGGTGGGGGGATCAAAGACTATCTCTATATCTGAGCAGACAATGATTGTTATTAGACACGTGCGATTTCTTTTTTTCTTTCATTTCCATTTAGCCAAACTATGCCACAGCAACGCGTGGCCGGGTACAGCTAGTAATATATACTATATATATATATATATATATATATATATATATATTTATATATATATATATATACTATATATATATATATTATATATATATATATATATATATACACCTCTGTGTGTGTGTGTTGTGTGTGTTTGTGTATGTGTGGACTCATTAGTCAGTCACATATCATTTAGAACTCACCTGACACAGGCATGCGAGGTGAGTATCCAATATTTACTTATGATCACACCAGCACATTTGGGATCTTCAACAAGAGAGGTCACTATATTCACAATCCACGGAATCCTGCCATGTGAGACGATATCCCCGCCTACGAGCTTGTCCAAATCATCTGAATCATCCCCGTCTCTAGATCCTTTACTCTCAAGACTTCGTTTTCTTGTAACTGCTGGCCGGCGACCACACAACGTGGCTTCTGTAAATGAGATATTTTAAAGAAACAGTAGCTTCATGTATGCGATATTTATATTAATAGAGCTTACTGAACGATGCTAAGACCTATAAAGTCGCATGTATAAACCAGTAAAAGATGTTGATAGAACAAACAAAGATATGCTGTTGACTGCCTGTATCGACCTGTTAGTAAACATCGAAGTTGAACTCACCAGGTACAAGTTGTTAGGAACGAAATGAAGATCCAGACCTCATTAAGTAAATTCAGAAATACAAGGTTGTGTGTTATCAGCTCTACTTTTCACAGCATACATTGACAGCATGTGCAAAGAGAACAGAAGAGAAGGATATTTCAACTGTAGATGACCAAGTATTAACACCGGAAATAGAAGATAGTCTCTAGAACCATTTGGGTCAAGTCAACACTAGGTGTAAGAAACATAAAACAAAAATTAGCTTACAAAAGACAGAGACAACAGTGATAGACACCCATAATCATATACAAGTAAATAACACAGAGATAAAACAAACAAGTTTAAAATAGGGTACAGTTTCCCATATTATTGATAAAGAAGATCTCGTAGAGAAATCAACATGATGTGCTAAAGTAAAGCGAGGTGTGGATTTTGTCAATAAGATATTCTATTTTCTAAATTCTACTAGGTTCTACATTTAAAAAGAAACAAAGAAAAGGAGAAGAAATACAAAGTAAAGCGCCCTTTTTACGCCAATGTCGCATTGGAAATATGATGCTAGATCCATATTGTAAAGACAAACCGGCGCGAAAAGGGTGATGATGTCAACAACACGCAGGTCGGCTTTTCTTTCCAGAACAATGCCTGCCACTCACTTTAGGCTAAGTCGAACTAAGATTTTTTTTTAAGAAAGGGGGAAAAATTCGTTTCAATCGGAATTCCAATCCAGGAACTTTGTTTCGACAGGCGAGCGTCAGGCCAATACTGTGTTGGTACTTTTGACATGACTGTGCATGTACATTTAACATGACTGTGCACGCACATTTGACATGACTGTGTATGTATATTTGACATGACTGTGTATGTATATTTGACATGACTGTGCATGTACGTTTGACATGGCTGTAAGTACATTTGACATGATAGTTGACGTACCTTTGACATGACTGTGCATGTACATTTGACATGACTGTGCATGTACATTTGACAAGACTGTGTATGTACATTTGACATGACTGTGCATGTACATTTGACATGTCTGTGTATGTGCAAATGTCGTTCTCTGTGTAAAAAGTGTATGTATATGTGAATGTACAGTTGACAGGTCCGTGCTTGCACAGTTGACGCGTTGGTGTGTGTACATTCGACATTATGTGTGTATGTAAATACAGTTGACATGTCCATGCGTGTGTGTACATTTGATATTCTGTGTGTATATGTATACAGTTTACATGTCTATGTGAGAGTGTATATATACATTTGATATTATGTGTGTATGTGTATAAAGTTTATGTGTCAATGCGTGTGCACATTTGACATTACGTATGAGTGTACATTTGACACTCTCTTTGAGTGTACATTTGGCCGCCTTTAGTGTATGAGGGAATGGGTAGACTTGACGGATCTGTGTGTGTGTGAATTTGACATTATCTTGTGTTTGTGTGTTTATTTGATTTTACTCGTGTGTGTGTCTTTATTCGACATTCCGTGTCGGTAAACTGGACACTGTGCGTATATGTGTGTGTAGATTCGATCTTCTGTGTGTGTAAACATTTGACATGTTGCGTGGTGTGTGTATATTTAATATTTCTGTATGCCTATAATTAACATTCGATGAGAGTGCTTTAACTGATCTCTTTCTTTCTTGATCTTACCTGGCGGATTTGACGTTGCAACTTGCTGGAAGATAAATATCAACACAAGGTACCATAATTATTTGTTATTGTTTTTTTAAAAATAATAAATACACATACACTAACCTTTAGAAGAGGGCGGGCAGAGAGAGAGAGAGAGAGAGAGAGAGAGAGAGAGAGAGAGAGAGAGAGAGAGAGAGAGAGAAAGTATGTATGTGTGCTTGAGAGAGGATTACAGACAGAAACAGTGCGAAACAGACAAAGAGAGAGAATAGGACAAAGAGAGAGAGAGAGAGAGAGAGAGAGAGAGAGAGAGAGAGAGAGAGAGAGAGAGTAAGGCGGTGAGAGAGACATTGACATAGGGATTTACAGTAAGATAAAGGTTAAAGACAATGAGGCAGAAAAAGAAAGGGAGATAATGAGAGAGACAATGAGAGAAATATTTTAAACGGCTTTAGGAATAGTATTTGAAGAAAAGTTGTAGGCTAGAGGACTGACTTCATTGAACCCGGTTTTATACCCGTTTTGCTTGGTCTCTCTCAGCAGAACGGGTTGCTGCCAGCCAAAGCACCGATGACGATCCGCTTGGGATCACCGTACAAAATATTTGCAAGAACCAAGCGACGCAGACAGAAAAGAATCCCTTAAAACACTCTGGAATCTTGCAATTCTTAAATCGACGCACAAAAAGAAAACTCAATAGCTCACAACTGCCAGAAATAGTTTTCATCGATATACACATAAAAGTGTATGCAACTAATAGATTACTCAAACAAACACATAACTAGCACTAAACATGTAAAACTGAATTTAACGCACATTTTTTTTTTCTCCAAAAGGTTGCTGAGTGCAACTATTCGACTATTGGACAACGGATAACGAATCATAAAATTACTTGACTTTTTGTGTGAGTGAAAATGACATTATCGTTTGTTTTATCTCGGTCTTTATCGCTATCCTTTATAACACAACATTTCATTTGAATTTCCTATACAATCAGTGCTAGTTGCATATGGTCAATCAGTTGTGCTGCTTTTTGCACATATTCACCAACAAAACAGTTATATCCCCTAGTATATCCCCTGGTAGGGTTTTAGGAAGATTGTCATAGCAATGCAAAGATTGAACAGCCTTAAAATTCTATGGTTGGGGAACCAGCAAGGAGATCAAAATTATAATTTTGAGAGCATGCATCTTACCTGTAACAACATACGGATGTGAGTCGTGGACTATTTCCCAGTCCTTAAGAAAGAGAATAGGGGCTTTTGAGCTGAAATGTTATAGAAAGATTCTTAGAATATCTTGGACAAAGAAGAGGAGAAATACTGACATCTTGAAAGATCTGAACATGAAGGAAGATTACCTAATAAACAGCATCCTGACTCTAAAGCTGAAATATTTTGGTCATATCAAGCGCCACAACGGATTTGAAAAAAATATTATAGCAGAAGGCATGGTACCAGGAAGGATGGGCAGGGGCCGACCGACCGACCCGAAGATGGGCACAGGATAGAAGTGACTTCTTGAGTATGAAAGTACATGAGACGGGAGAACTGGTGAGAGACCTAGTTTCTTTCAGGCAGACTGTGATGAGAGCGACGTTCTGCAAAGGACCTGCTACATGATGATGATAAGGCCTTTAGAGTTGCCTTGCATGTACCTACCATTCAGACATACATATCTGCATGACATACAGTAATTCAAAACATTTAATTAGATTCAGTTCTGACGATTGTCTGTTTGAAAGCCCCGAAAAAGCTTTCTCAGAGTTGCAGTGACCGCCTTCGATTCCATTCTTGTATTCCATGACTGATCTGCGATGATCTTGCGCCTCTATCCAACTATGAAATGTGACCTTGTCCTTTATTTTACCTGCGTCCATCTGTCAGTGGCAATCTGCTAATATTATCTTCATTATCAACATCATGATTGAATAAATGAATGAATAAATAAATAAATTAAGAACTGACATGACTGCACTCAGGACATTTCCGCACGTGCTCCGTCCCCATCTTCAGTAGCCACCAAAGAGTCCTCATGCTAATAGTACCAGTTGACACCTAATTAAAAGTCTGCCTCTGTTTTGCCCTGAATGTCGAATATCTTCCAGAATGTGTACTCACCCCCACCACCCTCCCCCTCCACCATCATCCCGCCGTCGAATTAGTCTTTTGGTGAAGCGATTCTCTATCAGTTCGATTGTACTGTCTATTTGATCTCATAGACTATCAAGAGATCATTTCTCGATTTATGTCAGCCGGTTGCATGACTGCTAACCATCTCTGTCAAGAAGTATACTGAGTTTTTGATTAAATGTGACCTATCTTAGATGCTGTAAATAATATCAACTGCCACAAGTCTTCAGCAAGTGCCATTTGTGTCAAGGCCGTCTCTGGAGTCCGTTATATTTCTCTCTAGCGTCCTGCTGTCCCGGCAATTACAACAGGACCATGAACTTAGGCCCTAAACCCAGCAAACTACTGAATTTCAGCAAAACAGACAGGTAATCCCAAGGAACCAGATTAATCGCAGCCTCGTATTTTTGTTAACTGGCTGTTAACTCCGGCGAAAGGTTCTGGTTCCTTATCCAATTCTGGACTTTAGTCTTGCTCCATAACATGATTTTGTCCTGATTTACAGATATGGCCAATTTGTGTGCAGACTGTTGGCTTCCCAAGCAAATGTACTCCGACTTCGAAGAAAACATTCCTGACTAATCGACTCTAACGACATGCTTGTTAGGGGTAGTAGGCCTATTATTCTTTTTTTTTTTTACAATGGGACTTTGGACCCCCACACGGGGATGTTACAGACTTCAGAGGACGAAGGACACTTACCCTCTTGTTGTCCATGTCACGGCCGATAACTAAGGCCAGCATGAAGACTGCTGCGAGTAAACAAATCTGAGCTATCCAGTGGCTGGTGAACGTCATCGTCAGCTAGAACCGATATAATTTAACAAATACCTGTCTCACACGCCTGGATCAGATCTTTTCCTGACTGTCTTGTGAGTATTATACTCGAGTACGTATTTTTATTTACTTTTAGACAAAAATGTATTGAAAAAGCCTGATAGGTGGAGACAAACCACACACAGATTCGTCAGCAATCAATCCTCTTACAACATGTGTTAATTTTTTTAATTTTTTTTTTACAAAAAACGTGAGATCATTTGCTAATGTTTATTTTCAGCTAACTGCAGTCTTTATTTGGAAATTGACTTTTCTCCCTGAACTGCTAATAAAGTTTGCCACGCAATTCAGTTTTGCAGACTAACTAACATTGTGTGATACAATACGTGAAACAATAGGTGAAGCAATAATTGAATGGTTGAATCCCTGTGTGAATCAACGTGGGAATCAATTCGTGAAACAATACACAAAATAATGAACAAACGATATGTAAAATATTATGTGAAAGCTTTTTGAAACAATAGGTGAAACAATATGTAAAACCATAGGCGAAACAATAGGTGAAACAATAAATAACACCTTAGGTAAGACATTTTTGAAACAATAGATGAAATTATATGAAAAACCACAGACGACACAATAGGTGAAACAATGGGTGAAACATGTTTGAAATAGTACGTGAAAAAAAATGACATGTGAACAATATGATTTGTCGTGATTTGATTGACCCTTCTGTTTACGCAGTAATAAAAAAAAACATCAGGTAAACAAGCATGAATGAATACCCGACATCTCCATCTAGGTACACGCAGCATGTTGCAAACAGCAGAACAAAACGATACTACTACTGCTACTATTGCTGCCGGTATAACAACGACCACTACTACTAATGTTAATTCTGCTGCTGCTGTTGCTGCTTATACTACTACAGCTGTTACTGCTGCTGCAGCTTCTATTACTACTATTATTACTACTTCTGCTGCTGTTGTTGCTTCTGCTGCTGTTGTTGCTACTGCTGCTGCACTACTAATATGTTACCACTACTACCGCCCTCAAAAGGGTATGCTTCTATATTTGCAGATATGAACATCTTTTAAGTTCAATAAAAAGGCTGAAATGCAATCATATAATAAGATCTAACAGTCTCAACAACAACAACAACAACAACAACAACAACAACAACAACAACAACAAAGTTTTCAGTAGATGGAAAGAGGAGAGGAGGTATAGACGGAGAAAGCCCTGGATACAGAGCTTCATTGACTGGACAGGCTTCAGACATTCAGACATGAAGTCCATTGCATTTAACCATTAAAGGTGAAGGGAGTTGATCAGAGAGTCAACAGCAGCTAGTGACCCAGGCACACGCAGTATTACGGGATAATGATGATGATTCTGTTGATGATGATAATGACAATAAGAATAAGGATGATGTTGCTAATGACCCTTTCTATCACCACTATTATTATTATTAATATCAGCGCTGCTACTACCAGTCTAAATGTTGTGCTTTAATCAAGTTACCTCAGTTTTACTTCATTGTGAGTGTTTTTTTTTTAAATATTTGATTTGTGTTACTCGCAGGGGCCAGCCTATCGCTGGAACGTCGTCCTTTGTTTTTTTAATCTAACAGCTTTACTTTCTATTGCTCCATGTATCCGTACTTATGAAACCATGTTCACAGTTCGACTTAGGCCATCTGACATCGCGCTCAATCTGTACCCTGTGGCTCTGGCCAGTGACCATACCTGTATTACCGCCGGCGCTCAGATGTTAGCAGACCAGATCTGCGAAACTAAAGCTACCTCTATTACCAACTCGTGTGACGGCTTCCTAAGATGACCTGTTGTCTACAACATTAGAGGCGTGCCATCCAATCTTACTTTCATTGATGATCTCCACATAAACTAAACGTACCACATCTTCCCTATCTCTCCTCTTATGATACAGCTTATCGCTGATTGATAATACCATGATATCTGTTTTTACTTACTTTTACAATCACACCATGATGTTTCAGTATCTACTGGCTATATTTACAGTTACATCACGATGTCTCACTGTGTCTACTGGCTATACTTACAGTTACATCACTATGTCTCGCCGTATCCTTTTGCTATATTTATAGTTACATCACGATGACTCGCCGTATATACTAGCTACGTTTACAGTTACATCACGACGTCTAGACATATCTACTAGCTATATTTACAGTTACATCACGATGTCTATCTGCTATATTTACAGTCATATCACGATGTATCGCCGTATCTATTAGCTATATTTACAGTTACCGCACGATGTCTCGCTGTATCTACTAGCTATATTTACAATTAAATCACGATGTCTCGCTGTATCTATTGGCTTTATTTACAGTTACATCACGATGTCTCGCTGAATCTACTAGCCATATTTACAGTTACATTACGATGTGTCGCCGTATCTACTGGGTATATTTACAGTTACATCACGATGGCTCGCCGTATCTACTAGCTATATTTACAGTTACATCACAATGTCTCGCCGTACTTACTAGCTATATTTACAGTCACATCACGATGTCTCCCATGTCTACTAACTATATTTACAGTTACATCACGATGTCTTGCTGTATCCATTGGCTATATTTACAGTTACATTATGATGTCTCGCCGTATCTATTGGCTATATTTACAGTTACATCACGACGTCTCTCCGGATCTACTATCTATATTTACAGTTACATTATGATGTCTCGCCGTATCTATTGGCTATATTTACAGTTACATCACGACGTCTCTCCGTATCTACTAGCTATATTTACAGTTACATTATGATGTCTCGCCGTATCTATTGGCTATATTTACAGTTACATCACGACGTCTCTCCGTATCTACAAGCTATACTTACAGTTACATCACGATGTCACGCCGTATCTACTGGCTTTTTTTATAGTTACATCATTGTGTCTCATCGTGTCTACTGACTATATTTACATTTACGTCCTGATATCTCACAGTGTCAACTGGATATATTTACATTTTCATCACGATGTTTGATTGTTTTTACTTCCGACATTTATAGTTATACCAGTAACTCCACCAGACCCAACGACTCTGAAGTCAAACGAATGATCTGCCCTCAACTGAAAGACCCTTAAATGCTATTCAAAATCTGACCCCCTGGAGAGAGAATTATGCGTTGCCGATAAACATCCAGACAGAACTGAAAAAAGTATTCGACAAAAAAAAAAAAAAAAACTGCGCATTGTAAAACAGCCACCATCAGTCTACTTGATGATGAATACCCACTGCATCTTTGGGTTCGTGTCTGTGTGGATGGGTCCGCGTGAAATGTAAGCAGAAATGGAGGATTGGGTATGTACACTGAGCATTCAAATAATACCAGATCATCATTATCATGTAGCAGGTCCTTTGCAGAACGTCGCTCTCATCAGGGTCAAAATGAAAAAAAAAAAAACTCGGTCTCTCCCCTGCTCTCTCGCCTCATGCACTTTCTAACTCAAGGATTCACTTATATCCTGTGCCCATCTTTGTATTGGTCGGCCCCTGCCTACCTTCCTGGTACCATGCCTTCTGCTATATTTTTTTTTCCAATCTCTCGTGGCGCTTAATATGACCAAAATATTTCAGCTTCCATGATATGTAGTCAAACTACCTACAGGAAAGCGATGTCAAAACTTTGATGCAGAAAATAAAGACATCAAAATAGCAGCAAAGTAACTGTTGAATATATTTAATGTTTCACAACCCGTGATATTTCTGACAGGTTAAAGATCGATACTTTAGGCACTCAAATCTAGAAATTTGTTTGTTATACGCAAACTACTCTCCAAACTAAGTACCCGGTTTAAGGTAGCTATGCAAAGAATACAGTCCCACTGTGATGTTCCCGGAATTGAAACAGCAGATAAACTAGCTAGGGAAAGAACAAACTGACGTAACAGTTTCTTATCAACAGAAGAAGAGAATAATCAAATCATTCAGAAAGCCGTCAACCCGACAGCAGACGAATAAAACATAATGGACAGACCAAAACAAGTCATTATTCTACGCCTTAGAACAGGACACAATCGACGTCGCAGCCACATGTACAGAAAATGTAAGATTGGCGAATAAGCCATGTGTACACGTGGATTAGCACAAGAAACAGATCACATTCTGCAAGACTGTCTCAAATACATCATATCAAGACAAAACTTTCTGCCAAGATAAACACCGGTGCAAGTTAGACTTTACGGGTCGCTGTTTGAATTGCAACATACAGTGAAGTTCATAATAGAGACAACATTGCAGATATAGATCATCTATTTCAAGCGAACAAAAGAAGAAGAAGAATTTACAATTATACAATGATGTCTTAATGTGTCTACTCGTTACATTTACAATTACAACATGATATTTGACTGTGTCTGCCTGCTACATTTACAAATTTACCCTGATATCTAGTTGTGTCTACTTCCTACATTTACAATCATACTATGATTGATTTGATTTGATTTAAGAACCGACATCACAGCACTCGGGGCATTTCCATAAGCGCTCCGTCCGCATCTTCAGCAGCCAGTAATATGTTCTGATACTAATGGTGCCAGTAGCATTCAGATTAAACGTCCGTCTTGTCTTTCCTCTGAGCCTCGAGCATTTGCCAGAACCTCTCGTCACTCCCCCCCCCCCCTTTGCATCAATCTCACCAGACTGTGGTGATCCATTTGCTCCTCCGAACTGTACACACTCTTCCACAAGGCACTTACCACGTCTGCATTATTATGCATCAGTATTCCACCAAGTTGTGCAGAGCCAGCCAGCCAGTCTGTCTGCTGTTCATGTCCCAACACACAAGCATGCCCTGGTGAAAAGATTCAGACAAAACTCCTCACCCGTGTCGTCCGCAACGAGGCATGTCACTCTGCACGAAGTATACCTGTCCTGATCTTCCTCAGCATGGTTTCTGAGTCAGTTACAATCACGATATGTGTGTGTATGTGTGTGTCGTGTTCTCTAGCCAGCGGAACGTATAGTGAACCACCCTACTGTTTACTGTTTCTGAGACTTTCTGGGCACTAGTTCTCAATATTTCTATTCAGCTCTTACACTAGTTTCAAGTTTTCAGAATGTGCAGGCAATAGTTTTTGGAATGTATTAGCGATCCATTCCACTGAACACTGGTTGTATGTTTCTAGTTAGCCACTCCATTAGGCCCCAGTTCTCAGAATTATTCCCTCTGCTTTGTAGACGCTCTCACAGTGTCCATGACGGTGTTCTGTTTTTCAAGCTAACAAGCATAATAAGAGGAGTTTGATAAACAAAGTCCTACAAGTGTGGTATAAATTACAGTAACAATGCAGTTCTCTTCTAACTTGTCAATACTGTAATCAAGGGTGTCAAGAGTACTGAGTACGCAACAGCATGGTGTAGAAGAACAAGATGACGTCGTTTGAAGATGGCCGCCCAACCTTTGACATACACCACAGAGTAGCAGCGCTCTATTATCATGTACTGTATCTGAGAAGGGGTGAAACCTACAGAAGTTCATCTGTGTTGGACGAACCAGTATGATGAATCATATGTGTTACTCCAGGGCAGTATGATGTTTTAAAAGGTGTTGACATGCATCAACTCGTCGTTTTTTTTCAATTGTAGAGTAAGCTGGCTTGATACCAACTTTGCGGACAGTTTGTCGTACTGTAGCCCATAATGGTTTTTTTTAAAGTCTTGACTGTTGTCAGTATGTGCTGAAATGTCACTCACAGGTAATCAGCAGTTTCTTCTGTGAGAACACTTCAACGCCCAGATTCCACTCTGGGGAATCACTAGGGGCATATGTGGGGTGACTCGTTTGCTATGAAGCTGAAACTAGGATTACCAGATTACCAGATTACTAGGGGCACTTGACACGGTCGTGAACAGTCAGTCTGACACTGTAGTTCTGCCCTTTTCACACATCCTTCTCAAATCATACACGTGCTGGACTAACAGGCATGCATCATTACACTGGATACTTATTCGTCTATGACTTTTTAAAATGCCTGTCAGGCTTCCTACGATCAAAATGCCGTTAAAAGAAAGCTGCTACTCTTTGGTGCGTGTGAAAAGTGTGGCGTCCATCTTTAATTTATCATTATGACGTCACCCTGTTCGCCTGCACTATGATATCAGGCGCTTTATACTCTTGACATCCGTAATAACAATACCGACCTGTTACAAGACAATGGTATGATTATTGTAATTTACGTCACACATTTAAGATTTGCATTTAAAGGCCACCTTTCCCTCTCATTAATTTTAGCGTGTGATGGAAGTGGTTTTAATTATTGAAAACATTTCTTTCAATTCTAACTTTAACTTTAACGTTTGACTACTGTTATTCTTTCACTTACTACTTCAACTTTCACACTTGATTACTTTTTTTTTTTTCAAATATCCAGAAACCACTAGTCCCTCTGGCTCGGTACTATGTGTATCGCAACCCTTCGGGCTTGATTCCATGATAAATACCGTATATCTGGAAGAATTTGTGTTGGGTAATTTGTATTGTTTGCTGAGGAATTCGTGCTGCTGAAACGTCTTTCTTCTGTTTTATTCAAAAGCTTTACTTCGTATTGCTTCACGTATCTATACATATGAAACAATGTTCAACTTAGTCCACCTGACATTGCGTTCAAACTGTACCATGTGACTATGGCCAGTGCTCAGACCTGTATCGACGCCGGTGCTGTGTTGTCAGAAGACCATATTTGCGCAAGAAAAATGGTAAATACAAACATTATCAACTCGTGTGACGGCCTCCTTGGATGACCTGTTATTTACAAAGATGGAGGTATAGGACTGAATCTCATTTTCAATGACGATCTCTACATAAACTAGACGTACCACATCCGCCTCATTTCTTATGTGTGATACAGCTTTTTTTGCTGACTGAATATACCAAGTATGATTGTGTCTACCTGCTAAATTAACAGTTATACCATGATGTCTGATTGTGTCTATTTGCGACCTTTGCAATTACACTATGATGTCTGATTGTGCTTACTTGCTACATTTACAGTCATGCAATGTCGTCAACAAGTTTCTACTTGCTACAATAACAGTTACACCGTAATGTCAAACTATGTCTACTAGCTTCAGTTGTCATTATACCACAAGGTCTCAGTTTGTCAGTCTGCTGCTTTTAATAAGTACAATTTCTTGAGTTCAGATTATTCCCCCACCTTTTCGTGTGTTTTTTCCCTCACTTCGACATTTACAGTTATAGCATTATTATGTCTGACTGTATTCACTACCTACATTCACAGTTCTCATGTGCAACTATGCTCATTCCATAATAAAAGATCGTGTCCACTCGCTACATTTATAGAATTGTCTTTGTTCTCGGGATGACCTTGACCTAAATTCTAGAATGTATAGTTAGCCACTTTAATGTGTACTGTTTCTCATAGTGTCCTGGCCCGACTTGGTCACTCGAAAATTTGTAGCTGGGCCTGAGTTCGTTACATGTTCCCTCAAGGTTACTAGTAAGCCACTTCCGTGGGCACTAATTGTTAGAGTTTTTAGTTAGCCACTCCACTGCGCGCTAGTTCTCAAAGTTTCTAGTTAGCCACTCCGTTGAGTCTAAGATCTTAGAATAAGCAATTAGCCACTCAGTTGTGCACAGGTTATCCCAATCTATAGTTAACCACTCCACCAAAACCTAGCCCTCAAGCTTTCTAGCTAGCCACTTCATTGGTTTTGGTTTTCAGAATTCTGCGCTCCATTGTGCATCGGTGTGCATTGGTGTGCATGGTTTCTATTTAGGAAACCGATAGCTTATTATCAATTAGTGCTCCATTTTCTGTGTTTGATACTGCATTTCTTTCAATTAGAACTTTAGATTTATCGATTTAATAATGTAGATCTTTTAATCAATACTTAAAGGTTACAGTTATTATGTGTTAAAGTTATTTAATTAAGAGTTTTCATCAAATATGTGTGTGTGTATATGTATTTGCGTGCTTGCACAAACGTATTTTTTTTTTTTTTACATTCGCAGGTGTCTATACGTTGGCAGGCATGGTCTCTTCCTGTGTTCAGGGAAATGTGGTTATCGCAACACACACTCGAACACACATGCCCATACTTTCACTACAAGACAGTCTCTTTTTTATCGTGTACATTACTGAAGTAGCGCAGTTTGTTTTCAGATAGTGCTACAATTGTTTTTTAATTTTGTTTTTTAGCATTTGATTAAAGTAATTTGAGAAATAAACACATTTCTTTTAGCATTCAATAAAAATAATTCTACACACACAAAATAACACATTAATGTTACTGTTTGATTGATGTCTTATGAATTACAGAAAACAGTTCTTTCAATTACAGCTTTTACTACGTTTAAACGTTTGGTAACTGTTATTCTTTCAATAAAATGATATTGGATCAACTTTGATGCTTGATTAGCGACAATTCTCTCACTGTATCTAATCTTCAACATTTGATTACTTCAATTATTTCAATGAATACTACAATCATTTTGATTGATTAAAGTCCTTCTTTTAATTATTACTAGAAGATTACAGTTTTTCTGTCAAATTATTATGTAACTCAATGTTTTACTTAGCTCTTTTAAGTAATCCTTTAACTCAAGCATTTGATTTAAAAAATTCGACCAGTTGATGCTTCAACTTTAGCGCTTGATGAAAGTATTGAAATATATTAAAATATCATCATGTAGCAGGTTATTTGCTCCCATCACGGTCCGACTGAAAGAAACTAGGTCTTTCGCCAGCTTTACCTGCCTCGTTTACTTTCATATTCTAGTAGTCACTTATATTCTGTGCCCATCTTCGTGTTGGTCGGCCCTGTCTCTCCTTCATGGTACCATGCCTTCTGGTATCATTTTTTTCCAGTCCACCATGGCGATTGATATAACCAAAATATTTCAGCTCCTGAGAATGATGCTGTTTATTAGTAAGTCTTCTTTCAAGTTTAGATCTTTTAAAATATCAGTATTTATACTCTTCTTTGTCCAAGAAATTCTGAGAATCTTTCTATAGCATGTCAGCTCAAAAGCCTCTATTTCCTTTAGTAAGGACTTGGAGATAGTCGACGACTCACATCCGTCTGTTGCTACAGAGAAGATGCATGCTCTCAAAATTTTAATTTTGATTTCCTGCTGGTGCTTAACCATAGACTTTTAAGGCTGTTTAATCTTTGTATTGCTTTGGCCATCCTTCTGCTACTTTCAGTCAAACAGTTTTCATTGCAGTTTATTGTAGAGCATAGATTTTCAGTTTGTGACATTTTCAATTTTTTTTCAAAATCATTTATTGTTTATTGTTTATTTTCTTTTAAGTTCTCTGCTCACGATTGTAAGCTTTCCCTGATACATGCACCTATCATTCCATGTTATTAATTTTCGAGTTTTCCTTATAATAGAGACAGAGTTTTATGTTGTAGTACCGACGGGCTTAAAGCCATCACCACAACCACCCTTATTTGCTTTGCTTAGTTCTCTTCCCTAGTTCGTGCTTTTTTCTGTTATAATCAAAGGTTCAAACCGAATAAAAAGAAGTGGAGTGGTGTCTTATCTGTCTTAGCTCTCGTATTTTGATTTTACTGTGTATAAATGTCAATTTATGAATGATGTGTGCATTAGTCGTGGCAGGGTAGTGTAAGTGGTTTTTGTTGTTGCAATCGTTGTTCGTGCTTTTGCTGCCGCTGTTAGTGTTGCAGTTGCTGTTATTGCTGCTGACATGTTGTTGCAGATGTGCTTGTTACAGTTTTTTGTTGTTGTTGTTGTTGTTGCTGATGCAGTTTTTGTTTCCTCTGTTGTTTTTAATTATGCTGTTACACTTCTAGAGGTTCACACAGTTTTTGTTGTTGAAGTTGTTGAAATGTTGCTGTTATTGACGTTTATGATGCAGCAGCAGCGATTTCTTCAGCAACGTTCTAACAAATGAAATATTTGTTCTTTCATACCATAGTGCAAATCTGCCATACCTCTTTACACTTGACCTTTTACATTTCTCTCCAACGTTGCTACAAGCACTACGCACCTGATGTTTTCTTCTTCTCATAACGTGGACAAGGAAAGTGGGTTGGTCTGCTTCTGGTGTATGTAATTAATTGTCTGAAAGTTAATTTCTTTGATGACATTTTAATTACAGTTCTCATTACATTTAAGTGAATTGATGTTATCACTTTTTTTTCCTAACATGATTTTCACTCTGCTTCTTTTGTCGTCTCACTGATACCAAGATATAAGCCCAGTGTCGTGGTTTTTATTATTTGTCTTGCGCTTTTCGTTCCCTTGAATGATGGATTTGTTCATCTTTTTTTTTTTTTTTTGCAGGTTTAACTACATAATTTCTCTTTCTCTTTCTTGGTCTTCCTTTCGCCAACCTCCGAAATGTTCTACTGTAATAAGTCTTATATGCAGTCTGATCTGGGCTGCATTCTCACTAGATGGCTGAACCATTTCATTCTTTGTCTGTCAAAATCATCCTGACATGATCATGTTCCAACTTTCTCTCTGATGCTTGTATTCGTAATCCTGTCTCTTTTAGCGTTGTTAGTGACCTTACAGAGACAGCTCATCTCACATGTAGTTATTTTCTTTTCTACTCATTGTCCATATTTGGCACTGACAACATAAAGTAGGGAGAATGATGATATTGATCATTTGCTGTTTTCCTGGGAATCATTTGAGTGTCCAAGCAGCAGTGGGGCTGAATGGAATGGCAACACATTTGCACTCTATATTCTGGCTTCTATATATATATATATATATATATATATATATATATATATATATATATATATATATATATCGAGTCTGTCATCCTCTATAAATATGCATTCCAGATATTTGAATTCTCGTACTTGTCTGATTGTAGTACCGTTAACATGAACGTTCATGGTATTGTGTTTCCTACCTATCCTCAGTACCTCAATTTTAGAGGTGTTTTTTCGCATGCCATACTTTCTGCAGGCTTGATGTAAGGAGTCAGTACGGATTTTCACTAACCGTCTGTGTTTATATGATTTATTTCCCCTTACCAGGACAGTGTGAAAGTTTACAAGTACTGCTACTGCTGCTGCTGTTACTGCTACTGCGGCTGCTGCTGCTACCACTACTTCTCTTTCGCTGTAAACTGCGGCTGAAACTCATGGCTGCATATATACATTATTTTTGTACCAGGACTTCAGTGTTACATATCTATCTAACAGAAGAAGACTTTGATAATATCTACAATGGATAAGCTCCCCCGTTGAGACAATGTTTCTATGATGACTGTGGAGAGGCGTAGATAGATCTCGAAAGATAAGTCATTGTCCTGAGGCACTTCTGCATCCTAGGTAAGGTTTGAAAAAGAATGTTCTGTGCCCTTTACTTGAAGTTGCAGAATTAAACCCAGCATTTTCTAGCTGTTGTGTGTGAGTTTTTTTTTTTTTTTTAGCGAGGCAAATTTACATCCAACTGTTTGTCTTTGCTTTCTGGACGGTCGATTCCCAACACCATTGTCGAAACTAACGTAAGGTGGTCTGCTGCCAAATCACCTGCAGCTGTGATCGAACTCAGCACTGCGGAGTCACTAAGCACGTTCGCAACCCATAAGCCACAGACGCCGAAGCCGAGTTAAAGTTTACACGTTAGTAAACATACGTGGTCGAATCCACGAGCACAAATTATTGTTTACGAAAACCTAATCAAGAGGAAATCTTGTATCACTTGTTATAGTCACACAAAGACATGCTTTAAAAACTACAACGATAAGTTGAAAATAAACACATACAACTGACTTTGTTTAATTTTAGGTAATTAACAACTAGGTGCCAATACCAGAATAAACATTGAAATTGTGAAGCATACAGGGGCATTTCACTCTTTGGACATATAGGAAAGATGTTTGCAAAACTACTGGGATTAAGAACTCGACCAGTAATAGGTCACCAATTAGGTAACAGACAGTCCGGTCTCACGCGGAAAAAAATATCAGCTGCATAGATGTAATATTTTCATTTAGGGAGATATGTGCGCAGTCGATTCAATAACACAAAAATCCAGATTATGCATGTGTAGATCAATAAAAGACATTTGAGTCAACAGTTGCAAACTCTGGAACATTTTAACATATTTTTAGCATATTTATAGAGGATGACAGACTCGATATATATATATATATATTGTGAACTGATTTATTTTTGGATCTGTGTTTTATTGTGGTATGCAATCATACATTTGAAGGATATCTCTAATAATGTTGTATGATACGTATAGTTTTCTTTAATGTTATATGATATGCTATGTGAAGATGTTTATATATATATATAGAAGCCAGAATATAGAGTGCAAATGTGTTGCCAGTTGCAAACTCTGGAACATTTTAACAGATAATAGTATTCAATAACAGCGTTTTTGGTAACTTAATGTTTCTTTATCAAAGGGTCAGTTACACAGAAAGAACAGGAAAAGGAATGAGGGACTGGTACTCCATATCGTCAGGTTTGAGACAGGGATGTGTCCTTTCACTATTGCTCTTCATTAACATAACATAACCCTTGACCCGTTAGGGTCGTAGACGTGTATTAATGGAAGCCCTAGCATATAAAACATGCGTATAAATGGAAGCCCTAGCAGGTTATTTATACAATGGTCGCCCATTTACACACCACCGGCTGTAGGTCAACTCCATGGATTAATTGGTTGGACTAGTCTATAGTGGTCAAGGTTATTGGTGTCCTCGTCTGCTGTTGTCTGGCATTTACGCTGTGTTTTTTTTTTTTTTCAGAGCTAGAGACGCCTATGACATAGGTTTTGTTAATCTCTAGAAGGGGGAAGGGGGTGGGGTTATGTGTTAGACCCAGTACGTAAATGTTTTAGAAGTGTCAAAAGCTCTGGAATGGTGAAATCTACAACATGCGGTATCAGCACGAGTGTGCAATATCCGCGTAAACTTGCGTGAAAGTCGGAACGCTTGAGGCAGACCAATCAAAGGTGAGGTGATCAGTAGGTTGTCCAAGCAGAAGAGAGCTAGTGTGTAGCCGTGTGTAAATGGGGACACCAGCATAAAATTTACCCCCCCCCCCCTCCCAGCACAAAAAACATGCCATCTTTCTCTGCCTTTAGTTTCATTAATAAGTGAATGATAACTTAGACCTGTCTATTTCGTGATGTTGTCATTCCAGTTTATTTTTAGCCCTCCTCTTTTTCGATTAACCACCTCCCTTCCCCAACTATGTTCCTCGAAGCACAGTCTTTGCGATCACATCATGTCTCATTACGTACGTGTCGAAACCAAGCTAGCTCGCGACGCTTCCCTACTGCCAATAGAGACTCCTGATGTCCCGCAAATGTGTGTATTTTGTCTCTGACATAGTTATTAGTTATGTGTTCTAAATACCTAATTCGCAAAATGCGTCTTCATCTGTGTGTTGGTAGCTTCTTGATTATTTTGGCTATTTACCAGATTCTTGATTTTCTCGCTATTAATTTCCATGCCATATTTACCACAGACGGTCTCTAATTTTGTAGTAAGTTCTTGGAGTTCTGTTTCTGAACCAGCCATGAGATCAATGTGGTCTGCAAAACGTAAATGACATAGATGTCTTCCGCCCATGGATATAAATGTTTCATGATGTTCTAGTGTTTCTCTCATGATGTGTTCAAAGCACAAAAATAAAAGGACAGGGAATAGTATGTCTCACTTCCACAATCTTTTAAAAAATGTGCCTATGTAGTTTTGACTGAGTTTAGCACCGCTTGCGTCTTTATAAAGTGTTTCAGTGGTGCCTTTCATGTTCTTATGAAAGTTAAAATTTCTTATCACTTGCTCTTCATTCCTTGCATGGATATAATTACACAGGAGACAAATGCAGACAATGAAGAAACAACTGGACTGATTTTTGCAGACGCTCAGTGTCTAAATACACAACCGAAAACAGAGTTACCAACATCATACTAACTCCTGACATCGAACCTGCACAGAGTATGATAAGAAAATAAACACCACAAGAACCGAGAATAGGCAAGAAACATAACAACATGAACGTTCATCTTAATAGTACGATAATTAGAATATCTAGGAAGCCTATTTTGCATAAGATGGCAGATACGGTAGAAAGATAGAAGCTAAAGTACAGAAGGCAAATGATGTAACTTGCTATCTAGCCTCACTGCTAAGACAACAACATGTTTTCGTTCTAGCAATCTAACACTAAAGCAGAAATTGGAAATTAAATTATAAAGTAATGCAAAGTATTAATAAGATTTTAAAAGGGGCCCTTTTCCACATTAGGGGGAGTGGGCTAGGGCCTATTTTTTATAGACCAATCGCACAAGGGTAGGGGATTTTGTCAGCATCATGCGGGTGCCTTTTCTTTCCGGGGGGCTGCACCCGGGAAAACCCCCTCAAGGCTGGGTTTACCTGGGTTTCCAAGGTCACTTTTGTAAAAAAATCCGGGCCCCCCCAGAAAATGAAAACCCAAAACCTTCCGAACCGGGGGCGCCAGGTTTTAGCCCCTCTGCCACGTCGACCCCCCTATGTGTCTTTCCTGATTGT
>CAJHNH020001443.1:21015-71015 GCA_905116865.2 Candidula unifasciata
GGGGGCTGCACATATTGATTTTAGGGAGATGTGTGCTCAGTCTATTGAATTAGATGAAAATTAGAACTATATATTTATAGATCGATAGAAAGCATTTGATCTACTCAACAGTTGCAAACTATACATAAAATATTATCCTCGGGTATCTCTCTGTTCTTATGGTTGACGCTGCCACCAGTGCGATTTTCTCCGAACTTCCTCTAGTGGCCTACATGTATAACGTAGCATCAAAGACGTTCTGGTCACGAGTCGGTTACATGCCACCTCGGCACAGTTTCTTGCCAGAGGCCTGTTTGCAAGATGTGTCCATATGTGGTTTAGGCGAAAAGTCTGGTATTCTCGAATGCCACCTTTTACAGACGTGGGACATTCTATTGCACGTGCCGCAATGTCATTTACGCTATTACCTGCAAGAGATGGGGCGTGAAACGAGCCTACGACTGGCTGACAGGTTCAGACAACATATTTTGGATGTGCAGAACGGTGCTCCGAAATCAGTACCGTTGCAATTCAATTGTCTGTTTCGACAAGGTGTCTACGATATGGAGATGACAGCCATTAAATCTAGCCACTCCAGCGACAGACTGCGAATGTCTTTTGAGAATCGCTTTTTTTCACTTTAGGGACCCAAACACCTAACTGAACTGTCAGCATAGTTACATCTAAAGATTCTCGAGTTATGGCTCTTGGCATTCTTGGACTATTTATTCTTGGACCACGCTTGTCTTTTTATTCCACTGGCAAGACATCACTGTGGCTGCTTCGGGATACGTCAGTTAAGTGATTGTGCGTATTCGTGTGGTTTTGTTGATTTATGCATGGCTGATAAAGGCTCTGTAGCCCCAAAGTTCACTTTTCATTACCTGAAACTCGCTGACGTACTTTTCGTTCGTTTTTTTATATATGTCTATGATACATTTTGTACATAAAGTTTGCAAGGTGGGGGAGGGGGCGTGTTGTTAAAGGTGATGAAGCGCGGGGAAGGGGGGGGGGGGGGAGGGTTGGACATTGCTTTCTGAATGCCTCTCTCTACAATCGAATTTGTAATGACACCGTTCAAATCAGAAAGTAACAATAATTCGTGGCACCATCAAGAATTGTTAGAAGTTAACAATAGGCTTGCGTGGAAAGGGATTCTCTCCTCTTCTTAACGTTCCGTGGCTGTATGCTCCTGCGGAAGGTTCTGTTTGTTGGTCCACTTCTGGCCTGACAGGTTTTGTTTCAGAACTTGAGTTTGGGTTACATCCGGTTTTCAGATCTGGTTTATTTATAAGCAGAATATTTGTTCCTGTTAGGCAGATGCACATCACTTTGAAGGAAACACCCCTAATTAGTCGGCGTGTTCTCGTTAGGAGGCAGAAAATCTATTTATTGTGGCGATCACCGGCTTCAACCTCTGTCGGAACGTTCGGGTTTTTGTCCACTTCTAGACTTTGGTCTTTATTCAGAAATTGAGTTTTCTGTGCAGTTCCGTGTTACAGATATTGCTTATTTGCATGCATACAGTAGGTTCTTTGCCTCTCATGCAGATGCACACTGACTTTAATGCACACGCGTATAAGTAGTTACCTTTTACGCCAGGCTTTATGGTAGAGGTGCAGAGGGTGTGTCTATTCTTTATTTGCAAAAATAGAGCTCAGAAACCCACATATGAAAGTTTCTATACTAACGCAACTTCCATGTCACGATACAAGACTATGATGCGTCTTTCCACGTTGTCTTGCTGTATCTCTTTTGGCACTAATCCCTACGGTTTTCACAACATGAGTCGGTTGTTTTCTTCTCAGAGTGTGGATAAAAGATTGGATTGATTTGTCATAATTTTGATAAGGATGTTCATTATAATTTTTCATCGAGTCATAGCCTATAGGAAAGAAAAAAAAGAAAAAAACCAGCATTAGAAGATATACGTGTCTTGAGACTGTTCCCATTTCCAAATCCACGGATCGCAAGCTGATTGGTCAGAGTCGTGCTTGAATCTACGTCAGCTTTCACTGGTGTTATCTGACTTAATTAATCTTTGCATGGAGTTGACCACAAAGCAATCATTTATCATTTCTTATTATTTCCCATCTTTGAGTACCCTGACAAAGCCCTAAACATGATGCTTTTTAATCATTCTTTATGCCTGATGAAAGTCTGAACGAATTAAAAAACCAAAAAGCCGAAAATAGATATACTGATAACTGACGACGCACCTTGTTAACTAAATCATGATTGAGAACAATACAGGTCCACATTCTTTTTGATTAGACTGTGTTAAGAATTTGAAATTTACAGTCCGCCTACGTTATATCTCATCCAAAAGATATACTAGTAAAATAGTAGTAATACCAGTAGTAGACTAGAACCTCTCGAGGTTCAAGAACTCAGCTTTCTACATTCGTGGGGTTCTCATTAATTAAGTACCATCGTAAATATGTGTTTGCTGGTGGCTGTGTTATTGATGTCCTCAGTGGCCGACCTTGGCGATGGCCACGACTCTAACTCTGGCTTTCCTGGTTATCTCCGTGACATCTGGAAGGTACATATCTTTCGTTTAACTTGTTCAGTCTTAAAGAACACATAGTCTGTGCTTATACCCTCCTCTCTGTGATTCCGAAGCTCTCGGGTTCAAATTCCAACGGTGCCGGAATACATTTTAGCCGTCGTTTTCTAGGGGCTAGATGCGCGCTTGCGATCGGAAGTTAAGGCCGTGGGTTTAGCTCCACACAAATGACCTTTGCCTACATTCAGCCCTAATATGCACTATGTGCAGTCCCAAAAAAGTCAATGCGTCCGTCTGGATGTTGAGCCCATTACCCACCGAGTGCTAATTGGCCTATAACATCTAGAGCTAGCCCTTAATGCAAAATACGCCTAAAGGTGTGGGAACAAGTCATTTAACTTGTATACTTGTATTTTAAAAACTCTTAAAACTGGTTAGAGTATGTAGGGAAATCTGGCTACCCAGGTGGTTTTCTTTCTCTATATTAAGCCCTATTTAACCCAGATGGTTTACTTCCTCTGTATATAGCATTTTGGTAGCTTTCCTAATGTTTGCCTACTTGGGCATTGGTCCACACATTTGGTACTGAACGAGTCAATGTTGTCAGTGACTGCACGATGCGATATTTTACCATGCAAAGCATACGCCAGAAGACTAGAGGGAGGTAGAGTTCGATGTAGACCGAGAACAATATTGAAAGATAACATTAGAGAAACTCTACAGAAGTATGGTATATATATATATATATATATATATATATATATATATATATATATATATATATATATATATATATATATAATCATTGAAATATTAACCTGGATGCGGATTTGAACAAAGTGCATTCTGGTCGACACGCAAACAGTGAGCTTAGGGAAGATCATTCATAACAATGGCGAGCAAAGAAAAGCCACAGACAATGCGGGAGAAAAGACTAGAAGAGAAGCTAATGAATCTATCGTCTTCATATGGCCTAAATTATGTGAATGACTCCCATTCTACATCCCAGTGATACAAAACAGTGTATTTAGACAGAGAACCGATAACCATGCTCTCCGTAGCCACAGGTGCAGTAACTGTACGTCTGGGCACTCAGTCTGGGTACTCATGAACACCTCTAACCCCCCCCCCCTAACCTCAATTTAGGAATACTTTGGGAAGGCTCCCTATATTTTTCTAGGCGATGGAAGGCAAGGAGGGGGTTCAACCCTGTTTAAGTGAGTAATAAGAATTATTACTTTTTTGTGACAAATGACAAAATTAATAATAATTTTTAAGAGCACTAACAAATATAACGTTTTTATATGGTTATTGTCCATCGAGCCCCATTGCAAAAGCGGGAGTGTGCGCTCCCTCCCTCCCCACCTCTCCCCCAAAAATGTGTTCAGGACTAATTAAGACTGATCCGCCAGTTTCTGTCCTTTTGCTCAGAATAATGAACATGTGCTGTAGAAATGCTCTCTACATACAGTAGCGAGGTCTCGGGTCTGGCCAGTTTGTATTCTGGTGGAAATTACGTTGTATAGATCAGTGAAAGATATATGTTGTACCATTACTTTTATTTAAAAAAACTAGTAGAAGGAATAAGGAAACGACGACAGAAAACACCTCCTAATGGCAATTTGTGTTATATGACTAGGATAGTCTGAACTTGGGATCTTCTCATATAATCTCAGAAACCTTTTCCCTTGTCTATAATTTGAAAATTAGATACATCTTAACAAAAATGTCAGACAGCAGTGGGGAAAACATCTTCACATAGCATATCATATAACATTAAAGAAAACTATACGTATCATACAACATTATTAGAGATATCCTTCAAATGTATGATTGCATACCACAATAAAACACAGATCCAAAAATAAATCAGTTCACAATAACAACGTCACAGACTTTATTTGGTATTTGACTTTTAGTATAAAACAAAGTTATAAACATCCACACATAATGTAAAGCATATAGAAACATCATAAACGCGCATACACAAAGCTCACAACGTCATAAACATGGTCCATTCCCCGCTACGCTAGGTGTTACCGACCGGGTAGAGATATGTGGTCCAATGCTGCAGTATTTGCCCACGCCACAAACGAGTGTTTTCAGGAGGGAATGGAAACGGCTGCAGCGGATATTGACTTAGAAGATGCGTACAACAGCGTCCCATACAATATGCTTATACGATATGCACATAGACACACAAAATGGGTCAACACGACTACAGTAGCATTATTTGAAAGAACAGTGTCGCCGTGATGTGGTACATGGCCAACAAAACTTTAACGTATTTTAATGGGCCTGACCAACGGATCACCATTGTCGCTAAGATTTCTCGAAACCGCCTGGATTCTTCACCTCCGTCCTTAACTTTTGTATTTCAGTTAAAAGGATATACTTTTTTATTTATTTATTTTATTGTCACTGTTGTATGCACATATAGCGAAATATTCCAGGCAGTAAATTTTGCAATCTATTGTTGTATCTTCTTTCTTCAAATTTACAACAGGGAAACATTGCTTTTATATATATATATATATATATATATATATATATATATATATATATATATATATATATATATATAGAGAGAGAGAGAGAGAGAGAGAGAGAGAGATTTATCATATTTTATAGTTAACTAATAATAAACCTGATTATATTACTGTGGTTCACAATTTAGCGAGAGTCACCTTCATCCTTTGATGAAATCTTACACAACGTGCAACGTAGGCAAGGTGAGCTGAAGATGTCAGACGTGCGTCATCGTGTCTGTAGACAGCCGTACATTTCGTGCTTTTGTCTTATATAATACATTCAGTATGACATTGGTAATCTTGTCTATCAACATCCTTATATCTCATCTACTTTTTAATCAATTGTGATGCAGATGATCATTGACAATGTGAGGTGTTGATAGTTACGTCACACACAACATTCTGTCTCGTCAACTTTAGTCAACTCTGATGGCAAGCTGGTCAGAATCTTTTCTCTGTGCCTTCTGTCTGACTCTTTTCCCCTCCTACTTTCCGCCCGTCACGATGTGATCTAGTTGTTTGTCCTCTCATCACATGAACAAATACTGTTATTTGTCTCCTTCTGGTGGGGTCAGTCAGATCTCTGCGTGAGGCAATGTCTGTTACATGTGTTCTCTTTCATACCGTATAATAAAATTCGTTTGCTATGCAAATAAAATACTTTTTATTGATACAACGCCAATTCTGCGTGAAAAGATGAGTGTCTTAAAGACAGAAACATAGGAGTGGTCTGCGCGCCTAGTTTGTGATCCATGTATCGTCTACGCCTGACCTCTTCCCTTCTCTGCTCTTATTTCATGGTGTAAATAACGCGACAAACAAAATGTGGATTGCCTTCTAAAAATGCAAGTTACTGTCTTTGTCTTCTTTAGAGACACCTTCATCTTCATTAGCGTATGTGTCCACGGGTTGGCATCTGTAGCAAAAAGGGTTGCCATAGCGCTTCGTAATTCCGAGATGCCATGTTCAATTACACCTACGGCTATTTAGCAACGGATCGTTTTGATTTGATATTGTTGATATGAAGCTCTGATAGACAAATGAAAGTATATCTGTCCCGCTAAATAACAGGCAACAAATGCTATGCTAGCTTGAAGCATGATCAAAGAATATGGAAGTAACTGTCAGCTCTCTAAGCTGTTATCATTCTCATACAAACTATATCTCTGAAATGTTAATTAATTGTGAACTATCTGATTTCACATATAGTTAAAAGCCACACATAAACAAATAAATAGAAGGTTAAAAACACCTGTGAAATGAGATGTATAATAAAAAACCGTCAATATAACCAGCCTAGGTAAGGTGAGGAAGGATACTATTTAAGGATATTACAGACTATGCAACAACATCTTGCACAAAATTCATTGAGAAACAGAAGATCGAATGGTCTGGATGTCTCGTTAGATTCCAGCTACAACAATTACCAACACACGTAACACAGAGAAAAACAGCTGAGAGGAAAGCAAGTGTTCGTCCTGGGGAAAAGTCGTTAGGTCACCAGTTGCTGTTCGTCTTATCAGCTCCTCTATCTTCGATTATCAAATGCAATGGACTTCGTGACTGCTTGCCTAAGGCATATACAGTCAGTCAAGTTCTGTATCCAGATCTTTCTTGTTCTAACCTCTACTCTTCTTCCCCTCTTTCCCCTCCAGGCAGTATTGTTTTTGAGAGGGTGTTAGATCTCACTACATGTCTGTATCACAGATGTTCCATTTTTTCATTCTAGTTAAAACAGGTTTATGGCTGCCAAAGTACTAGGTAATTGAGCCTCATTTGTGATGTGGTCTTTGCATTAAATGTCAAGATATTTTCTGAAAGATAGCATCTCCAATGCTTGTATCTTCATTTTGAATTCATCTGTCGAGGCCCATGTAAACTTCTTGCTTGTTTAAATTTCTCTCCGTTGTTACTGTGATGTTTACTACTGGCCTCTCCTTTCCATGGTTAACCTACTGGACGTAAATTTGCCTAGAAAAACCACAACAGTCCAGTAATGATGGGATTGGTTCTGCAACATCTTGTAAAGGATACGCAATAAACTAACTTTCTTTTCCCTTGTTAAAACCATAGTTTTTGTTTTTCCAATGCTTATGTCCATACCCGACTCTAGGTGGTAACTAGTTCGTCTAACTCCTGCTCACTTTCTGCTACTATCATTGTGTCGCCATCAACATATGTAATATGTTTATTGTTCTTTTAAACATATTAACGCTATTCTGCAACTTGCTTAAACATTTCTGTATATAAGTAGAAAAGGCCTGTGGGCTATCCTCTGTAAAACGGTCCCTAATTATCCAGGCCGAAATTATACCCTAACAGGCGACTTAAATTGCGGAATTCCGGCGACTACCGCCACAGACGAGAGAATCTCCTCTGCGGTGGCGATGGTCGCCTGAAGTTCGGAATTTACATGTCACTGAGGCCCTGAAGGGTATATTTTCGGCCTCTATAATTTAGGACCGTTATTGGGAGGATAGCCGGCTTGAGAATAACACACACCCCTGGCTACTCCTGTTGTACACCTGTTTGTGATGAGTTAATGTTTGTGTGTGTAACTGTTGTTATTTGTTCCCAGAATAGTTTGCTAATAAATATGTTATCATTTCTTTTAAATCCAATATTTGTTTGTTAAGCTTTTATGTGTGAGGGTCAAATTGTGACGCAGTACTATCAATGTCCGCTTGATTGTCACCCGGAACAATTGTAATCCAGGTGTTCTCGGCAAAACCCAATTTTCTAGGGGGCTGCGGTGTGAAATTAATATTATATTTTTGAGGTCAACACTAGCAAGTAAACGCTTGATTGACCTTCAATGAAAATGAAACTGATATTTGTCAGCCGCGATCACCTTAGAGACACTAACTAAACTTAACCCTAACCTCACCCCAAAACATTCTTTTTTAGGGCTTTCAAGGGAACTCCCCAATTTTCTTTGTTTTGAAAGCACCCATTGGTGCCACATTTACTTCATTGTTTTATTCTAATTATGCAGAATGGAAAGTTTAGAATGCTATACGAGGGTCATAACTGAAATCGTCAATAAGTAATAGCTAGGTGTTTCCTGTCGGTATGAAAATCTAAGGTTTCAAAGCCCTTTAAAATAGGCAACCTGGTAGTAAAGGCTGCCGGCGTGGTGATGACACATCACCCTCGTATTGTCAATTGCTTTCTAAAAATATATAAAGGAAAAGTTAAAGTGCTACATAAGTGTCATTAATGGAAATTGATATATTGCAATATTTTGGCGTTTTCTTCCAGTCTGAGCATCTAAGGTTCTAACCCCTTCTAAACTGGCAAGCGGCAAGTAAAGGCGGCCGGCGTAATGGTTATAAATCATCTATATTGTTGCCGATTGCTTTACAAAAATAGGGCTTGTAAATACAAGCCCGATGCCCCGATGGCGTGAGCAGTAAAAGTAAAGGGCCCTTCTCCCCGCCTTTTTGGCATATTGAGCATATCATGCTAGATCTATATTTTAAAGACCAATCGGCCGTTGGTGGGTGATTGGGTCAGCATTTACTTCTCAGAACTTTACCTGGTACGCATTGAAGATTGGGTTGACTTGGGATCCAAGGTCATTTTTGAAAGGAAAAAGAAAGCACCAGACCCCGTCAGGACGCAAACCCACGACAGGTGTGAGCATGCTCTGACTTTTTTCCACAGCTGAAGGAAACGCAACACATTACCAATGTGACCAGAGACCTGTAAATCGGTCCACAAGAAGACAAGACCCACCCCACGATGGCCCTAGGTACCGCTTTCACGTGCTTATCTACGGGAGCACGCCATTGTTGTGTGCCGGAGCGGTATTAAGCGACTTCTGGGTGTTAACCTCTGCTGCATGTATTGAGTAAGTAAAATGACAGTCTTAACTCTTTCAGTTCCACCCAAAATGTAATTAGCATTTATGTGGTTTCTTTTCTTAAATCCCACCCGACACGCCGACTTCAAGATTTGAGGGAAAGTTGCCGGAAAGGTCCATTTTCACGGGGAGAGGTAGGGTTACCGTTAGTCTGTGCTCATTTCACACCCTAATACCCCTATATTATTGGACTTTTCCGGAAAATGTTCATGAAATCTCGAAGTCCCCGAGATGAGGTGATATCAAATAAAAAAACCTTTTGTGAATTCCCCTGAATAAGTAGTATGTTTTAGTCATGTTCCTACCTTGTAACAGCATGCTAGGTCTCTGGCTTCCTCGGTGTTTAACGTCTTTCAAAGCAATACACTCGTGGTTTTTCTTTTTGGTTATTTATACAAGATCCGACAATTTAGTAATGAGACTTATTTGATTATGACAAAGACACAAAAAGCAATCCATGAAGCAAAGCATGGAATCCAAAGAGTCAACCTTTATTTATGATCTGGCAACCTTTCATCGCCGCCTGATAAGCAGTCAGCAAGCAAGCCACCATTTTGTTGACATAGTCAGAGGTGCATTGTTACGTAATCAACATAGAGAAAAAAAGGCCAAAATTAAATTCTGTTTAAAACTCAGAAAAATCGCCATTGAGACACCTGAATTGATGCAACAAGTTTATTTGGATAACGGAGGAAGAAGGGGTGGGTCTCAGCCATTTACACATTTTCTGAGTGTGGGAGTGAGGAGGCCTCAATGAGCTTAAGCTACATTCAAGTCCATTATATTATTAATAACAAATACAACAACAGTAATTTTCTTACAGAGAAGTAAAGGACCTTTTTCCACGCCTTCAGATGTATTGTACATATAGGGCTAGACATATATTTTAAAGACCAAATCGGCACTTATTGAGCGATACGGTCAGCGTCACACCGACCGCCTTTACTACCCATAACATTCACCTAGTACTCACTCAAAGCTGGGTCAGCCTGAGAGCCAAGGTCATTTTTTAGAAAAAGTCCAGTCCGTCAAGACCCGAACATACGACCTTCTGATCCGCAAGCGAGCGTCTAGCCTCTACACCACGACTGCTTCCATTACCTTGCAAATACTAACATATATTTGAAATTGAAAAGAAAACGAGGATAGGGGGGGGGGAGGGGGGGGGGGAACGTTGGAACCAAACAACAAGCTTTATTTGTAAAGAGTTAAGAATTAGGCACGCAGGCCCGTCTACCATTTTGCATTTTTAATCTCACTCTTCATTTCATTCATACATCAAGAAATAGTAACCATTATCAACAAGAAAAACTTCACATGGAAGTATACACTGCAGGGGTCCACAGTTCATAAGTTGAAAGATCCCTCGACGACGATTGTTTTGGCCCTTAACTTTATATACAATCTCAGAAGGTTGGCCGGCCTGTGTTGTGACTACAGGCCACGATCTTCCCCTGCTGCACTTGATCGTACTCTCTGACAGGGAAAATACTTTCGAAATCGGAGGTATTATACTGAGTAATCAGTGATCGGCCCGGTCCATTGTCAACCCTCTGTAGCAAGAGGGCCAGTTTACACAAAGGCGCTGCTGGGGCGCCAGTCTTTTCAGGGCGTCAAAAGGTCTATCCCGATAGTCACTAGTGTATCTTGGTTGTCTGTGTACTAGCCACATAAAATGATACTATTATTAAATACAAGCACTGACATGTTCACATTTCTAGCTACAGTAAACCGTAGTAATTGTAACAAATCTGCAGGAAATATGCGCTATTGTTAAAATACTTTTATTTTTAATCAGGGCATAAAATCTGTGGTAGGCCAAAACTAGGAAAAGAAAGGTACTTATCAGAGAGCTGCTGTTTGCATATGATGCAGCAACAACCACCCACCTAGAGGATGAGCTGAAGTGTATATTATCTGCCTTTGCCCATGCATGCTGTGTATCTGGACTAACAATCAGCAACAACAACAAAAAGAGAGAGAGGTCATGGTGCAAGGTGTCAATGATAGAAATACAGTTGACATTGACGGTGAAAAGCTGGTGACAATTGACTATTTTACCTATATGTGTTCCCCAGTGAATACCAAACTATCGCTGGACCAAAGAAATTAACATCAGGATAGGTTAGGCCGTAAGAACAATGAACCGACCTTTTAAAAAAATAGTTTAGGAGAATCGAGCGCTCATGTTGAAAATTAAAACTCTTGTCTATCAGGCTTGTATTTTTAGCACTCTGCTTTATGACAGTGAAACTTAATAAACTTATTCGCACCAGGACAGACGGCTAAATAGCTTTCATTTGCGATGCATAAGAAGAATATATTGCATTAAAAGGCAGGACAAGATCACAAACATGAAGGTATTGGAAAGGGCAGGTATTACAACACTCTTGTCCTCCGTGTGGGATCCGGGGCCCTATTGTGCGGAAAACCAGAATAGACCCACTGCCTCCCCAAAAGCATGTCGTAAGAGTCGACTTATTGGGGAGCTTCCTTGAAGTCGGAGTGCATCTGCCGGAGAGGCAAGGAACCGACAGTCTGTATTTAAGAGAATGAGATCTGTAAAACTGATGCACACGCAACACTCAGATTCTGGAGCAGGTCTGCAGTTCAGTAGTGGACGAGCAACCAGAACTTTCCGCCAGAGTGTAAAGCTGGTGAACGTGAAGAAGAAGAAGAAGACAACACTCTTCTCAATGCTCAGTCAACGAAGGCTCGGTGGCTGTGTGACACCTAGAGAACGGAGAATGACAGAATCCCTACTGGAAATCCTTTATAGTGAATTAAAGACAGGTAGAAGATGTCCACCTCTACTGCGATATAAAAACGTGTGCAAGGGAGACATAACTGATACAGGCATTGAGGTGGACTGCTGGGAACAAAATGCCATAGTTCGCGGTGTGTGGAGGAGGCATTTCATGAAGGGAATGAGAATGAAGGAAAAAAAAATGATTGCAGAAAAGATGAGAACTGAGCGTCTGAGAATAAAACAGGTTAAACACAAATGTTGACAACAATGGTCCTGAAACCCCATGCTATAATATAATTGTGGAAGACTTTTCTTAACGTGGGCGGGCCTTACTAGTCACAATCGCTATCCTCATGTGATGTGAGTCTCATGCCTCTCCTCGTAGCACAATATAACACTATCGTCTGTAAAGACGAAAAGATGACAATCAATGTGTGCTCGATAGTATTCGAAAAATTTTCATCTATATGTAAATTGACCAGTGGTCTTTTTAGTGCAAGGTGGTTCTATAAGTGAGTTACAAAATAGGCTAAATTGGATGTGTATAGGTCTTTCCTAGGTGTAATGTGTAATATATTTGTGTGTTTTCTATGCCTCACATTAGGAATAAACTCACAGGGAGCAAGTACAGCAGGGATCTACCAGTCTTCAGTAGAAATTATCCTCGTCGACACGCGTTTCGGCCCACGATTCCTAGACGCATTCGGAGGTGGGCCAACCTGAGTTCATGAAGCTCAGGGCTGGTTCCCTGCTGCACGGAATTACCGGATGGTGTTATACTTTCGGCCAGAGACAAGACGACTTGGTGGTTTCGAAGGAGGTACTGTGAGATAAGAAGCCGCCACGGCAGCTTAATTAGAACAGTCAGCGTGCCTGGACGACCGAGCGACAAGCTTACTTTTGTTTACCGGACACATGTTGGACTTTTATTAGCAGTTGGCAGAGGAACACTGGCAGACAATTCGGACACGATGGACTTTCAAAGGGATGAGAAACTCTTTTCCACTAGATACCCGGACCAGCTCACCGAGGCCCGTCCCCTACGTTGTTGCGCTGCGTCCAAAGCCAGCTAGAGGCCCTTTCGTCTGCCTCTCCCAGTTTTTTGAGTGTTCGTTTCCGTTTATTACCGCGCAATCCTAGTTCTTTCACCACATTGTAGAGCGAAGTGGAAACGAGGCCTCTCGCTCCCACTTCGACGGCAAATACCCGTACTGTGTAAGCCTCGTTTCTCCTCAAACCAGCTGCTAAATCACAGTACTTCTCGAGCTTGTACAAATGATTCTCCTCCATACGCGACTAAAACGGGACAGTCAACTCAATCAGGATGAGCTGCCGTTTTTGTGCAGAATGGAGAACGATGTCCGGTCGCAGGCCGGTTTTACGGATCAACTCGGGGTACTGTTCATGGCCTGGCAGATCAACCGCCAGTAACCAGTCCCTCGCAGAGTCTAGCACAGATGGAGCGAATGCGTTTTGGTTGACCTTACCTTTTGGCACCTGCCCAGCCTTGAGGAAACGAATGGGGACGATACTAGAACTGGCTCTGGCATTAGCCCTCATTCTAGCCTGGTCTACAACGGCTGCTAACTCTCTTAGCACCTTGTTGTGGCGCCAGGTATATCGGCCTTGACCTAGAGCTTTCCTGCACGCGGACAGGACGTGCTCAAGGGTTTGCTTTGATTTGCACAACGGGCAAGTGGGATCGTTGGTCGCAGACCACTTAACCATATTAACACCGGACGGTAATACATCGTACGCCGAACGAACGATAAAGCTCAGTCGCAGCGGGGTCATCCGCCAGATCTCACCCCATGTGAGTACTCTTGGCAATGCGCTCCCCAGGCTGACCCAATGGCCCTGCTGCGACTGTTGGGCTGCTTTCTGGACCCGAACCTCGTTTTTGTTGTCCCTCACCGTTTGTATTACCATGTCTCGGCGTTCCTTGGCAGAGGCCTTCGACCACCAATTGACCTTCCCGTGCCCTAGGCCTCGACGGTCGGTTTGTGTGTAACCCATTATCTCCTTCAACTTTAGTGCATTCTGGGCAGATTCTATCGCATCGAGGACCCTCCATTTGGTACCAGTCTTTAGAGCGGGCTGGACAGCGATGACAATTGGGTCTGAAGACTCGCGCAGAAGCATGGCGAGTCTTACCTTGCCGACTTTAAACTCTTCGGTTATCGACTTGAACGGAAGTACCAGCTTAGCCTGTTTGCAATACAGAGCCACGTCGGTCAGACAAGGCGGTGCTCCAATCCACTTTCTTAAGGCTGTGTTATTTTTTTTCTCCATGGCTTCCACTGCAGTCATCGTCACCTCGTAGACTAACAGTGGCCATAGGAGTTTCGGAATCAACATGAATTGGAGACACCATACCTTGAATTTTCCGATCAGCCTGCATCGCTCGATCGCGAGCAGGCCTGTAGCCAGTGACTCGTGTATTCGCCGGACCTCCGCTCTATCAGATAACTTCGAATCGTAAACGCGACCGAGACTCTTCACCGGTTCCTCCAGAACCGTAGGGATCTTGTTCCTTGCACATTATACTGAAACAACAACCATAAGTAACATGCAGAGAGTTGAGATCGGTAGTAGCATCAGACCTTTATATGTTTTTGAATTGTCTGTCCCATAAATATTTATTGCAAATGGGTCGCTGATTCACCTCTTATTCCCCACCCCCACCCCACCCCACTCCCTTTTCGGTAGAAGGGATAAGGTGTTGCTCATAGGGGCTACGCCCAAAGTTCTGGCCTTTATATTCTCGATCTAAAAAAAAAAAAAAACTTTCATTTCAGACAGCTTTCAGGCAATCTTACGTTGGTATTTGGTTTTCAACGATTTGCCCCTCGCGTGGGAGAGCAGACTTTTTCACCCGCAATTATCATCATCCGTGACAATAATAGCGGTGAGTCTGTTATTGGTTAAACTGTATTTATCGTTGCAATATATTTCACATGTTCGTCACTGTATTATATATCACATGTTTACTATTACAACAGATAACACATTTCGTTATTGCAAGAGATGATCTATGTTCATCTTTGTCATTGCAATATATGTAAACTGCATACTCGTCATTGCATCATATATCATGTGTTCGTTATTGTAAAATACACTACATAATTGTCATTGCATTAAATATTGCATGCTTCTCTTGCAGTATGTATTGTGTGGTCGCTATAGCAATATACACTATTAAAAAACACCACAAACAATAAAGAAACTCAAAGCTACTGAAAGAACATAATACTTTTGACATTATTCATTTTTGTAATGCAATAAGGGAAATTACTTGCATTTCACATAAAAAATACTCCAGGTTTCATCAATCAATAGACACTGTTGTTTTTTTTTTTTTTTTTTTTTGCATCTGGGTCACGATAATTTTCATGTGTTCGGCATTTCCCTTTTAGTTTAGTGGTGGCCTCCTCTTGTGTGGATCAGTGACTGGCTTCTTCTGGACACGGATGCGATCAGATGTCTAATGTGCGCATGTGGGATGGCTGCTCACTCTTCCCGGAGTGCTGGGAGAAGATCACGACCACTGACTGGAGCAACGTCTCGGCGACAAGCACGTCCTTGTAGCTTATTTCACGTGTGCTCAATAGGAATGATCGAGTTTCTCAACAACATAATCATAGGAGACAAAGACGTGGTGTTTCATGTATGATCCTCTAAATCAGTGGTTCGCAACCTTCCCAATGACGCGACCCTTTAATACAGTTCCTCATGTTGTGGCGACCCCCAAACATACAAGTATTTCGTTGCTACATTATAACGTCAGTGAATATGTGTTTTTCGACTGTCTTTGGTGAAAGAGTCGTTCGACCCACAAAAGAGTCGCGACTCATAGCTTGAAAACCGCTCCCCCCCCCCCCCCCCAAAAAAAAAAAAAAAACACTCTTATCTCTGCTTACATAAAAATGTCGTTTTGACAGAAGAAAACTCAACAGGTAATAGGGAAACGTAAATTGATTTTATTCGTAGTCTAAGAGCTTCAATCAGGGAAAAAATAACGCTCTGACAAAAATGGAGAACAACATTTAGCTTCTGTTGCATGATAACGCACCATGGCATCGATCCGATACTGATAAAACAGTACATTGCAGTGCATAATGTGACCACTCTGGAATATCCTCCATACTGTCCCGAACTGACTTGTTTTTGTTGCCTGGCCTAAAATCGCCACTGAAAGGACAGTGTTTTAAGGACGCTGAGGTGGCAACAGTTTGTGGTTGACAAATGAAATTTATAGTGTACGCCTAAAATATTTTTTAACAAACTTATTGATCACTCTGAAGCAACAACGCATCTGTGAACTGACTGGATGAACCATAAGGTATTATTGTGTGCAATTCAAATTGAAACACAAACACACACACACACACACACACACACACACAAATACGGGAAGCTATTTAAAACCGCGTTTATTCCTGCCGGTGTTTAAATTTAATTCGCTTTAGCCTCAAACGCGTTTTAACGAGGGTTTACTGTATTATTATTATTATTATTATTATTATCAATTATTATTATTATTATTATCAATTATTATTATTATTATTAATAATAATAAATGTTATTATTAATTATTATTATTATTATTATTATTATTATTATTATTATTATTATTATTATTATTATTATTATTATTATTATTATTATTATTATTATTATTATTATTATGTATTTATTATTATTATTATTAATTAATATTATTAATATTGTTATTAATATTATTATTATTATCACAATTGTTTTTAATTTTGAAAAGATTACTATAATTACTAATATTTTTTTACGATTACTCATATTTTTTTTAATATGACTAACATTCATCATCATCATGTAGCAGGTCGGTTGCAGAACGTCGCTCTCATCACAGTCTGCCTGAGAGAAACTCGGTCTCTCGCCAGTTCTCCCGCCTCATGCACTTTCACACTGAAGGAGTCACTTATAGCTTGTGCCCATCTTCGTGTCGGTCGGCACCTGCCCCTCCTTCCTGGTACTATGCCTTCTGCTATAAATTTTTTCCAATCCGTCGTGGCACTTGATAGGACAAAATATTTCAGCTTTCGAGAAAGAATGCTGTTTATTAGCCAATCTTCCTTGATGTTCAGATCTTTTAGGATGTGAATATTTCTCATCTTCTTTGTCCAAAATATTCGGAGAATCTTTCTATAGCATTTCAGCTCAAAAAATCCCTAACTAACATTACTTTAATTAATAATATTTCACCAATTTCTAATATAACTTCTGAGAGGAGTTATGTTTCTGAGAGCGCAGGGAAGTGAGAAGATGTTATTTACTAATCCAACAACTTAGAAAAGTCAGTATGGTTTTTGATCTGGCCTTGTGGAGTTTAGAGCGCCTGAGCTGAAAGTCTCCCGAGAAAAACGAGCAAATGTATTGAGGGCACCAGCCTAAGAAAACCTGGCTAATCAATCAATAACAACACGATAAGGAGGCGAGAAGTGTCTGCTGAGCTGCGCGATTTGCGAATGCTGCATTTTGCTAGTGTTGAAGTGTAGCTGTAAGATATGCTCAACGTGATACAAATCCAGACATGATGACAGTAAGTAGGATTTTCTTGGAAGTGGCTATTATGACTGAGAGTTGGAGCAATGAAGATACATTTGCTAATAGTTTGTATTCAAGTATATGTCAATGTGTCGAAGCAGGCTGCAAGATGTAGAGCCAAGTGAGTCGTTCCACTAGTTACATATCTTCTTCACAGGCTTTACACTCGGCGGAACGTTCTGGTTGTTCATCCACCTCTAGACGTTAGACTTGTTCCAGAATCTGAGTGTTGCTTGTACATCCATTTCAGAGATCTGACTTATTTGTATGTAGACTATTCGTTCCTTGCCTCTCAGGCAGATGTACCCCGAATTTCTAGGAAACCCCTAATTATCCGACTCTTAGGATATGCTTATTGGGGAGGCCGTGGATCTGTTCTTGTTTTCCCTCACACCGAAGCCTCGGAACCCACACAGGATGTTACTAATATTATTAACAATATTACTACGAATATTATTATCATAACTATTACTACAACTTTAAATATTACTATTGTTACTGCAACTTGGGTGTCTCCGTGGCGAAGCGGCCAAGCAGTTTGCCTCTCGCTTTGACGGTCGTAGGTTTGTTTTACAGTTGGGTCGTTCAAACTTTGCCGGTGCTACAGAATTCGTGCTTTGTGCAATGCTCTCAGTGGGCGGCTAGCTATTCTGTGGAGAGACCGAGCCATGTGGAATGCAACTTAGGTCTGTAAAGACGATTATCTCGTCTCCTACTTTTAATTTCGTTTACCTGCTATTAAAAATACTGCTTCTACAATGTCTACTACTGTTTCAACCGCTTGCCGAGAAACTGTGCGCCATTTAGAGATGAACAGTTGACGAAGATGACGATGCTAAATTAGGGAATGTTTTTTTTACTTGATATTGCAATCCGTAGGATTACCATCTCAAGAATGTCAATCAAACGCCTCTAAAGGAAGGTAGGTAAGTTGTACCCCACTAGAACATCACACTAGCAATAAACACCCGGTGACACAAGGTGCCACCATGCGGATGAGGATCACCCGTGGGAGATCTCCTGGAAAATCTGTTGAACGGTTAGGCCATATTTACCGCCCGGCTATATTTAGGGCCCCTGGCAAACGCCTAGGTGTGGCCTAAAAATAACAAGAAATTGCATCCTATATGGGGATGATATGAGAAAAAAAAAAACATTTTTGAAACCACGTTTCCCTTATCTAAACGTATAGCACAGTTGACCACATAACTATTACGAAGTAATCTGAAGTCTAGTGTGAGTGAGTAGTAGTAGTAAATGTTACCCCACTAGGACTTCACACAAGCGATAAACACCTGATAACATAAAGTGCCACCATGCGGATGAGGATCACCCGTGGAGAGATCCAGGAAACTGCTTGCAGCCATTAGGACATATTTATGGCTGGGCTATATTGCGGGCCCTGGTAAGAACCAAAGTGGGGCTTAAAAAAAAACGAAAAATTGCACTCCACAAGTGGAGGACAATAATAATACAAGTTTGACTGAGTTGTGTATTAATTACAAATCCAAACATTGTTATTTGGACACCTTTACGATTTGCAGCTACTGTGGATCCACTTCTTGACGTAGCGATGATCAGAGTTGTCCCAAAGGCCGACGGTCGTGGCGTTCGGTTCTCCAATCGGGTACAACCCATCTGCCGACCGACTAACATATGCACCGCCACACCTTTGCACCTCTACGTCATGACTGGAGTGGGTGAGCAATAGCACTTGTTGTTCTTTCTGCTTCTTTTATCTCTTTTCTAAAATTATTGCCCACCCCCCTTTTTTCCTTCCCCTCTTTTATTCTCTTTCGTTTCCTTCCCTCCTTATTCATCTTCCATTTCGATTTTGTGTTTATCTCGTGCATCGTCCGTCTTAAGTATATTGTAGGCGTTCCTTCCTTTTCCATCTTGTTCTCCCTGTTGTTCCTCCTCTGCTGCACGGTCTCAAGGAAGGGTGTCCGCCCCAAGTGCTAGAGGTTCTGGGTTCAAACCCTGGTAAGGGCTGGGATTTTTTCACGTGGACTTAGACTTCTAGTAATTTCCCCTCGTCTCTGGGTAGTGAGATCAGACACTCGTGCCCATTGTTCTGCACATTGAAATGGAAGTATGGAGTTGGCCTGACTGACTGACTGACTTTCTACCCCACCAGGACATCACACAAGCGATAAACACCCGATGACACAAAGTGCCACCATATGGATGAGGATCGCCGTGGAGAGGTCCCAGAAACCGCGTTCAGACATTTGGCCATATTTATGGCCTGCCTATCTTACGGCCCCTGGCAAAAGCCATGGTGGGGCTTCAAATAACAAAAAATTTCGTCCTAAAAAGGACGAAACTGAATAATAATTTACTTATATGGAGTTGGAAATCAAAATGAATAGCCTTACGGCACTGCCCGGGCAAAATTTTGAGTTAAAAATCTACACAACGTATTTCAGGATCCTCACCGGTGCTACAGAGTCTGTGCACTGTGCTGAGCTTTTTCGGACTCAGACTCAGAGCAAGAAGACGAAGGGAGCACTTATGGGTTACTACCAGTGTGCCATGATATTGATTCCCTGTTCAAACCTCAAACCTACTCTGTGTCTCTCTTGTTATTCCTTTTGTCGCCCCTGTAATACAATGTGTGCAATTTTTTAAATACTGTTTCATTTTTTATTTAAGTGATTTCTTAAATTTTTCGTTTTTGTTACCGTTTACTTCTCAGTTTGCGTTTTTTTTTAAACCTTCTACAACATTTAGATTTTCTGTTAGCTGTCCTTTTTCTAATGTCTCAAATTTTGTTGAATGTTTCTTATCCTCAACGTCCGCCTCCGCTTTCTCCTCCCTCACCTCTGTTTCTTTTATCTCGTCGCTTCTTCTGATTTTAAACATGATTCTGTAGCAGTTTGTAGCAGAGCCTTATTGTCAGACTGACGTTCCATTTTCGTTGCAGTTTTTCTTTTTAAATTGATTTAATGATTGATTTAGTGTATGCATTCTTGCTTGTAAATGTATCATTGCCCATTCAAGTAACGTGCTGCTGAAGGTTTTCTAGTCGTATCGATAACCTTTCGTGTGGGATTATGATGCTGCGTATGTAGCTAACTAGTTGTGCATTTCTTTGGTATGAAGTAAAGTTAGGTTCAACAGGATCTATGCATTGCCCCAGATTATCCCTTATGGCTCAGTCACTCTTCGCTAGCCCCTGCCTATAAAGCACGACTGCGTAGCTCTAGTGGCGATCTTCGGGGATCTCTGTAACAGGTGTTCCCGTGAATGGAGCAAGGTAGTCGTAAAACAAGTTCCTGTCCTTCAAGAGCGCGAGAGAAACTGCTTGACCACTTCGCCACAGTGACCTGTTTCATTCAGTATCGCACTCTAGTGTAACTGATTCCCTGTATAAGAAGCTTTCGAACTACATTCTTTGACCATTTCATAAAAAAGAGAGAACTGAAGTCTGCCGTGACAGCCCGAAATTTGGATGGGATTAAATGCCGAGGGAGATCAAGAGAAAAGATACTGGACAGTTTTGCGTAATAAAAATGATAAACAGACAAAGATTATGTAAATACATAAACATATAAATAGCTGAACCATTGTTTCTCCATACAGTAAATGAAAGGTTAGACACGCTTGAAAATCCCTACACGGTTTGAAAATTCATTTTCTGTCATGATACTACAACTGCTGCTGTTGTTGCTGCTGCTGCTACCACTACTACTAATGTTGTTACCACTACTACCGCCTCCATGAGGCCGTGGTTCCCTATTGGACACTGTGGCACTCTTTTAACTACAATGAAGAGACTTAAAATGCAATGGTATGGACATGTAATGAGATTTAACAGCCTCTCTTAAAAACAAGAATTACAAAACTTGACTGCCTGGACAGGCTTAAGCATGCAACCATGAAGCTTATCGTATCTGACAGTCAATTTTTTAGTTACAAATCGTGGGATGCTACTTTTAGTTATTCGAAGCACAACCCTGGCTTTTGCTGGGGGCCCTGAATATAGCTGGATCACAATTGTGGCCATAACTGAAAGGGGTCTCTAGGACCTTTCCACGGGTGATCCTCATCCGCATGGCGGCACTTTGTGTCACCGGGTGTTTATCGCTTGTGTGATAATGTCCTGGTGAAGTACAACAAGCAAGCAAGCATTTGACAGTTAAAGATAGCCGGGGGGAGGGGATGGGGGCGGGGGGGGGGGGTTATTCAGACAGTCAACAGCTAGTGGTGACACAACGGCACGCCGTGTTACAGGATGATGATGATGATTATGATGATGATAACACTACCACCACTATTATTTTTAACATTGCTGCTACTACTAGCAGTCTACATTTTGTTGAGTTTTAATGAGGTTGCCACATTTTTGCGTTCTTCTAAGAGTTGTTTTATATTTGATTCGTGTTGGGTAATGTGTGTTGTTTGCTGAGGAAGGCGTGTCGCTGAAACGTCTTACTTTGTTTTATTTTAATTTAACAGCTTTACTTCGTAGTACTCCATGTATCTATAATGTTTAAACCCTGTTCACAGTTCGACTTAGCCCAACAGACCTCGCGCTACATCATTACATTGTGACTATGGCCAGCAAACAGTTTTGCATCAACGAAGGTGCACAGATGACAATAGCCCATGAGTGCGCAAGGAAAAGGGTATCTATTGAAGACACGTGTGACGGCTTTTTAGGGGGACCTGTTATCTACCAAATTGGAGGTATGGGATCGAATCTTACTCTTTTTTTTACATCATTTTCATCTCTCGCCTTATGGATTGTTTACATATTGTCTGGTTTGTGTCTATCTGCTACATGTACAACTATATTGTGATTTATGTGTATTCTTGCCACATCTACAATTAAACCATGATGTCTGGTTGTGTCTACTTGCTACATTTTTAATTACACCATGATGTTTGTGTCTACTTGCTACATTTACAATTACGCCATGATGTTTGATTGTGTCTACTTGCTATATCTACAATTACGCCATGATGTTTGATTGTGTATATTTGCTACATTTACAATTATGCCATGATGTTTGATTGTGTCTACTTGCTACATTTACAAGTACACCATGATGTCTGATTCTGTCTACTTGCTACATTTACAATTACGCCATGATGTTTGATTGTGTCTGCTTGCTATATTTACAATTACGCCATGGTGTTTGATTGTGTTTACTTGCTACATTTACAATAACACCATGATGTCTGATTGTGTCTACTTGCTACAATCTACATTATACAATGATTTATGATTGTGTCTACTTGCTACAATCGACATTATACAATGATTTCTGATTGTGTCTACTTGCTACAATCTACATTATACAATGATTTATGATTGTGTCTACTTGCTACAATCGACATTATACAATGATTTCTGATTGTGTCTACTTGCTACAATCGACATTATACAATGATTTATGATTGTGTCTACTTGCTACAATTGACATTATACAATGATTTCTGATTGTGTCTACTTGCTACATTTACAATTACCCCATGATGTCTGATTGTGTCTACTTGCTACATTTACAATTACCCCATTAGGTCTAGTAGTGTCTTTTTGCGATGTTTTTTAAAAACATTGTGATATCTGACTGTGTCTTCTTGCTAGATTTACAATGACACTATGGTATCTGATTTTGTCTACTTGCTACATTTACCATTATTTAACGACGTCTAATTATGTCAGTGGCGTCCGTGGCTAAGGCGTTGCGAGTCCGACTCGTAATCCAACGTACCGCGATCTAAACCTGCGTGGGCTGCGTGGATTTTTATCGTGGTATGGGACGTCGCAGGTCGACCCAGCCTCAAATGGGTACCAGGATAGGCTGTCATGGGAAAGTAAAGACAGCCGACGTAATGCTGACCACATTACCCACAGAGTGCTGATGGTCTGTAAAAATATGGGCGCTCTTCCCATATGCCCGATACGTCTAAAGGTGTGAAAGGGATCTTTACTTTTTTTAAATTTTTTTTTAAAAATTATGTCAATCTGCGACATTTACAGTTACACCATGGTGTCTGACTGTGCTTACCCTGCTACATTTAAAATTATTCCATGGTGTGTGATTGTTCTTACCCGCTATATTTATAATTACACCCTAATGTCTGATTGTCTATTTGCCATATTTACAGTTACACCATGATGTATAGCGGTATCTACTTGTTACATTATCATTATACCCTAATTTCTGAATGTGTCTGCCAGCTACATTTACAATTATTCCATGATGTGTGATTGTGCATACCCGCTATATTTATAATTACACCTTAATGTCTGATTGTCTATTGTCTATTTACCATATTTACACCATGATGTTTGACTGTGTCTACCTGATGCATTAACATCATACCATAAGCTCTGGATTTGTCTAAATTCTACATTTACAGTTTCTTGAGGTTTGATTTTTCTAGCCACCTTCGCGCCAAACCCCCTTTTTTACATTTACAATTAAAACATCGGTATGTTTGACTGTATTCACTTCCTACATTCACAGTTATTTTGTGCAACACTGCTTTTTTTATCATAAAAGATCGTGTCCACTCGCTAAATTTATACATTTGTTTTTGTTCTCGAGATGACTGTGCCCTGAATTCTAGAAGGTTTAGTTAGCCACCTTACTGTTATTTATAGCTTCTGGCTGGCCACTCCACTGGGCACTAGTTCTCAATAGCTTCTAGGTAGCCCCTCCACTGGGCACTAGTTCCCTGAAGCTTTAAGGTAGCCCCTCCACTGGGGACTAGTTCCCTGAAGCTTTAAGGTAGCCACTCCACTGGGCACTAGTTCTCAATAGCTTCTAGGTAGCGCCCCTCCACTGGGCACTAGTTCCCTGAAGCTTTAAAGTAGCCACTCCACTGGGCACTAGTTCTCAATAGCTTCTGACTGGCCACTCTACTAAACACTAGTTTTCAATAGCTTCTAGCTAGCCACCCCACTAGGCACTAGTTCTCAATAGCTTCTGTCTAGCTACTTCACTAGACACTAGTTCTCAACAGCTTCTGACTGGCCACCCAACTGGGCACTAGTTCTGAAAAAGCTTCTACGTAGCCACTCCACTAGGCACTAGTTCTTAATAGTTTTCAGGTAGCCACTCCACTGGGCACAAGTTGTCAATTGCCTCTGAATGGCTACTCTACTGGGCACTAGTTCTTAATAGTTTCTAAGTAGCCACTCCAATAGCTTCTATGTAGCCATTCCACTGGGCATTAGTTCTAAATAGCTTCTAATTAGCCGCTCCATTGGTCCAAGTTCTCAGTATATATGATTAGCTCCTTCACAGGGCATTAGTTTCCAATAGCTTTCAGGTAGCCATTCCAGTGGTCCATGTTCTCATAATATTGAGCTAGCCGTTCCACTGGGCGCTAGTTTTTAAAAGCTTTACAATATTAACCTGAGGTTAGACAAACACCAAGTGATGAAAGAAGAGCATCCCACATACCTTGGAGTCACACTTGACCCGCAGCTCAGCCTCAAGAACCATATTGAAAACATCAGGAATAAGGCATTGAGGCGGTTACAGTTATTAAAGAGACTTGCAGGTACATCATGGGGATCAGACAAGGAAACTCTAAGGGGCTTATACCTAGGATATGTTCGCTCTGTGATAGAGTACAACAAATCACTGCTTACAACTTGTTCCAAAACTAACCTAGAGACTCTTGACAGAGTACAAAATAATGCCCTCCGATTAATCTGCGGAGCTATGCAGTCTACACCAACTGCTGCATGTGAAATCCATACAAATGTGGAACCCCTCGGGTTGCGGAGAGAAAAAGCCACTTTAGAAATTTATGAAAGATGCGTTAGGAAAAATCGTAAACCATCCTAATAGACATCTTGTAGAAAACTGGGAATCCAAACAAAAAATAAAGCACAAATCGGTTTTACACTGTGTTAATGAAATTCAGGACAGATACCACCTCCCAGAAAGACGTCAAGGAATTCAGAATATTGCAAAAAACCTACCACCACTATGCTCGCTTTAAAGCTCCAGAAGTCCAAACTAAATTGGTAGGCGAGGAAACCAAACAGTCCGACCCAATCGCTCTTATGAACTCATCACTAAAGACCGTTGATGTTCTTACCCCCAAGAATGGATACATGTCTATACTGATGGGATCAGCATTTAAAGCTACCATTTAAAGCAGGTTACGGAATCTACATAGGTTATCCCGATGGATCTGTTGAAGAGATTTTTTGATGCATGCGGGGAATTCTGTTCAAAACTATGAAATTGAAATAATTGGCATTGGAAAACAGCAGTATACCACCTAAAGACTGTAATGGATGTTTACCCCTCAAGGTCCAAAATATTGTCATCTTCACAGATTCAATGTCTGCCCTTCAAGCTCTGGAGGGCAATGAACGCTGCAGAACTGACATAGCCAAGATAACCCTGGATGCCGATCAGCTTATTACCTCATACAACATCAGAATAGTGATGCAGTGGATTCCAGGTCACTCCGGCACACCAGGTAATGACAGAGCTGACAGATTGGCAAAGAAAGGAGCAACACAAGAACAACCACCTACAGCGACAACCCTCCAGACAGCAAAAACACTGATAAGAGCTATAAACAAAGAGACTTGGTTGAACAGATGGGCCATGGGAGACACTGGAAGAGAGGTTTATAGACATATGTCTGGCCCTGATCCTAATGACAGCATTAACCATCTAACAAAAAGGGACCAGGCCACCATCTTCAGACTTAGAACGCAACATACTCCACTCAATGGACACCTAAACAGAATACAGCCACAACACTCCCCAGAGTGCCAGCTATGTAACTACCCCTACGAAACTGTTGAACACCATCTCTTTGAGTGCCCAAAACTCAGTGAGACAAGAAGAACGCTACTCCCTCCGAGACCAGACAAGTGGAACACCTTGTACGGAGGAAAAGAACAGCTTGTGAAAACATGCAAATTCCACTACATGGCATTGGGCCAAAGGGCGAAAGCTCATGCGCCGCTGGATCGATAACAACAACAACAACAACAAAAGCTTTAAGGTAGCCACTCCACTGGTCACTAGTTCTCAATAGCTTTTAGGTAGCCACTCCACATGGCACTAGTTCTCAATAGCTTCTAGTTAGTCACACCACTCAGCACTAATTCTCAATAGCTTCTAGGTAGCCACACTGGTCCACTTTCTCAGAATATTCAGTTAGCCGCTCCATTTTGCACTGGTTCTCAGAATGTATTGTTAGCGACTCCACCGAACACTAGTTCTTAGAGTTTCTGGTTAGCCACTCCACTGGGCCTAGCTCTCAGAGTTTCTAGTTAGCCACTCCACTGATCCTAGCTTTTAGAGTTTCTAGTTAGCCACTCCACTGGGCCTAGCTCTCAGATTTTCTAGTTAGCCGCTCCATTTAGTCCAAGCTCTCAAAATGTGCATATAGCCTCTCCATTGTGCACAGAATCTCATAATGTATAGTTAACCACTCCACAGAACCGTAGCTCTCAGAGTTTCTAGTTAACCACTCCACTGGTTTCTAGTTCTGAAAACTGTGCACTTCACTAGGTACTGGTATTCATTGTTTCTAGTTAACAGTTCGACCGTGTCCTTGCTTTCAGATTCACAGACGTATTAAGAGGGGCTTTATAAGATATAACTTTAAATGAAAGCCTTACGAATGTGATAGAAATTAAAGCAGCCATGCAATTGTCTTGTAACCTATCAATACGGTAGGGAAATCACGATGTAGACGATGTAATACCAGTTTAAAGATAGCAGCCCTACCTTTGACATTCACCACCCTCTCAACATCCTTGCTAAAAATATTCCCCATAAGCTTCACTCCATCATTAGGGATGACCCTGTCATCAGCATGACTTTCTCTGAACTTCCTTTAGAGGCCTACAGACTTGACTGTAACCTCAAGGACATTTTAGTTATGTCCGTTATGCCTGCGTCAGAGTCCCAGTTCGGCGCGGTCTCATGCTACAGGCGTGTACGTAGGACTTATCTAAATGTGGTTCGGGGGACAAGTTTTCAATTCCCTAATGCCACATTCCACATACGTGAAGCATTTTACTGTACGAGCCACAAGGTTATTTACGTCATCAACTGCACAAAAAGGTGGCATGAAATACAACGGTGAAACGGGTCTACGACTGGCTGATAGGTTCAGACGACATCTTTTTGGTGAGCAGAACGGCGCCCTAAAACCAGTACCATTGCACTTCAACTCCAAGAATCATTAAGGTTTCCACGATATTGAGGTGACAGCCATGAAATCTAACACTCCAGCGCAGTCTCTTAAAAATCGCTTTATTTTCAATTTAGGCACCTTAACACCTTCAGAACTGAACTGCTAAAACAATTGCATCTAAAATCCTATTTTTTGTTCGGTTTTATATCTCTTCTATTATCCGGTGCTGTATCCGCGAAGAGGTGAAACCTATAGAAATTCGTCGGCGAATGAGGGTCTAACATGATGAATAATGCCTGTCAGTCCAACAGGTGTATAACGGAAGAGGGGTCATTTCAAAAGTTGTTGACAAGCATCAATTTTCTAATCGTAGAGTAAGCTGCCGTGGCGAGAACTTTGCGTACACTTTGTCGTATTGAAGCACATCTTAGTTTGTAAAACCTTCACTGATGTCAAGAACTGCTGCAATGGCGCTCACAGTTAATCGTCAGTTTTACCTTTCCGAGGTAATTGACCTGTCACCATGCAGAGGCCACGCGCTTAACACTCTTGACATCCTCAGTAACAGAATGGGCAGGTAAAAAGACAATGTCCTGTTTATGGTACTTTATGCCACACGTATACGGTTTTTATATAAAGCACCCCCCCCCCCCCCCTCATTTCCCCTTTTTTTCACCTGGTTACCTCGTACATTGCATTATATAGGTGTTGATAGTTGTACCATTCAAGTTAAAGTCGAGAGAATCGACTTCATTTCACTGGGTTTCATCCTCTACTCTATGGTTCGGTCTCTCTCCGCAGAACGGCTAGCCGCTTGCAGATAGGTCCGCACAAAACACGAAATTCGTAGCACAGATGACTGTCTTAACAAATATCAGTAGATCTCCGTAAAACTGCACTAGTGAACAGTAAAATGAACCCATGACCTTTAGAGTGCTAGGCAAACGGCGTGGCAATGTAAACGATAGCGAGTTTTATGAAACAGGTCCATCAATTCCAATTCTTTTTTAGAAAAATAATGAAAAGCTCGACCACGTTCTGACTGCTACTAGCTAGCCGAGGCTGCTAGCAGTCTCCGCCTATATTTGTGGTCTGGGTTATTTGTGTCACTCTTGTGACTGAATTCTAGTGTTTGTTCCGTTTCTGGGCTTGATGCTTCCATCCGAATTAGACCGCTCGTCTTCCACCCTGTTGTTACTTGTGCATGTCTTCCCTCGTCTTACTTAGTGTTTCCAGTTTGCGTTGTTTCCCTTTAATTTGGTCGTGAGTATTTCGTAGGGGGGCGCGCTTTTCCACACAACGTCTTTTGGACCACCATTTACAGTTTTAAAATTTTGAGTATTTAGTTTGCCAAAAAGTGCTGAAAACAGTTTTTGATTTTGGATAGTTCCGAAATGTGAAATTATTTCGTGTGTGACCATAATGGTCTTATAGTTGTCTTCCTGAAATAAGAACGGGTTAGTCATTTCATGTGGATATGTGTGTAAACTGTTTTGTGGAGTCTTAACGCGGATCTAATGGTCATTTGTGAGTGAGTGTTCCGGTTCTGTCTGTTTGGGCTGGCAGCTAGGTTCCGGTGTGCGTAAATACCATATAACTGGAGCATTCAGCTGACGTTTTGAGATCCAAATGCTCAGCGATGAGAATTGCTGTGGCATGTTTTGTAACGAACTCGCGTGCTCTCTGTGGGAATGGGTTGCGGGGTTAAACTCGTAGTGCATCCGACAGAGGTAGGGAAGGGTAGGGGGAAGGGGGCAGGAGGCCATTCAGTCATTTCTCGTCGTTGCCGTCTTGCTGGATTCTAGTGTGGCCTTTTGCCGGGACTATGTGTATCACGTTACCAACCTTTGCTATCATCCCAATGATGGGGTGGTATTGGTGGTTATGTGTTCTAGTCCTGTCAGTATCGAGTCACTTGTTTTCCCTATTTGCTGTCACTCATATTTTGTTGTGTCATGCGCATGTTGTATGCATGATGTGGAATGGAATGGTTTTGCGTATGAATCCCCGGAGTATGTGGACGCACACAACTAAGTGTATGTGTACATGCACTCGAGTATTCATACACGCAGACAACACTACATGTTTGCAAGTAATGTCATACTTATCCGTGTATGCATATCTAATTGACATTACTTACACACGCAAACTCTTTCATATGTGTCGACCAATGCCTACATAAATGTACTTACTTTCATGACAAAAGTGTACTTCCACACGTAAGGACACTCACACTTTCATGTTTTGCCTGTTATTGTGTGTCGCTATGTCTGTACTATAGTTTTGTCGTGTCACTTTTTAAGTGCCTGGTAGGTGATCTGTCCGTTACGTTCTTATCATGGTCTGGTGGATGGTGTGTGTTGGTGAGGTTCTTGCTGGTGCACCCACTTCATTCCATGTATTCTCATTAATTAACAGCCATACAACAACCTAATTTGTAGAGTTCTGGAGTGCACTGTCATTCACACACACACAAATGTATAAATATACATGCTCCCATATATATGTGCGTATATATATATATATATATATATATATATATATATATATATATATATATATATATATATATATATATATATACGCACACTCATATACACATATACATGCATACAAATTACTTTTCTATATCCATGTAATAGTTTATCTGTATCTTTCGCACAGTTATATTCCCACTTTCCTGTCCATAAATAACACCTTACCATTCGCCTACATACGCACTCGTCTTTGTGTATCCACACATGCTCATTTCTATCTACACATCATACTTACATTACCTCCCTTACTCCATGGTGTCCGGACTGACCATCTGATCTGTTCTTTCTAATGTCCTAAGTTGATCTTTATCCTGGTCTTTTTAGGTTTTTTTTTGGGGGGTGGGGGGGTGGGGGGGGGGGGTTAATTAGTTATTGTTTAACTAGTTTTTGGATGTCTTCATTGCTATCCACCTTTAGACATTTATTTGCAGTTATCTGTTGCTTGCGTTTTAGAAAATACTCCTCAATGGGTTTCCTCTCCAATTTGTATTTATAGTGCAGTTGATCATATAATGTTCTATTGTATTATCCTGAAGGCAATCCAGACATAGAGGAGATGTAAATTTCTCTGGATGCCAGCCTAACCTAGCTTTCCATAATAGTTTGTTTGCTGGGATTTTCAGTTTGTCCCGTACCTGTGTGTTAAGGCTGGGTTCTTTAAGGTTGTTGTATGCATCTCTGCCATCAGTGCTCATCTGCCAATGGAGTTTCCACATTTTAATGACATGTCTTTTAATTATGCTATTTCTTTCAGTTTTTCCGAGTCCTACTTCAACTAAAGCATCAGATTTAGTTCCTTTTTTTGGCTGCTTGGTCAACTTTTTCATTACCTATTACACCTCTATGTGCTGGTACCCATGCAATGGTGACTTGGCATCCATCAATTAGTATTCAATCTTTTATGTTTGATTACAGTATGACTGTCAATTAGAACTTTAGATTTATTCATTTATCAAAGTTATTATTTTAGTTAGTACTTTAAGAAAACGGTTATTCTGTATTAAATTTCTTTACTATTCCAATTAAATGTGTGTGTATGTGTGTTTGCATGCATGCGTGAACCTATATTATTACATTTGTTTGTGTCTATACATTTACAGATGTCTATATGTTGACGGGCATCGTCACTTCTTGTCATCGGAGAAATGCGGTTGTTATAACTAGCCTTCAGTTTAGCAACTGCTACCTTAATATTACCGAATAAAGCAGAATCGGTGACTTGAACACAGATGACCACCTGTTCAATACTGAAGAGATGACCACCTGTTCAATACTGAAGAGATGACCACCTGTTCAATACTGAAGAGATGACCACCTGTTCAATACTGAAGAGATGACCACCTGTTCAATACTGAAGAGATGACCACCTGTTCAATACTGAAGCCGTTTTTTTTTTTTTTACATTTCTTTAATGAAGTAGCGCAATTTACAGGAATTATTTTTTTATGGTAGTGTTTAAAGTTGAGCGTTTGATGAAAGCATTTTTTTTTTTTTTTTTAAATAAATAAACACATTCAATTAGCGTTTGATTACAGTAATTTTACAAATAAACACATTCATTTTAGCGTTTGACGGAAGTTTTATTAATTATTGAAAGCAGCTCTTCCATTTACTGATTGTACATTTAATGTGTGATACCTATTATTCTTTAAATTAGTACTTCCGCTTTCATACTCGACTACTGAAATTATTTTATAGTACCCCAACTTTACAATTAGATTTCTGCAATTGTATCAAATTGCACCACAAAACTTACCGATTCACTAAATTTCTTTCCTTAATTAGTGCTTGAAGAGTTCAGCTATTCTGTCTAAATGTCAGTGTTGTGATTAACTCTTCTAAGTATTCCCCTGACTGCAGCATTCGAATAAATAATTTCACCAGTTAGTGGTTCAACTTTAGCGTTTGATTGAAGTATTTACATGGAAATGCCCCGAGTGCTGTGACGTCAACTCGACTCAGAATTATTGAAATCAGTTAAAAAACTAAATGTAGACTAAAATAAAGCTGTTAATTTAGTCACTCAAATTTGTGTTCATTTGAAAATAATAATTATATATATATATATATATATATATATATATATATATATATATATATATATATATATATATATATATATATATTATAAAGCAAACGGTGGTATTTTATGGAAATAAGCATATAACAGTTTACTATAAGTTTATATTTCGATGAAAGAAATGTTATTTACTGTAATAGTTTATTATTTAACAATTTGTTTGGGCGGTATGAACTTGAGTTTGGTCGTTACAATAAAATGTTTTAACTGAACAAACTGCAATAAAACGAAGCGAAAAAAATTCCTTGGCCTTTGTGTTTTGATGTTACTGTGTGCAAGTTACAATTTAGGCATTGGGTATGCAGTGGTCGCAGTAATTTGAATGGTTGTTGTTGCAATCTTTCGTGTTGTTCTTGTTGTTGCTGCTGCTGTTACTGTTGCTGTTAATGTTGTTGCATTTGTTCTTGTTGCAGTAGTTGTTTTTGTGCTTGATTTTTTTTTTCTTTTTCTGCTGTTGATGCGGTTTTTGCTTCTCTTGTCCTTGCTGCAGTTGCTACTGATATAGTATTTGTTACCACAGCTGTTTGTTTTTCTGTTGCAGTTCAAGTGGTTTCACACATTGTGGATGTTATCGTTGTTGTTGTTTCTGAAGCTGTTGAATTGTTGCTGTTGTAGACATTTATGATATTGTTCTTTTATTTGCTTTTTTTTCTCCACTGCTGGTGCTGCTGCTGCCGTGGTTTTCTTCAGCAACGTTATATCTAGTGTACTGACAATCGCCTCTGAAATATTTGTTCTTCTTTGACTTGATACCAATAGCTCATGCCTCGTCTACTCCTGACCTTTTCTGTTCCCCTGAAACTTTCCTGCCAGCGTAACGCAGTGAACATGTTTATTCCTCTCATGAAGTAGCTAAAGAGTGCGGATTGTCTTCTTCTGTCTTCAAGTTAATTTCTTTCATGACATTTCCATTACAGTTAAGTGAAGTGATGTTATCAGTTATTCCTTAAGCAGGATTTTCACTTCTTCTTCTTCTTCTTCTTCTTCTTCTTCTTCTTCTTCTTCTTCTTCTTCTTCTTCTTCTTCTTCTTCTTCTTCTTCTTCTTCTTCTTCTTCTTCTTCTTCTTCTTCTTCTTCTTCTACTTCTTCTTCTTCTTCTTCTTCTTCTTCTTCTTCTTCTTCTTCTTCTTCTTCTTCTTCTTCTTCTTCTTCTTCTTCTTCTTCTTCTTCTTCTTCTTCTTCTTCTTCTTCTTCTTCTTCTTCTTCTTCTTCTTCTTCTTCTTCTTCTTCTTCTTCTTCTTCTCTTCCACCTTTTACCTCATCGAAGTGTCGGGGGGGGGGGAGGGGGGGGGGGAAGATGTAATGTTCGTTGATGAGCTCTGATAAGAGCAATATTAGGACTGATGTTTATTTCTGTAAGGCTGTTCTTATTGCCATCACTCCATCTTTCCCGAGGTCTTCCACTCACTCTACACCCGTTGTAACGTTTTAGTGTGGCTCGCTGTGGTGGATAGTACCAGGGCATTGTTGTTAGGTGTCCAAAACACTTCATTTGTTGTTCTTTAATGACTTGTAAGACTGGCTTTATACCTAGCATTCGTCTGATTTTCACTAACAGGTTAAATTCACGTGATTCAGTTTGACACATCAGGAGTGTGGTAAGGTTCTCTACTACTACTACCACTAATATTAATACTGCTGCTGCTGCTGCTGCTAAAATCACTATTTCTGCTACTATTACTAATACTGTTGCTGCTGCCATTGATATTACTGTTGCTGCTACCACTACTCCTTTTTCACGTTCATGGGCTGTAAATGGGCAGAAAGTCAAGGTTTTATGTCTACGTCTTAACTTTGATCTTGTACCAGGACTTGAGTGTTGCTTACACATACGTTTTACATATTTAACTGATTTATATGCAGACTGTTGGGTTCTTGCCTCTCAGACAGAAGCCCTTCGATTTAGAAAGAAACATTGATCTCCTATCTATGATGGCTTGGCTCCCGGCTGGGAACCTGTATCCAGAATTACCACTGAAAGGTGTAGATTATGTCTTGACCAGTCTATGCTTGGGTCATTGTGGATCAGTGCATACTAGATACGAGTTGAAAAAAAAACAAAGTTGCGTGTCTTTTACCGCGCGATTAACCCCAGTCTTGTTTCACTGTCGTGGTTTTTGAGGCATATTTACGTCCAGGATTTTGTCACTGCTAACTTAACGGTCGGCTCTCAATACCATTGTCGAAACCAAAATAAAGCGGTCTGCTGTCAAATCGACTGCAGTGGAATGACTAAGCACGTTCGCAAGCCTGAGCTACAGAGGCCAATGCCGAGGTAAAGTTTACACGTTAGGAATTGTACGTGATCGAATCCACGTGTTCAAACTATTGTTTATGAGTGTTTGCTTGTTCACAAAAACGTAATCAAGAGATAGTTCTTTTTTCATTGTTATAGCCACACAAAGACATGATCTAAAAACTACAACGATAAGTCGAAAATAAGAACAACTACAACTGCGTTTGCTTCATTTTAGCTAACTAACAGCTTTGTACCAATAACAGATAAAACAATTTAAATTGTGAAGCATACGGGGCGTCTCGATCTTGAGACATATAAGAGAAATGTTTGCAAATTACTAGGATTAAAAACTCGACTAGTACTACGACACCAATTAGGTAACAGACAGTTCCATTTCAGACGGGGAAAAAATAACAGCTGCAATGATATAATGTTTTCATTTAGGGAGATGTGCGCGCAATCTGTTGAATAAGATACAAATCAAGACAATACATTTATAGATCAATGGAAGGCACCTGATCGAGTCAACAGTTACAAACTTTGGAACATACTAACAGATTATTCTATTCAGTATCAACTTTTGGGTAACATCGTGTTTCCTTATCAAGAAAATCAGGTAACAGTAAGAACAACAATGAGAATGACAGATTTACTCTCCATATCATCAGGTGGGAGACAGGGATGTGCCCTTGCACCATTGCTCTTCATTACAATAACAGAACCCTTGACCCGTTAGGGTTGTAGAGGTGTATTGATGGAAGCATTAGCCCATACAATTTGCCATCTTTCTTTGCCTTCCGCTTGATGAACACGATAATGTCATTGCAGGATCTTTTTTGCACTTCTTTTCCTTGCCCTTCCCCCCCCCCCCTCCCCCATCCCTGTGCCCCCTCCTTTTCCAATATTCCGTGAAGCACAGTCTTTGCAATATCGTCATGCCTCACCACAGACATAAAGGCAAGCTAGCTTGCGACATTTCACCACTGCCAAGAGAGGCTCCTGATTTCCCGAAAATTTGTATAGTTTGTATCTGACGTATTTATTAGTTTAGTGTTCTAAATAACTAATTCGCGAAATGCGTCAGTAGCATTTACATTCAAACGCCTGAAACTTCCTTTCAATTACCACAGTGAGCGTCCAACTGTCACAACCGTGTAATTAGATAGACAATACTAGTGATTTGTAAATAATGACCTTGACTGCGATGCTTTTTTTTTTCTCCATATCGTATTATGCTGCGATATCCCGACTGTTGCCATATCGTCTTCTCTTGATCTCTTTGGTGCACTCCTTAAGTACAGTCGCAATATTGTTTCTGTGTTGCGTATGCGCATGCAACACCTTGCGCCACCTAACAAACGGAGACACGCAGTTCGATGTTGATGTCACCTAATGATACCTTTAGAATTCACCTACATTTTCCTGCCATTCTTTAACCATTTTTATGACTTTCTATTTGACTTTCCCTCGTGTTATATTTCAGCCAATGTGATTCTTACAACTCACCGTTGTAAACTTTTAGAGAAGCACCCATACGTATCATTACAGCATTTACATGAACGGAATTGCAGTGGACGTCTATCTAATTACGTCAGTATCTTAAACTGAATTACTGACAGTTAGCTAACTCCTTAAGAGACGGTACAGCAGCCACCACTTTGTACATTCGCAGGATGTGGCAGATTTGTTTTCTAGTAGTAGTCTTCATGCTGTCCCTATCTCTTTGTCGTGGCAGTGAAAATGACAACGTGGCGGTAAGTGCCTGATAACTGTTGTTGTCTGTGGTTGTACACGGTCAGTCCACCAATGAGTCTTCATTATTAACATGCAGTTCATTACAAAGTTCAGACATAAAAAATATGGTATGAGCAACACCCTGGGATAAATATATTTGAATGAATGAATCTTTGTTTTCTTCGCCCTCCTCAGCCGGAATGTTATAGCTGTGTGTCCACATTTAAACGTTAGTCTTGTTTCAGTAGTTGAGTTTAATACAGTTGTTTTCTTGCCTCCAAAGCAGAGGTACTTCCACTTTGAAGGAAACACCCCTGATCATTTGATTTTTACGACTTGCTTGCGTATCTATTCTGTTTTGTCTTCCCACAATGAGATATAGGAAACCACTATTGGAGTTGTGAGTTTAAAACATATTTTTCTATATCATGGTATGGAGTGTTGAATGTTGAAAGTTGAATAAGAATCGATATCACAACACTCGGGGCACTCCAAAAGCGCTCCCTCCCCATCTTCAGCAACAAGCGAAGAGTTCCAGTTCCGATGGCACCAGTAACTGTTTATCCGTCTCGCTTTCCCTTGAGCTTCGGCCAGATCCCCTGGTTACTCCTCGCAGCGCCATTTTCCCAAGACTGTAGTAATGATCTTTTTGTGTCTCTGCACATTCACTCGCTCCCAAATGGTCCTGACAACATCTAGCTTTTCATACATAAATTTAGCACCAAGTGGCGCAGAACCGGCCAGTTTATCTGCCTGCTCGTTTCACCAAAACACCGGCATGATCTGGAGAAAATATTCAAAGGACGTTAACTACCCCCGACCTCCGAATCGATGCTTGCCACTATGCCTGTCTCCACCTCTCTCAACATGCTCCGTGAGTCATTTACAATTGCGACATGTGTTTACAGTTTGACTGGTGAGGAGAAAACAGGCTGAATATCATGATGTCGAGACTCATTATGAAATGAGACAAAGGCCTCATTCTGTTCAAGAAAAGAAGCTTTTAAATTCTTATGTTCTAAATAAGACACTAATGCATCGTACATTTTATATATATGTATTGTATTAAACTGTGACGCTAAAACGTTGGCCCAACTATGTCTAGGGCTCGCATAATGTCAAAGTTAGCAGCCATTGTAGCAGGATAATTAAAATAATATTACGGTAAACTTTAAATCACATGTTCAACAATTTCTCTCTTTCTCTCTCTCTCTCTCTCTCTCTCTCTCTCTCTCTCTCTCTCTCTCTCTCTCTCTCTATCTTTCTCTCTCTCTCTCTCTCTTTCTCTCTCTCTCACTCTCTTTTTTTTTTCTAGCACACAATTTGTTTCATACGTCCATACCCTCCTACAACCCCGCTCCCCCTTTTTTTTAAAACCACAGACCACTGCCCATCCCCCCCCCCTTTCCAATCTTCTCTCTCTCTCTCTCTCTCTCTCTCTCTCTCTCTCTCTCTCTCTCTCTCTCTCTCTCTTTCTCTCTCTTTCTGTTTCCTTCTCTGCTACTCCTTACAGTTTACTTTGTGAATTATGCCCTCGCTTCTTTATTGGTAGTCCTAAATATCTTTGGGTGAGTTATGGTGAATAGAGCTAGTTGGATTGCATGAAAGAATTGTAAATAAAAAACACCGGACGAGAACTAAAGTAGTTTCACTGAATCAAGAGATGAGAAAATGATACTAGCCTCTGATAGGACCTACTTACACTAAGCAAATCTGCTACCTAGAAATATATTTGCATTGGAACCCACACGGCCACAGAAGGCCATTTAAAACCAAAGTTAAGGCAGACGTCGACAACAACAACAAAACAGAGAACGGAATCCTCTTCCTCTTCCTTTTCTTCTTCTTAGCGTTCACCGGGAGTAAACACCGGCGGGAGGTTCTCGTTGTTGCGTTAACCTCTGGACTTCAGTCTTGTTCCATAACCTGCGTGTTGCGTGCACATCCGTTTTACAGATCTGACTCATTTTTATGCAGAATTGCGGTTCATTGCCACTCAGGCAGATGCACTGCTAATTCGAAGGAAGCCACCAGTTAGTCAACTTTTACGTCATTCTTTTTTGGAGAGGCAGTCGGTCTATTCTTGTTTACCCACAATTAGGCATCAGAACTCACACAGAGACAAAGGGAATCCGCTTATGCTCCACTGAGTGAATAAAGGGGGAATTTAAAGAGCGTTCTGTGTTTAACACAATGTGAAACTGATTTTATTTGTTTTGTACACATTCTAGGCAGACACATACAGACCATCAATCACCAATGACAGTTTTTTTCCCGATCGTAGACAAGGTCAGTTTGAAGTGTTTAGTCTCTACCCTTTCGTCAGTAGACAGCATTCTGTTTCGTGTATGGTCAATAATGTCTAATACAAATTTTGCTGCAAACTATGACAACTCTAGTCTCTTGATCTCCTTTACCTCATAAACTCCTGAAATTGAATGACTAAGAACTCAAAACTTCTCATCGCGTGATGCCAAAAACGTGTCTCCCCCCCCCCCCCCTTTTCCACCTCATCTCCCCCTCCCTACTTTTTTAAAGTTAAGTTTCTTGATCATAGTTTATACAATTCAATTCTTATGTCTAGCTTAGTCACAGTCATCACTATTTTCATCCTTCTGTTTCGAAGTCAAGGTTTGATTTACAATGTGCTTTGATTATGATATTCATGGCTTGTAGAGCTGCAGGAATGAGCAGAAAAGATGAAATAAGTAGAAGGCAAAGAAGACGAACCTGAAGATAAACTCTGCTTCAAAAGCATGACCATGACGTCAAACGCATAAAAATTAGGACCAACGTTGCTTCCAAAGCATAACCAAAGAGATAAATTTCGCATCCCAAGCATGACTATGAAGATGAACGCTGCTTCCAGAGCATGACTATACAAGGTCTGAAATTAAGTAATGAGACTGAGTTTATTGTGGCCAAGACAAAAATGTCATCTATGAAACAAAGCATGGAGTCTAAAGAGGCAACATTCATCTATGATCTGGCAACTTTTCATCGCAGTTCGAAAAGCAGACAACAAACAAGCCGCCATTTTGTTGACATAGTCAGAAGTGCATTGTTACGTAATCAGCACGGAACAAAATGCTAAAATTAAATACTTTTTAAAACTTATAAAAAGCGCCATTTAAACAGTTGAATTGATGCAACAAGTTTATGGGGATAATTGTTTATCTCGTGTACAAATTTTCATGTGGATTTCACGATTAAAAAATGGTGTGGAAATGATTACTTATACAGTTAACCTTCATCGCCATCACCACATGAGCATGCATAAATAATAGGTATTAAATAAGCTGACCAACTGACAAGCAATCAAAAAATCCTTGCTAGAAATAAAAAAATAAAAAAAAACATTAACAGATGAAATCATCAACGCTGTGCGAACTAGGCTGGTCAAAAAAAATGATATATATTTGACGCTCAAACAATTGCGTGACCTGGAAATAAAACTTGGCGAAGCACGTGTATGCTGTCTTCGAAGTTAATTTAGGAGAGTCTTATAACTAATTTATTTATAGAAACAACCAATAGAAGTACTTTCAAATACCTACTTATTCTTAGGACTGAACACGAAATCAAAACAACATGTACATTTGCCTTTTAAACACCAACGAAGGACTATACTTCTAAATATAGCTGTTACTTTATAAACGAGAAGAGCGGTTGGCCAAACGGTTAGAGCACTGGGCTCTCAATTGAGAGACCCAGGTTCAAATCCTCTGTAAGGTAAAATTATTTTCTGTCAGAGGGCAAAATTAAAGATCTACCCTGCAAAATCCATGGTGACAGCATTTGTCATAAAGCCATAAATTCTCAAACTCAAAGATCCCTTACCTAAGTCACACGAAAAAGCAAATGCAGACAGTAATTGACAGTTCATAAATAAATCACTTATATTTTTCATTGCGAGCACCCGGGGTTGCGCAGTTTCTTTAAACTTGCTTGTCTACCAGAAGGTTTTTGTTTCGACTCTGCATCATGGTGATTGTTTTGTAGTGACTCTTGGGCCTAGTCACAGAAAAAAATGGGTAATAGAAAACCACCTAAGGCCTAGGGTGTCAAGATTCACAGGAGTGATGTTAACCACGACATCACACATACATTCCCAAATCTTCTTCTTTTTTTTTCTATACGTTCACCGGCTGTAATTTCCGGCGGAAAGTTCTGGTTCTGCGTCCTCATCTGGGCTTAGACCTGATTCCGGAACCAAAGAGTTGAGTGCGCATCCGCTTTACAGATCAGACCTATTTGTATGCAGTATGTTGGTTCCTTTGCTCTCAGGCAGATGCACTCTGACTTCGAAGGAAGCTCCTAGTTAATCGACTCTTTTATGACATTACTGTTTGGGAGGCAGTGGGTTTATTCTTGTTTTCCCCACAATAGGGTCACGGAGACTAGGCAACTCCAGAATGACACACACACACATACACAGCAAACACAACATAAACGAAAACACACATACACACACAAACACACACATAGGTATAACAGTCTAGAACCCTATGCTTTTATAAACCATTGTCATAAACATTTTCTTTCATTTTACATTGTCTTTAGAGTATCTGTGTGAACAGACCCCAGTCAATAATGCCACTGCGTATTGGGACAAACCATACAAAGTCGAGCAGTTTCGGTATCATGTGATTATCTACGGAGATTCGCCATTTGTGTGCGCCGGTGCCATATACCTAGACACCATCGTTATCACCTCTGCTTCATGTGCCAGGTAAATCAATAGTCTCATCAGTCAGATCATTCATTTCACTCAGCTGGTCGAATGGTTACAGGGTTGTCATGCAGGAGACCAGGGTTACTATCCCTGGTAAGGTTTTGCATCTTTTGTCTCTGTCCAAGACACAAATTTAATCCTAACCGGCACAGGCCGTGTGACATATCCTCCTCTGTGAAATGTTATCTGTTGACAATTTCATTTATTGACTTAGTTAATCATCTTCATTCAATTTTTATTTTATTTTTAACGCTGACTTTTTTAAAGAGTTTTTTTTTTTTTCTATTTTTTCCGTTCAAAAAAGTCTTCTTGTTCTCTTTTTTTTTTTTTTTTTTTCACTCTCTTTTACTACCTTAGACAAGACACAGCATCCTTGTCCAAGCTGACGGACATGGAAACACATTCTGGTTCAAACAGCTAGACATAAACATTTCACTAAAGTCATATAAAGTCATAAATATTATCACCATTATTAAAACATCCAAGCATAACTATGAGTGCAAAGAGACAGATTATTATTAGCATATTCATTCCAACATTAAGCTACCAGTGCCAAACATGGACACTATCTAAAGCCCATATACGCAAAATCACCACCTGCGAGATGAGGTGCCTGAGAAAAGCAGCCAACCTAACCATACGAGACCGAGTAAAAAATTAAACTATCGGTCAAATTGTGGAAACATCACCTTGTACTAGATTCAACGAGAAACAACAGATTACGTGGTTTGGCCATCTTGTTAAAATGCCGCAAGATCAAATACCATCACAAGCACTACATCTCAGAAGATCAGCTACAAGAGCAAGAGGACGGCTGCGGAAATTATGGATCGACAACATTAAAGACACTCTACGCCTTCACGGCATGACAATAGCCAATGGCAGCCAACGTGCACTGGATCGCAAATTATTCCTTCCCACGGCACTTAACGGCAGAAGTGGTTAATGAAGATGATGATGATGATGATTACTAAAGTCATAAAGTGTCTAAGTAATCAACAACAGAATGAGTCTGATCAGTGATTTTACGCTTCTGAAGCACTGAGGGCAAAAACTGGAGCATATCTAGATTGGCATAGTGCTCTAATTATAGTTCTAGTTAACTCTAATTATAGTTCTCTTTAATCATGAAGGTAGCAGTGTACACAAAGTGTGAACAATAGATGGAGAACCGATCAAAACAATAGTTCTTCATCTTCTTCTTCGTGGTAGCTGCCTATAGATAGCAGTGGAACATTATTATTGTTTTTCTCTTTTTAGACAGTGGACTTGTTCCAGATCGTGAGTTTGTGTGCACATCTGTTTTACGTACCTAGTTTATTTATAGGGAGACTGTTAATTCCTTACATCTCTAGGAAGAAAACCCGACTTTAAACAAACAAACCTTTACAGCTATTGTTAGAGGACTGTTGGTCGCTCCTCCCCACACCCTTTCACAGATACACGGGCAGACTTCCGTTTTCTACTATGGCGGCTTGTTGTATTTCTGCTCATGAGCCATGCCTTCGCTTATCATTCGGCGCATTTTACTTAGACCATATTAAAATATTGGCTCAAAGGCAGTGTAGTAATGTGTTACACTGCAAGATATTTGTTCCAGGCCTTTGTGGTGATTATGTTTTGTGGTTTTAATGTGTGTTCAATTTGTGTACTGCTCATCGGCATCATTGCGGCCTTAGCAACAACATTGACAACCTCTGTGCCCAGTCGCATGTGAAAATGTCGGTCCAGGATTCTCGCTTACTCGACGGAGTACGTGCGTTTGAGCTGTGATCTTTTTCACATGCTCCACAGATATGTAATAGGGATGTGCATATTAAAAGAGAGAAAAGTAGAAACACCCATCGGACCGCAAAAATAATCAGAAAGTAAAACGCGTTGGGGCCAGAAAATCACTACTGAAATCGGAACGGATAGGTCGGACGAATGTTCAAATTTTTTACTGGAATGGTGCCAGTGTCAATCTTGTGGAGCTTCTCAGGAGGAGATCGGAGCACCTATGGATCTGTCCGGAGTGCTATGATGATAATCCTTTCTAATCCTTGATCACTAATCATACACAGGCAAAAGAATACGAAACTTAGCGTTTATAGCACGAGGAATCTGTGGAAGTCAACAAAAATTAAATGTAGTACCAGAGATAGAAATTTTCATTTAATGTCGAATAAGTGATACTGAAAGGGTCAGAATTACAACAACAGCAAACATAAACAAAAGTGTGCCGCGTAAACTACATAGTGTAATTGCTTGTTATACTCAATGACATAACAAATGACCATGAAAGATATTCCGCCATACGTGTTACAGTTCAGTTATTCACAACCATATATTGCCTACCTACCCCCCCCCCCCCCCCCCCCCCCCCCCCCCCCTCTTAAAAAAAATCTTTTTACTATATTTGCTGTCTTTTGAGTTGACTTAACTACAACCAAAATATCAATTAAAAAAAATCCTGCTTAAAAGGGGGGTAGGGAATGGACATCGAAAGAGAGGTCTACTACTTATTCTTTCGTCTACTCCTGGTATGCCTCCAAGTGTCTGGAACGCCATTTTGTTCGCTTCGTGTATAGTACTTTTTAGTGTCTGTGATATGTTTATATATCTTATGCGCGGTCTAACTCTGGATCTCTTACCACCGTATCTGTATAATAAATATTGCTATCTGTGATGCCCTGTCTGATGCCAGTGTTGTTACATGGTCAAACTAATATGCTGTACACTGCTTGGAAATAGGCAACTGCTGTTGATGCTGGTGTCGTTTTAGTTTGTCAACTGCAGGATTGCAGTCCGAAGGAATAACACCTCAATGTTGAGGATCCTACATGTACAAATCGCTGTGTAAAGCCTCATTCAACTGTAAGATTACATTAGGGCCCCAACAGTTACGAAATAATCTGAAACCCGGACCAAGAAGAGGATACGAGGGCACTCTTTTACAGTTTATAATTTAAGTCGACACCCATTACAGGGACTCACATAGAAATACTATCTGAGGCATGCAGCAGTGCCAGGAAATAAAACGGTGCCAAGGAATAAAAAAAGCAGATTTTCTGGACCTAGAAGCGAAAGCTACAGGAACACCTGTACCGGAAAAAGCAGACATTCTGAAGACATTTATGAATGAATTCCGATAAAAGGCACGAGGTTAGATTAAATACCATGTGTCAGAATGTGTGAATTATTTGTGGATAAAGCAATGAGTTATAATTAAAGAAAGAGAATGACGAGTTTATGATCATTGACCAATCTAGGGAAGTGAAGTGATTGTTTTCGGGTGTTTTTTGTTTGATAAAGGTATCTGCTGATAAAGGCTCTATGCCGCAACGTTCATGTTTCGTTTGTGTTTGTTATATTGTGAAGCTCACTGATATACTTTTCGTTTAGTTTGATATCCTTCTGAGATATAGTCAGCTTGTTTCAGGAACAGTTAGCATCTGCACCTTAGGACATTTGCTGCAGGAAACGGAGCACCTATGAGTTTGTCCGATGTGCTTTGATGTCGAATCTTCAGTCAGTAATCAGTAAACTTGACACCCCAAATCACACATACGTTGATGATGTGACAAAGTTTCTAATGCGTTCTACTAGCTGCAATGACAATTGTAATCTCTATATAAATGGTTTCCAACAGTGTCCATAATTACTTCCAGAGTCAACGTTTGTATCGTGTTCTTGTTGTTTTTACGATTATAGTGATTATTATTTTTACTGCTGTTTGTAGTTGTTCTCTGCAATCCAACTTTGTAAACTATGATTGTAATAATCTTGTATCTTTTCTGTTTCGAAATATATTGTTTCCTTTCTAGACAGATTGAAGGTGTTTATTATTTGTTAGCTGGCTATAGTCCTTGGTATCGAGTGGCATATGCGCAGTTTCATAAATCCATAACGTATGCTCCACATAACATGTATAAACGTAAGTAGGATTCTTGTTTAATGATAATCAATTATTCACTAATGCAAGAGAAAGATCAATTATTATCACATAACCATCTATGTAGGAAATCAATATGTTGTTATCAATTATTCATCGATATAAGATTTAAATGTGTTGTCATCAATTATTCATCGATATAAGATTTAAATGTGTTGTCATCAATTATTCATCGATTTAGGATTTAAATGTGTTGTCATCAATTATTTATCGATATAAGATTTAAATGTGTTGTCATCAATTATTCATCGATTTAAGATTTAAATGTGTTGTCATCAATTATTTATCGATATAAGATTTAAATGTGTTGTCATCAATTATTCATCGATTTAAGATTTAAATGTGTTGTCATCAATTATTTATCGATATAAGATTTTAATGTGTTGTCATCAATTATTCATCCATATAAGGTTTAAATGTGTTGTCATCAATTATTCATGGATATAAGATTTAAACGTGTTGTCATCAATTATTCATCGATATAAGATTTAAATTTGTTGTCATCAATTATTTATCGATGTGAAATATAAATGTACTACTATCAACTGTTTATCGATGTACGATACAATCGTATTGGTATCAATATTTATCTATATTAAAAAAAAAAATAAGTGGTAATTAATTATTCATAGATTTAAAAAATATAAGAGCGTTGTTATCAATTGTTCAGCGATGCAACAGATTTGTCATAATTTGTTCATCAATGGAAGAAATGGTGAGATTGCTGCAGGGGGGAGTGACAATATGTTCTGATAGATGCTCGAGGCTCAGAGGAAAGGCAAGATGGACGTTTAATCAGAAAGCTACTGGCACCATTAGTATTGAAACTCGTCGCTGGCTGCTGAGATTGGGACGGAGCGCTTATAGGAATTCCACGAGTGCTGTGATGTCGGTTCTTGAATCAAATCAAATCAATCAAATTCAAATCATGGAAGACATTTTTAAAAAGCCGTTTTCAATGGTTCATCGGCACAAGAAATAAAAATGTGTACTCGTCTTTTTCACCATTACAAGAGACAGAGATATCGTTACTGCAAAGTTATGTCTTCACTATGCTAGCTGTCGTCTAGTTTGTTATGTTGTTACTCACATAGATGACGAGTTTACGCACACAGAAGGTAATGAAGATGCAGCCTCGCAATTATTATTGTTTATTTAATCTAAAATACAACGTGCTCCAGTCACCGTCCGCTACTCTCTAGTATTGTCGAAGATTCATAGAAATGCTGTTATACCATACATCTCATAACTACCTGCTGGCTACCTTGCAATCTTGATGTTACATAAACGTCACAGAAAATACCAGAGATACCACATGTTACATAAAATACTAGAGATACAACATGTAACATAAAATACTAGAGATAGAACATGTTACATAAAATACTAGAGATACAACCTGCTACACACAATACTAGTGATACAACATATTACATAAAGTACTAGAGATACAACCTGCTACACACAATACTAGAGATACAACCTGCTACACACAACACTAGAGATACAACCTGCTACACACAATACTAGTGATACAACCTGCTACATACAATACTAGAGATACAGCCTGCTATACACATTACTAGAGATACAACCTGCTACACACAATGTTATAGATACAAGGTGCTACACACAATACTTGACATGCGATATGCTACACACGCTACCAGAGATACAGATATGTTGCATCCAATGCTAGCAATACAACATTTTCATACTATACTTGAGAAACACCATTTTTCATACAATCATCGAGATACAGCATACTGCATTCAATACTAGTAATACAACGTGTGGCGTACAAACTAAATATACAAGAAGTTACATTTAATACTACAGATACGACCTGCTACAAGCAATACTAGAAATACAGCATGCTACATTCAATAACAGAGATAAAGACATGTTACATACAATACTAGAAATAAAACATGTTGCATACAAACTAAAGGAAAGGTCATCCTTTTTTTATGGGTTGTCGTCTGTGTGGGCATATAAACGGGAAGATAGTCATCATCATCACGTGCCATGCCAACTGGCATAGGCGATCATGCCTCTCAATCTGCGATCTCCGGAAGCATGTATCAGTTCGTTTGCTGGCACACCTCCATGCCGTGCAGCAAGACTGTCAAGAATCTTCTCTCGTTGTCTTCCTCTATCCCTCCTTCCATAGATCTTTCTAGTGGTCACAACATGTTCTTTTTTCCCTTTTCTCATAACATGGCTGAAAAATAATGACTGTCTCCTTCTGATGTCTGTGATAGTTTGTCTTCGGGATCCCGCCACTTTCAAAACCTTTCTGGTTGATCTTTTAGGCTGTCCAAGGTATTCGAAGCATTCTTCTGTAAAACCACATCTCTGAGGCCTCAAGAAATTGTTTGGCCTGCCTACCGACTGTCCAGGATTTACAACTATATGTTAAAACAGGATGTATGTAGTAAGCAAGAATACTTTTTTTAACTCTCAATGACAATGATATAATGGTAAAGATGTTCTTTATTTTGTAAAATGTAGATTTTGTCTGACCTATTCTGTTTCATATCTCAGCTATGCATCACATATCTGATATTATAGATGTGCCATAACTATCTAATAATATTCAATTTCGACCTTTTTAGGACGACATTTTTTGTCATTTGAAGCCCTACTCTGGCTTTTGCCAGGGGCCGCAATATAGACAGGCCATACATATGGCCAAATGTCTGAACTCGGTTTCTGGGACCTCTCCACGGCGATCCTTATCCGCATGGTGGCACTTTGTGTCATCGGGTGTTTATCGCTTGTGTGATGTCCTGGTGGGGTAGAAAGTCAGTCAGTCAGTCATAGATGTGCCCAGAAAGATAGTACAAAACGAAATTAAGACATTCAGCTCAACAACTTAGGGAAGCAATGTAAATAACAGATGTCACATGGACAATTCTATGGTTGGCCTAACAGAAAGCAATTTACGCATTGACAGTGACAGACTCAATAAGCATGCTTGGGAAAATCCCAGCTAGCAAACTCCGGCCAACTTTATTGGCAGCATCGAGAAGTCCTGCCATAAGAAACTATCGTGGCTGCATACATCAGACACGCCAGGGTGAAAGGAAATGGAAGAACCGCCAAACTGGCCAGGTCTGCAGTGGTTGGTGAAGGAATAAGTTGAGACATGACAGACGCGTTGAATGCGTTGCGTTCCAGAGAAACTGACATGAAGGAGTCAGAGACGATCAACAGCGGGGCAAAGAAGAAAGATAATGTCAGTAAACTCATTCTGGGTACGGTGAGCATGAAAAAACTAAGATAGATGCTGTACTGGATAACGAAACTGAAATGGTTCGGACAGATGTGCTTGGATGTAAATAAGGACAAAAAGCAGCAAGTAACAATTAATTATATTTTTTAATTTGTTGGCTAGTTAGCGCAGAATTATAATGACGATGACAATGATAATGATGATAAAAATGATAATGGTAATGAAGTTGGTGGTGGTGAGACGATCATAATGATAAAAACATAATAATTATAATTATTTGTGTTTTTGCGCCCCTAATTCACCATCACTCCGCCCCTAGAACATCATAAGGAAGCCTAGCCCCACCCCCCACCCCCACCCCCTCATCCAACCCCCTTTCCTGTCTTGTGTTAACTTTCGTTGTTGTTATAACAAATGCCCCTAATTCCAATACTGTGTGCTTAAATTCTAGTATTCATGCTTTTATTTTTCTAACTTTTTCACGACCTGTAGCTCAAATAGGAAACACTTTTGACATGGCGTTTCTCATAACCTTAGTGGAGGGTCGTAAGGTTCGCTTTGAGTACAACAATCGTGTTCAAACGATTTGTGTACCGCGTGTTAGTTGTCAACCGATTCCGAAGTCAGCTAATTTAACCATGTCTGGACTAGGTGAGAAACGTTTTTTTTTGTTTTTTTTGTTTTGTTTTACTTTCCCTTTTTCTATATTCCCACCTTCTCTTATTTCTCCCTCTTATTCAACATTTTTTAAAATCAAATTATAAAAAGAGGAACCATTTCTCCTCCATACTTAACCCCCCTCCCCTCCCCTTTTTTTTACCCCTCCATTTCCCTTATGTTCCGTTTTTTTTTCTTTCTTATTTCTTTCACAGAATCACTCTCTCCCTCCCCCTCCCCCTTTTGTCACCCTCCATTACCCTTATGTTCCACATTTTTCTTTCTTATTTCTTTCGCAGAATCTCTTTCTCCCTCCCCCCCCTCCCTTTATTTCCTCCCCTCCATCCTTATGTTCCATTTTTTCTTTCTCATTTCTTTCGCAGAATCTCTTTCTCCCGTCCTCCCCCCTTCCCTTTTTTCCATCCTGTCATTCTTCTAGGCCTACATATTTTCCAGGCTCCTCCGTTGTCCCCCTCTCTTTGCCCTCCATATCTCCTTTCTCCATATCGTCGTTCCGTACACCTTTAATTCTTTACATATTAAAATTAAACGTGAGTTGATACACCTGTCGACAGGTAATCAAAACTGTTTCATTCCTTATTTTTATTCTTTCACACTGCATGAGCAGCCGCAGAAAAGAAACACCTCCTCCATGAATTAACTATGTCACTGCCTTCTCTAATAATGCCTAACAGGTCAACGAGGTTTCACGTTCTTGTGCAAGAATTGAGTCCCTCTGCGTCCACAGTTTTTATCGAGGAGATGTATACACAAATTAAACTACAGTTTCATTAATTTTTGACATATTTTATAGAACTATATGTCATTTTTAAGGTAAATAAGTGTGCCAATTAAATATAACAATAGAGGCTCTTACAGACAAACAAAAATGCTTTTGCTACAGTCTATATGAACATAGAAACATCAAAAACGTTTAGATATAAACTAAAAGTTGTTCCAGCAAAAGTAAAGAAATATCAGTGCTAACTCTTTGATTCTGAGAGGGTATTGTTGCATCAGAGGATCGGGAGGGGGGGGGGGGGGGGAGGAAGGGTGACATTTGTACTTTATCAAATTTAGCGAATACAAATACTGCTATGAAACACACACATGTCATACATAACATAAATACAAATGATTGATGGTTATTATTATTATTATTATTATTATTATTATTATTATTATTATTATTATTATTATTATTATTATTATTATTATTATTATTATTATTATTATTATTATTAGACTACTACAACATGTAATTATACTATTATTTAATAATTAGTAAACAAGCACAATCAGTATGAAATTGATATGTGCAATACTTTTTTCACCCAGAGTAGTTTTCTTAACAGTACTTATAGCACTACTAAATATGTATCCTCAAGGTACCAATAGCACAAACAAATGTGTCCAGTTTCATCTTGCTGGATGAAATCAATTCCTTATCATTGCGAATTTTTTGGTAACAAATATGCATAAGAATTGGA
>CAJHNH020001443.1:78515-141015 GCA_905116865.2 Candidula unifasciata
CAATTATAGGATGATGTCTGATTGTGTTTGCATCGTTCTAATCCAATTATAAGATGATGTCTGATTGTGTTTGCATCGTACTCTTAAAATTATAAGATAAGGTCTGATTGTGCTAGCATCGTTCTAATCCAATTATAAGATGGTGTCTGACTGTGTTTGCATCGTACTATTAAAAATATAGGATGAGGTCTGATTGTGTTTGCATCGTTCTAATCAAATTATAAAATGATGTCTGATTATGTTTGCATCGTACTATCAAAATTAGAAGATGAGGTCTGATTGTGTTTGCATTGTTTTAATCGAATTATAAGAGGATGTCTCATTGTGTTTGCATCGTACTATTAAAATTATAAGATTTTGTCTGACTGTGTTTGCGTCGTACTATTAAAATTATAAGATAAGGTCTGATCGTGCTTGCATCGTTCTAACGCAATCATAAGATTATGTCTGATTGTATTTGCTTCGTACAATACAATACCAACAGGATGTCTGATTGTGTTTGCATCGTTCTAATCCAGTTTTAGGATGATGTCTGACTGTGTCTCTTTCGTACCATTAAAAAAAAAAAAAAAAAAAGACGTCTAATTTAACGTTAATAATTTTAAAAATGCAACAGGCTTTTTTTTTTTCCTTTAGGGAATGTATGTAATAGTTCTTTCTATTTATTTCTACTTCGCTAATATACTTTTCGTTAGGTTCTTGATATTTCTATTTCTTTAAATCGTTCTTAAAATTTGCTGGCAAAGGGTTAATAATAATTCGAAAAAAAACACATTATTAGTAAAAAGACGCATTCCCCTTTCTCGTTCAGCTTGTTTTCCAGGGCATCTCTCTCTCTCTCTCTCTCTCTCTCTCTCTCTCTCTCTCTCTCTCTCTCTCTCTCTCTCTCTCTCTCTCTCTCTCTCTCTCTCTCTCTCTCTTTCTCTCTCTCTCTCAGCATATATATATATATATATATATATATATATATATATATATATATATATATATATATATATATATATAATAAGGTCTGACAATTAGTAATGAGACTGATTTTATTATGGCCAACACATAAATGCGATTTATCATGCAAATCGTGGAATCTAAAGAGACACCATTTGTTTATGATTTGGCAACTTTTCATTACCGCTCGATACGCACATAACGAACAAGCAGCCATTTTGTTGACCTAGTCACAGATGCATTGTTGCGTAATCAGCACAGAGCAAAAAGCTAACATTAGTTTTTTTTTTTTTTTTTACTCTGAAAATCTGCCATTGAAAGAGTTAAATTGATTCAGCAAGTGTATGGGGATAATTGTTTATCTCGTGCACACATTTTCAGGTGGTATTCACGATTCAAAAGTGGTTTAGAAATGATTACTAATGCATCTAGGCCTGGACGCCAAATTTATGTTCGTAATGATGAATTCATAGCAAAAGTCAGAGCCTTCCATCCCATTTCCCAGATTTGTCTCCCAGTGATTTGTTTTTATAAATCTTAAAATTAAAGTTTGTATTGAAAGGACGCTTTTTTTTAACTATTCTGATGATATCCAAAGGGCCGTAACATCGACCTAAAGGGTCATAACAACAGAAGAACTACAGAAGTCGCCTAGTTTTTGTTAGATCGTGCCACTTGCTGTATCAATGCACAAGGGGCTTACTTTGAATAAAATACAGGCTATATCTTAAACTGTCGATTATTTTAATTTGATGGAATTAGTCTCATTACTTTATTGTCGGACCTAGTATAAATAATAATATATATTATAATATTTATATATAAGCGGCGTCCGTGGTTTAGTAGTTGTAACTCCAGCTTATATAATATTCCTTTCCTTTCCTTCTAACTAGTTACTATCTGCGTGAATTTGTATCGTAGTATGGGGCGTCGCAGGTCGACCCAGCCTTAAATTGGTACCAGGATTTATGACCTGGGAAAGTAGAGACGGCCGGCGCAAAACTGACCACGCTACCCACCTAGCACTGATGGGTCTGTAAAATATGGGTGCTCCTCACATATGCCCGATGCGCCTAAGGCGTAAAAAGGAATCATTACTTTAACTTTTAATATGTATACAAATACACATATATTTGGGGGTCCGTGAACGTGTGTGTTTGTGCACGTGTGTATATGGGCACGCCTGTGTGTGCGTACGCGCGGTCTCATGTGTGTGTGTGTGTGTGTGTGTGTAGGTGCTGCCATACCCCAGTGGCCAGACGCTCACCTGCCGGAGAGAAAGCCCAACATTCAAATCCACATGTAGTGGGTTTAGTTTGTAATTGACTTTAACCACCTACTTCACGGCAGGGTCAAATGGTGACAGGAAATCTTATTTACTTACTTAGTCGATCCTCTTCTACTTTTGGATGTATATGTTTGCCACAGAGATCACCGGACTTCTTTATCAGCGGTTTTCTTTCTGGCTTTGTGTCATTCCAGTCCTCTTCCGTTCGGTTACTGTCAGATGATGTCTTCCAAGCGGACCCTCGGTCGCCCTGGATTTCTGGTTACCTGGTTCTTAGCCTCCTATGCCTGCCATGGTGGCTAATTTTGTCGCATTCTGCATACATGTCCAAACCATCGTAACTGTGACTTATCCAGCCGAATTTGTAAGGACTGCGTTTCAAAATCTTGATGTATTGTCTGACTGCGGACTATGTCACTTGAATATCTTTCTTAGATATCTTATTTCTGAGGCCTGAAGATGGCTTCTGTGGGCTGTTGTCATTGCCGAAGACTCACACCCATAGGTCAGGAATGGCACATAGGCAGAGGGATAAACAACCATTTTCGTCCTCTTGCCATTTTCTGTGGGAAGTAAAAGTGGCAGGCGTGATGTTGACCATATGTCTCATAGTGTTACCGTTGGTCTTTTTAAATACAAGTCTATTGCAAATGATTTTATGTGTGTTAATGTTTTTAGCGTGTGTGCGTGCGGGAACGTTAGTGTACTAAATATCGCTTTGATGCTTTGTTGAAAAAAAAATCACCCATGACCAGCATCCCCGAAAGGGGAGCTTTAGGTTATAACTGAGACAAGGTTATGTGCGCCAGATAAAATGACATAGCATCGCACGCCACCAAAAGCTCTCAAAAGGACTCCTGCATTGTTATGATTAAAGGATCGTAACTTGATTGTTTTTTTTCAAAGGAGACAGTTTTGAATACCTTTCTGACTGGCGACGAAGTAGTCTACCGGCGAGCTAATAGGCTACCCGATCGCCGACAGTGTACTAATTAATTATTATATCTACATATTTGCAGGTAACTATATACTGGCGGGTGTAGTGTCTTCCTGCCACAGTGGTGACCGGGTCATCATAACAAGCATTAATGCTCTTTACTGCCCCTCGCCTGATTGATTGGCTACAAGCAGCGATGAACACGTCACGTGACCAGTACTGCGCCAGTCTCTAAATTGTCGTTTGTAATATTTTATGGAAGTAAGGCTGTTTGTGGAAAATCTTATCAACAACAACATCATCGTCATAATCAACATCATGTTGTGCCGAAATACGTCACATCTGGCTCGCAGTTTATTCTTTCATTCAGTTCTACCGTGATAAGTTACATTTTTTTTTTAGTAATATGGTTGGAATCCAGTCCCGATCGCATTTCTACTCTTACTAAGAAGAACAATTTCTTTTGCAAACAAGATATTCCTAACTTGTTCTCAACCTAGTCGATGACAGTATTTCCTACATAGAAAGTCTCCATAACCTGTCACTAATGACAAATTACAGATAGAATAAAATGCATCTCCTGTTTCTACTCAGTTTTTACGGTCACTTAAACCAACATCAACGTGCACTGCACACTCTGAGGTCTCCTACACTGATATGATAAGGTTTGTTACTTTCATTAGTACAACAAGAGTTTCTAGGATATCCACAGTGCAAGGTACCAAAAATACTTCCTAAAGTCAAATCAATCCAAACAGCTTCAGTCATGTCGAAAGCGGACTAGTTCCTTTCTCATGATTTTGTTTAATTCTACTGAGAATTATTCGGACATCACTTAATGTTGAATGTCGAATTGAGAATCGACATTACATCACTCGGGATTTTCCCAAAAGTGCTCCGTCCCCAACTCCAGCAGCAAGCGAAGAGTTCCAATTCCGATGGCACCAGTAGCCGTCTGATTGTGTATCCGTCTCATTCTTTCCCTGAGTGTTGAGCGTCGGCCACATCCCCTGGTAACTCCTGGCAGCGCCATTCTCCTCAGACTGTAATGATCTACCAGCGCATTTACACTGTTCACTCGTTCCAAAAGGGCCTTTAAACTATCTAGCTTGTCATACATCACCAGCAAGGCTTATCATAACTTTTTATTTTTATTTTTATTTTTGGGATGTTGTCCTATGTAGCCCAAATGTGTTTTTTTTTTTTTTTTTTTTTGATTTTTTTGGTTTCTTAGCCAAGCATATAACAAGCTTAAATGCTTTTCTTTCTTGATTACCTCTATGTATCATCGCTTATCGACGGTTTTCTGTGACTTTTCTTTAGTCCTGCAATAAACGTTGGCGCTTTAGTATTGTATTTATATCTCAATTTCAGCTTAAATGAGATGCAGCGACTCTGTTAAAATAATACTTTCATGTTTTTAAAAATGTTAGTAGGGTATAATTTACAGAACGTTGCAGAACCAACGCTGGCTATTTTTTGGCTGTTGTTGTTTTTCTAGGCAAATTTAAAGTTCAATAGTTTGTTTTCTCAACGGTCAGTTGTCGGTACTATTGTCGAGACCCGGGCTAGAAAAACCGTTCGCAACGCCTTAGCCACATATGCCTACTGTTTTTACTCACTTGAAATAATACTATAAACTGCTTAGCGATTTTACAGCGTTTAATTGCATGTGTTTGATAAATTGTTAATTTGCATTCTTTTCTACTTAAATTAATCTTTTTAACTACATTGAATTAGTATTGAATACTATGTATTTGTTAATTAAATAAAGGTGTTGCCGCGACAATTAAATGGTCAACTATAATACATTGCAGTAAAACAAACAAAATAATGTGTTCTTTTTTGTGCTTTTTTTCTATGATTAATCCTCAGAAAATTAACACGCAGAACATGTAACATAAAAATAATACTACTAAACCTGAAATAAATTCCTAGTCCACTACATATCGCGTTGAATGGTACCTGTCTGAAGCAAGTTAGAGAATTTAAATATCTCAGAGGACGAGAGAATAGATCGGGAAATATAAACAAGATGCCAACGAGCCAGTACGCTAATCAACAAACTTTCGCCGTTATCAAGACATCCGAACATAAGTACGATCGCAAAGAAACAGATTATAAACAGAACATTCATAACTACACTGTGTTACAAGTTCCAACCTTGGACATTATGCAAGGCTAACCAACGTAAAATTAACATCTGTGAAATGGAATGTCTGAGAAAAGCCGCTATCTTAACAATTCGATACAAAGTTAGAAATGATATCAGTCAGTTTGGAGGAAGGACAGCATGAAGCAAATTCCACGAGAGACAGAATATCAAATGGTTTGGTAATTCAAAAAGAAATTAGCTAAAACAACTACCAACGCTGGCTTGACACATGAACAGGTCTGAAGTGAATAAAAGAGGCCGACCTAGGAAAATTATGCATTGATTAGCTTCTACATGGACACGGAATGACAATAGTCAATACTGCAAATCAAGCAATGAATCGCTAACTGTCCTCTCCACAGCGCTTAACAGCAGAAGTGGGAATTGACGAAGATGATAATGATTAATCTCTATGACACTTTGAAATCATGTACGTTGATTGTGCACTTACTCAATTTTCTCCAGGTTTTTTCCAAAACCTTCGTAATTCTTTATTAGATATGGCTGTTTACTTTTTAGTTGTTTATCTTCCTGCTCGAAGGTCTTGCGTTCGAATCCGTACAGGGCTGATAGAAGAATACCTTGCCTGCTAGGTCAATCAAGGCTAAAATTGGTGTCAGGAAATGGCATGGGCAGTAAAGATGGTTGTTGTGATTTTGACTACATCGCCTATCAAGAGCTTATGTATGTACTCAAATATCGGCCTAAAGTAATATGTCTGATACGCTTGAAAAAAAGGCCCTTTGTAATTATTTTCTAGATATTTATCAAAACTGGCTTGCCAACTGGTATGTGCGATAACGCCATTGTACAACGTGCAATCTTTAAACAGTATGTATCTGTTCGTTTGTTGGTACATGTCACGAGACGAAGATGTCATGTTTCTGTAATAGACTTTCTCCCCAAAAAAATAAACACTCTGATGTGACCTAATGTTGAGATGGTGGCTCGTATTGCTCTAGAAGGTACTCCGTAGCTCCAACGACCATGCAACATCACTTCAGGATTGAGGCAACTCAAATTGTAATTTCTACAGAATTATTACTATTCTTGAGAATAACCTTGCCAGACTTCCTTACCACTTATTAGCCCACGATTAGATAGGATCACTAACATAGTCGAATAATACAGAAATAACATAAATCTGAAAATATACCAAACAATTACACCAACCTAATGTGAAAAATACAAACCAAAAAAAAAAAAAAAAAAAAAAAAGTGAAATACTTTACACCAACAAAGTAAGATTCAGAATAACATATATATACATATATTAGGGCTGTACCGAATATTCGCTTCGTATTCGCTTCGGGGCCGAATAGTGGACCCAATAACTATTCGGCCGAATAGTTGCGGTCGGGCCGAATACAAATAGTGGTTACAACCGTTTCTGGACTGGTGGAAAAAAAACATCAAGATTTCCCACCTTGGTTTATATTGTCAAGCGTTATCTTTGTGAACCACCTACGAGCGTACGAAGTGCCCCTTTATTTCCATCTTGTATGTGTTGCGAGTATAGTGTTTTTAGGTGTGTTGCTGTAGAAACAAAATGCAACAGTTAAAGATGTAAGAAGGGCAGAAAAGCAAGTGTTCTAGTGTTGTCGGCTTGATTTCTTTGAGTGGAGAGTCCTCTTCGTTGATTGTTTAAAGTAACGGGAGTTCATCATCATTTATGGTGTCGTAACTGTTCTTTCGTCGTTTGGTGGAAACGGCAGCGGTTGAATGTTTTGAACGACGTTCGGTTTTTTCGTTGTCTTTGTTGTTTGATCTTCTGTCGTTGGCCGCTCGGCGTCTGGATTTTTCGTCTGCAATGATTTTTTCGTTATTTGATCTTCAGGTGTTGGCTTCTCGGCGTTATCCGTCTCTGTGGCCGCGGTGGTCTTTGATGTCGCTATCTTGTTTCCGTTGAATCCTTGAGCTCGCGGAGGGCTGGGGGGGGGGGGGAGGGGCTGGGCGACTTGTGAGGACGGCATTGTTTTCTTCGTTTTCGTTATTTTTGTTTTTGATGTTTCGCCTTGCGGGTTTTTATCTTGACTCTCTGTATTTGTCGTATTTTCCTGTTTAGTACAGCTGGAAATATCTTCAGTGAGAAAAAAAAGCTGCCCTAATGCTGACAACATGGAACGAAGGTTTTTCATGGCGGTGTGTCAGCACACGAACTAATACGTGTTGCAAGAGATAGCAGATAGTGGCGAGGCACAATCGCCCATGCCAGCCTGCAAAGCACATGATGATGATGATTCACTATTCGTATTCGTATTCGGCCGAATAGTTGGTCCAGCTATTCGTATTCGGCCGAATAGTGAAAATCACTATTCGGTACAGCCCTAATATATATATATATATATATATATATATATATATATATATATATATATATATATATATATATATATATAAGAGTGAAATATACACAAAGTTCAGTCAGAAAAGACAACTGACCTGTCCCAACTGATATTTTTTATCATCGCGATAGAGATGTGCACACAGGACAGAGTGTGCTTAGGTAAGATATGTCTGATTGGCAGTATGTCTTGGTCCTTTGTACTCATCTCAAGTGGTGAAGCAGGACAGATCCTCCTTCTCATCAGTCGGAGTCATTTACTGTTGTCAATCTAAGAACGTGTAGATGTAGAAAGTAGAAACACTGTACATGTTGTTGCCACCCCTGGAGTGGGCAATGCATCTGTAGCATAGTCTCAAGTAATGCACTCTGGCAGATGGCAGATCCAGTATGGCAATACTAGCTGCTAACACAGCTACTGCATGCTGAAGTACAGTTTGTGGTTGACCTCACAGGGTGTGACCCAACACGTCATATCAGCCTCAAGATATTCGAAAGTTTTAGTATGGTATCTGGTGGGTACGACTAAACATTGGTGGAATGGGTATCTCTACTCATGTAAAGTTAGGACTGAGGGATGTAGAACTTTGGTGTAGACTCTGGGATTTTGAATCTGACATCAGTTCCAGCTAAATCAGTATACTTTCTGGATCATAGCTTACACATCCTGAAAAAATAGTACATTAGGAACTTAGGTTAACCAACTATCAAAACATAATCCTCTGTACTACTTTTCTTACCACCCACCTAAATTTATTCGCTTAGCAATCAGTGGTCAGACTTCGTAGAAAAGAGTAGACTGATTGGGTTTTTAAAACCCTAGACCCGAGCTCCAATCTTGTAAGCTTGAACAAGTCGGCGGTAACTTCTTCCAGTGAAAATAGCGTTACGATCAAAAGAATAAGATCGCTCGTCACCCTTTCAGTAAAGAGTGTTTACCTAATAAGGCCTACGTAGAAGCATGGAATAATAAAGAAAGAAATGCAACAACAAAACAAATTCATTTCTTTGACACTAAATCTGCGTCAACTTTTGCCACTGTGTTAGACCGGAAGCAGTTCACACTGACGTTAAAAAAATCCAACGTCGAGTCCGCGTATGTAACAATCCAACGTCGAGTCCGCATATGTAACAATCTAACGTCGAGTCCGCGTATGTAACAATCCAACGTCGAGTACGCGTATGTAACAATCAAACGTCGAGTTCGCGTATGTAACAATCCAACATCGAGTCCGCGTATGTAACAATCCGACGTCGAGTCCGCGTATGTAACAATCCAACGTCGAGTCCCCGTATGTAACAATCCAACGCTATTTATGTCAACCAGCGTTATGGGTAATTCCAAGATCTCGACAACCTTAGTTTTGCAAGCATAAAATAGTAAGAAAAGGATACCGTACTTCCAAGGAATATGGACGACTTATTATTGAAAATCAGAGGATATCTGTCGACGTTATATGCAAGGAACACGCTACAGCCAGAGCGTTCCGACAGTTTATGTCCTCGGGCGTCCATTTCAGCCAATATCTCACAGCTATGCTGGTCCTGCTCCCAGCAGCAAAGAATTAACTTCAACCAAGATAATTAATGTTCAGTTTACCCATACTCAATAGAAATTCCAGAGGGAACCGTAGTATAAGCTATAACTGTTAGAAAGAACGAAGAGTTATGTCGTCCGATGGCTATGGAATCTGTGTCAAGGTTGATTTTAAATAATTGAAATCTCCCGAACTAGAATCCTGAAAGATTCCTTCTGACTGAACGGTGGTACTTCAGCCATAGACTAAGGCTTCGCTACGCTTTGAAATTACTTACCTACGGGTGAATTTATGATATAATTATGTCCTAATAGAGTTAGGATTACACATAGTACTTTTCCTTCTTGATTCATACTCATCAAAGAATACTTTTTTTTTTTACTTATGGAAGAAGAGTCCATATTTGAATTCAGTTAAATTACAGAGGGGAGTATAAGATGTGGGCAATTCAAACATCATAGGGGTGTTCGGCTGGTCATGCGACAGTACTCTTGCAAGCAATGCATGAAATTAATGCTGCAAAAGGCCTTCCAGTATTGTATTCCTCTATCTCTATTTTCAACTACTGTTTCCTGTTGTCATATTTTCCTTCTTCTTATTTCATGGATTATAACATAGTATATGACAGTATGAACTGTGCCGGATTTAAATTTGATAAAGTCCAGGACGGGCAAAGTTATGAAAAGATCTCATTTACAAACTTGACTTGTTTTTTAACCGACCCTAATTTAACAGAGACCACCTTTTTCTTCGCCTTTTTTTTTAACATTCACGAGCTGTGAACACAGATGGAAAGTTATGTCACTGGTCTTGTTCTGGAATTTGACTTTGACTTTGATATAAATTTTACAGATCCTAATTTTTTTTTTCAGACTGTCGGATCCACACCTTTCAGGCGAATGCGCTGACTTCAACAGGAAACAAAAAGCTAGTTAGTCTTATGTACCGACGCACTTGTTGAAAAAAAAGTGGGGGTCTATTTTTGTTTCTATCAACATAGAGATCGGGAACCGACACACATTTAAGGACCTTTAGAGCGCAACGCAAAGGGCCTTGTTGTAAATAAGCATGCCTAGCACTGGTAGTACAGGTTGGAGAGAAAAGAGTCCTTACTACATGCATTTACCCATCCTTAGGGCAAATAGGACAAGGGCGAAAGGGTGGTCTCTGATATCAAAATTCTGGGCTACATGGTAAGTGCTGTTGCCACAAACTGGGCAGGTTAGGATTTTTAATTTTGTCACCCGACATAAAACACTTCCATACGTATTAAAAGTATTTCATATCGGGTCTCCCACATGATAGCCTTGTAACCACTCTGCCAACCACTCCGCTAATGAAAAAGTTTACCAGCTCAATATAAATCCCATCGATCGCACTACACTGTATAAAACACCTCTATACGTGTTAAAAGTAGGGCTGTACCGAATAGTGATTTTCACTATTCGGCCGAATACAAATAACGGGACCAACTAGTCGGCCGAATACGAATACTCCCCTCTTTAAAATATATCTTAAAAAAAACACACACACACACACACACACATTCGTGATGTTAAATATACGCTGAACTTTTACTTCACATAAAGTAGCTCAGAATAGTAATTTTCTTCTTTAGCATTCTGAGTCCCCGAGGTTTACTGCTGCATTCATCTCTCTGGCTGGCCTTCTCTTCACAATTTGTGACATCAGTTGTTTGCTGGTTTGACTGGACGTTATCTCTCGAACTTCTTTTTTTTTTCCTGCCTCGTAGTCTACGCCAATTCCTCTCTCAAATGTATAACGTTTTATTTCTCTGTCATCTGACATTCTTTCAAAATGCTCCCAACCATTTTAGTCTGTTAGCTTTCATGATACCAGTGATCTATGGTGATTTAAACAGATTATGTGTTACGTTGTTGCTTCTCACTCTCCATTCCCCGCTGTTAGCATTTTTGATGGGTTCAAAGATTTGTCGTAAGACTGTTTTCAAAAATCTTTAAAAAGTCCTCATCTCTTTTATTTCTGCTACAAGTTTTAGAGCCATATAAAACGAATGGTCTTATCAACGTTTTATATATTTTGATCTTGTTGTTGCGAGACAGCACTTTGACTTCAGCAGATGTTGAAGGGCAAAGTATACTTTATTTCCAAATTGTATTCTAGACTGTATGTCTTCTTTCACCATATTGGAGCGTTGAAGTTTGCACGCAAGTACTTATATTTTTCCGTTCGTTTGATTTTCGTATTATCGACTTTGATGTGGTCGGAGTTTAAATTCTTTCCATGTCTTTTTAGTATTCGTACAGAAAAGTAAACATTTAAAAACATGTTATGTTTTGCATCACCCTGTGGTAACTAATAACTAGGAATGAAAGAATCCTATGTATTATAACAAATAAGTAAACTTGGAAATTGTCACTGAGAGCTTATTTAATGCATGAAAGCTGCATTAGCTTTCAACAAAACCAGTCGTTCCATGTTGTCAGCATTAAGGCCGTGAATGCAGAAGCGTGTGTAAGTAAAGTAAGTAAAGGACCATTTTCCACGCCTTTAGGCGTATAGGGCATATAGGGCTAGACCTATATTTTTTATAGACAACGCACAAGATGGTTGATGTGGTCAGCATTAGAAGCGTGTGTAAGGTAACTACTATTCGTATTCGGCCCGACCGCAACTATTTGGCCGAATATTCGATACAGCCCTAGTTAAAAGTATTTAAACATTACGTGGCTTCATGTCTGACTCAGCCAATCAGGTCCTTCCAACACTTGCTTGTACAAAGTATAAGAAAAATAGCTATACCCAACATTAAACCATACACACTAAAGAGACCACGTTTGCAGTATAACGTGTTACTGAAGACTACAGAATTTGGTTGGCCACTAGGATCTACAGTTTACCAGCATTCTTTCAGCATGGCATGTTCCGTTTACGTGAAGTTGCTGGTTATAAAGTTGCTGGTCTGTTTTTTGGTGGTGATTGTCATGAAGTCCTCAGTCATCAGCCGAGACAGTGACAACTTGACGGTAAGAGACGGGTAACTGATGTTGTCTGTGGTTGTGCAATGTCAGGCATGAGTGAGTCTAGACTAATAGCATGCAAGACACTATTAAGTGATGCTTTCAGAGATATGAATGACTAGCAAAGTACAACAATGTTACAGATAAATTAGAGGTTTGGCAGTGTACAGAATGGTACAATATGAATAATCATGCCCTGCTACTGTTGAAGTCCAGATTATGGAGCACGATACGGACTATTTAAAAAGAAAAAGAAAAGAATCAAAAACATCATCAGCATCGTACAGTACAGGATCACACTGACCAATACAACACTGCTACTATCAAAATAAAAATAAAGTTAACGACAACGTCTTTGCTCCAATAACTTAGACTTTTTTTTTTGGTGGGTGGGGGGGGGGGGGAGGGGGGGGGGCGTTCACCGGCTGTAAATTGCGGTGAAAAGTTCTGGTTGTTCATCCATTGCTGGACTTTAGTCATTTGTTTTTTTTCCAGATCCGAGTTTTGGGTGCATATCTATTTTTAAATCGATGGCTTATTTGTGTGCAGACTGTTGGTTCCTAGCCTATCTGGCAGATGCACGCCTACTTCATATGACAAATTCATAATTAGTGGCGCTTACGACATGCTTGTTAGGGGCAGTGGGTATATTTCAGTTTTTATTAGAACCCACACAGAGAGCAGCAAGGTCTGAACAATTGCCGAGAATTGAACCGTTTTTCTACCTGTTTCACACTAGACAGAAAAGACTTCAAAATACAAAGCTTTTACCATCTAACGAAATTATTCTGCGCAAAAAACTAGGGTATTCTTTCCAAAGACTCTTTAACGCTGGAAATGATCTAGGCACACAGCATAGATCTTCAGCCTGCATATGCACTCACAGTAGCAATCCTAGGCATAAATAGACAGGCTGAAGAATGTGACGTAGCATTGCAGGATTGACCCGAGTAGACACATCTATACAAAGATGCATGATTGGATGGAGCAGGAAGAATCAGAGGAGCTGGTTCGGTCTCATCAAGCTGCCAGATGGGACCACAGTAGAAACTTCTTTTGCCTCCGGAAAACCGGAAAACAAACTGTAAAGAAGAGCAGCAAGCATTTATTGATGCAATCAAATTGCTTAAAGTAAAAATAATCAAGAACAGCAAAATTGTCTTCCTGTATGACTGCATAACAGTCTTCTCGGCAACTCGAAGGGATTCATGAGACAACTTGGAGAGAGAACTGATCCTACAGCTAAACAGACTCTCAGAAAACATTCAAATCGGTCTGCAATGAATCATTGTTCAGTGAAGCATATCAGAAAATGAGTTAGCGGACAAATTAAAAAAAAAAAGGAACAAAGGAAAAACAACCTACTTATGCATTCTCATTACTAGAAATCAAAACACCTATCAAGGGAAATTGCAAGGAATTGTGGAAAGAACAAACCAACAGTAAACATCCACAAGACCTCTTCAGCAAACTCACCAGAAAGCAACATACAAGAATGTTCCGTCTACGAACAGGACACTGCAGGCTCAACTACCACATCTATAAAATAAGGATTGTACAGTCCCCAACATTGTGCCCGTCTGACAGGACCACAAACAACTGAGCATATTCTGCAGACTGCCCACTCTACCTATAACTTCGAAAAGAAACCTGGCCTCAAGAGGGAAGTGTACAGTGCAATCTTTTGAGGAACCATGAAGGACCTGCAGCTAATATGCGAATTCATAGAAACAACACACCTGACGGTCTGACCTGAGCATACGAAACCGAACGCAAAGAAGAAGAAGAAATCTGTGATAAGGACAAATGCTCAGTTTTCAGTTATACTTTTCTCAACATTGTTAACAATTAAAAGTAGTTTTATGTGCATTTAAAGTGTACGGTTGTGTGTAGTTGTTATCAAGGCAGATTCTGTGTTGGTGATGTTTAATTTTACAATGTTTGAATTACAATACACTGTTTAAACCATTATATAAGGAGGACTTTAGTTTACTGCAAGTACAAGCGGTTCGGGTTTTTTAGTCTGAATAGTCTGCTAAAGAGCTATAGTGTGAATAGTCTCTGAAGGTTACTAGATCACACATGGAAAATGGAGGATGGTAGAGAGTTCCTAAGGCCATCCTTTTTGGGGAATTACAGATAGGTAAGAGATATTGTGACCGACCTATATTACTATACAGGTGTAACAAGCGCGACACAAACGATGCATGCAAAGAGGTAGATTCATGTGATGGAGCAGGGAGTGGTGAGCGCTGAGACATGGTGATACAGCAGATTAGGGACACCGAAAACGAGGTTCGGGTTCAAAAAGCCGCGCAACAGTCGCAGCAAGGCCAGTGGATCGGCCTAGAAAGCAGCTTGCCAATAGCACTCACATGGGGTGAGATCTGGCGAATGGCCCCGCTGCGACTGAGCTTAATCGTTAAATCTGCTTACGATTTATTACCGTCCGGTGTCAACATGGTCAATGGATTGAGACTAACGACCCGACATGCCCGCTAAGTAGAGCTAAACAGGCGCTCGAGCACGTATTGTCCGTGTGCAAAAAAGCGCCAGGTCAGGGTAGATACACTTGACGCCACAACAAGGTATTGAACGAGTTAGCAGCCGTTGTGGACCAAACTAGGATTAGGGCTATTGCGAAGGCCAGTCCTACCGTCGTCCCCGTGCGCTTTCTCAAGGCTGGGAAGATTTATAAAGGTAAATTCAACAAGGTCGCATACGCTCCATCAATGCTTGACTGTGCTAGAGACTGGCTACTGGCGGTTGACCTGCGTGGTCACGAAAAGTACCCAGAGTTAATCCGGAAGACCGGCTTGTGACCCGGCATAGTCCTACAGTCTGCGGAGAAACGTCAGCTCATCCTGATCGAGATGACGATGCCGTTTGAGTCGCGAATAGACAAGGGTCATGAGTATAAACTCGAGAAATACAGTGACCTCTGGGCTGTTGTGAGGAGAGACGAAGCTCACACAATAAGAATCATCGCCGCCGAGGTATGCGCAAGAGGTCTCTTTTTCGCTTCTAGGTAATATGTGATAAAACAGCTGGGCTTGCAAGAAAACAAGCGCAAACTATTACACACAAAAAACTGAGCTGCTGAAAGAGCCTCCAGCTGGCTCTGGACACAACAAAACGTCGTGGGAGACTGGCCTCAGTGAGCTGGTAGGGAAATCTAGTGAAAAGAAAGTCTTATCCCTTAAAAGTCCATAGTGTCCGAAAAGTCTGCTTGTGTTCCTCTGCCATTTGCCAACAAAGTCCAACATGTGTCCGATAAACCAACCGTAAGCTTGCCACTTGTTCGTCCAGGTATGCTGACTGATCTAATATACTACCTTAGAGACTATGTAAATAAATGTCCTCTTGTTCGAGAACACCCGGTAATACGTGCAGCAGGAGCAGATCAAGCCTGAGCTTCATGAACTCAGGTGGGCAACCCTCTGAAATTGTCTAGGAGCTCATGAGATGAAACAATTGCGGACGATGATTGGTAGACTCCTGCTGTATATGCTCCCATGTGGAGTTTCTTCTTATTGTGCTAACTTAGGAAATCTGACTAAAATTATTTTTTTTTTGGTTGACCCTTAATTATGAATAAAGAAATTAGAAAACTGCTAGGACGTTTCATTGACTGACTGACGTTCAACCCCACCAGGACATCACACCAAGCGATAATCACCCGGTGACAGAAAGTGCCACCATTCGGAAGAGGATCATCCGGGAACAGGTCCCAGAAACCCCATTCAACACATGGGTTGGGTACATTAGTGCACCCGGCTACAAAATTGCATCCGACATTGGGAAGCAGTAATTCTAGTGCTTTTCATTGACTGGTTGGTATTTGTGTCCCACCAGGACATCACACAAGCGATAAACACCCGTTGACACAAAGTGCTGCCATGTGGAATAGGATCACCGTGTAGAGGTCCCAGAAATCCTTTCCAGCTGTTAAGGCCATATCTATGGCTAAGCCACATTTTTGGCCCTGCTATTTTTAGGGCACCCGGCATAAGCCAGTGTGGATCCCTAAAAAATAACAAAAAACTGCATCCCACGAGGGGACGACTTCGATTTTGGCTTTTCATTGATGAGATGTTAGTGAAAGGGAGTTGCTGTATGGATACAATGGCTGGTATCAACAGCCACATAGAACCTCCCTGAAGAAATGTGATGAACGTACAGCAAGAATGAAACTCTGCAAAAACCTGCAAGACGGAATCAAGAACAATCTCAGGGAAATGAATACCAACTTTCCTAAAGCACAAGAAAGAGCGCAGAGATCAACCTCAATTCAAGGGCAAATGGACAGGAATGGGGATTACACAGGCCAGTTACATTCGGTAGCTAATGATTAAACAACTTGGTTTGAGATGGTTGTGGGCCTTTGCTTCAACTGGTGATACAGGGCAGAGGAACACGATGTATTGGGCTGAGAACAAACGTCTGCACAAATACAATCGTGCAAAAGGTAATAGCGACGACAATTGCTGGATGTGAATACTGCTATTGCGTCAGAGACATTAAGACACCCACACCAGCAGGACACGTGGAAGAAAATAAAACACTTCATAAAGAATTTGATAAATAAACATAGCTGTTTGAAACCTATTAAGACGATTGATAATTTCCAATACAAATTTCTCAATACAATCCGCAGAGACATAAAAACACCTGGCTATGTGCTATAGTGACATGATACAGTCATGAAACAAACTAATTATACTGATACTGAATTACAGGACCGTCTCATAACACGTGTATATACCACACCGACACATTAACAACCGCACACACACACACACACACACACACACACACACACACACACACTCTGTCACTGGCTGAAGTCGGGAGCTCTTGTTAAAACTTAACTGTTTAACGGGGTTTCTTGGACTTGTGCCCGATCCTCATCTGAATGGTGGCAATGAATGTCATTGGTTGGTCGTTGCTCGTCGTACGGTCCTGATGGGGTTGAATCACATGTAATTCAGGACGTATGTGACCTAGACGTGATCAGGCATGGACAAGAATTGATGGATAGACCAGCAGATATGCATGACTTTTCTAAGACTGTCAAAAACCTGGTAGGGATACCTGCCACCGTAGACGTCGAGATAAGGGCACTGACTGATCAGCATTTACGCCCAAAAGACATCGTCATTTTCACAGATAAGTCTGTGAAGCTTTGATCAAGATCAGCACGGGCATACACAGCACAAAGCGTGGGAAAAAACAACAAAAGAAACTATTGAACTATTGGTGCTTACAAGACAACTACGTCAAGCCTGACCAAAAAGATAACTGCTGCTTCCAGAGCACTCGCGTGGTAGAAGACAATAAAAATGTGTTTTAAGTCTGTGTCCGTGTATGTATGTATGTATGTATGTATGTATGTATGTATGTATGTATGTATGTATGTATGTATGTATGTATGTATGTATGTATGTATGTATGTATGTATGTATGTATGTATGTATGTATGTATGTATGTATGTATGTATGTATGTATGTATGTATGTATGTATGTATGTATGTATGTATGTATGTATGTATGTATGTATGTATGTATGTATGTATGTATGTATGTATGTATGTATGTATGTATGTATGTATGTATGTATGTATGTATGTATGTATGTATGTATGTATGTATGTATGTATGTATGTATGTATGTATGTATGTATGTATGTATGTATGTATGTATGTATGTATGTATGTATGTATGTATGTATGTATGTATGTATGTATGTATGTATGTATGTATGTATGTATGTATGTATGTATGTATGTATGTATGTATGTATGTATGTATGTATGTATGTATGTATGTATGTATGTATGTATGTATGTATGTATGTATGTATGTATGTATGTATGTATGTATGTATGTATGTATGTATGTATGTATGTATGTATGTATGTATGTATGTATGTATGTATGTATGTATGTATGTATGTATGTATGTATGTATGTATGTATGTATGTATGTATGTATGTATGTATGTATGTATGTATGTATGTATGTATGTATGTATGTATGTATGTATGTATGTATGTATGTATGTATGTATGTATGTATGTATGTATGTATGTATGTATGTATGTATGTATGTATGTATGTATGTATGTATGTATGTATGTATGTATGTATGTATGTATGTATGTATGTATGTATGTATGTATGTATGTATGTATGTATGTATGTATGTATGTATGTATGTATGTATGTATGTATGTATGTATGTATGTATGTATGTATGTATGTATGTATGTATGTATGTATGTATGTATGTATGTATGTATGTATGTATGTATGTATGTATGTATGTATGTATGTATGTATGTATGTATGTATGTATGTATGTATGTATGTATGTATGTATGTATGTATGTATGTATGTATGTATGTATGTATGTATGTATGTATGTATGTATGTATGTATGTATGTATGTAGGGAGGATACTAGCTTTATCCAATGAAGAGAAAATACAACCTGAAAACGTTGTCATGGCAGGGCAGACCAGGCCCTTAACCTTGGCTTGCAGCTGGTCTAAGAGGGAAGCTTCCACAGGCGGACAGATAGAGCACTCCTCTTCTAATCAGCTTCTGCAGCCTGCTTTGTTCGAAACGTACTCGTTTTACCTTTCCTTTGCAATAAACAAGGCATGTCGAGAGAGAGATCATGATGCCTGGTCAACATATGGTCTCTACAATACTGCCCAAGCTTTGTGTTGTGGAGAGGATGCAATGGACTGTGAGTTCCATGCCTCCTCATAGCGCAATATAACACTGTCGTCTGAAAAGACGGAAAGTGCCAATCAATAATTGGGTGATTTATCATATTCTGTAATTAACTAACCATGAACTTTACTTCTATGATTCACAATTCAGCGTGAGGCATCAGTAGAATCATCCTTTGTTGACATCTTACACAGCGTGCAACGCAGGCAAGGTCAGTTAATGATGTTATAATGTGTGTCATAATGTCTGTAAACTGCCGTATATTTCGTGCCTATTAACCTCGCGACACCGATGAATATGTTGAGAGAGAAATCTGAGCACCTATGGATGTGTCCGGAGTGCTGCGAAGTAATCCAACTAATAACTTATAATTTGTGTTTCGTGCCTTTTTCTTTTATAGTGCGAGCCGTGTGGCATTGGTAGTCATGTATATCCACATCCTTCTGTCTCGTCTACTAGTAATCAACTACAAATTTTTGCCCGGGCAGAGCCATTAGGCTCTCTTTTTGATTTCCACCTCCCAAAAGATTGATTTTTTTTAGATAATATCAGAGAAACTCTACAGCACCACGATGTGTCTATGGCTGAAGCAGACAGAAGAGCACGAAGCAGGTCCCTTAGTGTCCCTCGACACCTAAAGCGGTAAAGGAGGATGTAAAGAAGAGAGAAGAAAACAAATGTCTATACCATACTCTGCACTTTGCCTGTTGACTTAATCTACTAGGTCCGGTAACTCCAGCTCACTTTTTTGCTACAAACATTGTGTCGTCATCAGCATATCTTATATATTTATTATTCTTTCATTGATGTTAATTAAGTTCAGGCAATTCTTCACTTTTCTTAAACATGATATCTGTAAATAAGTTGGAATAGGCTTGGACATAACACATATCCCTGACTATTCCTCTGTTATCCGTGTTTGTGTTGGGTCGATATTGTTGTGTCTAAAGTAAAAAAGTAAAGTTCCCTTTTCATGCCTTTAGGCGCATCTGGCATATGGGAAGAGCACTCATAATTTTACAGATCAATCGGCACTAGGTGGTAACGTGGTCAGCATTACTCCGGCCGTCTTTACTTCCCCAGGACAGCCATCCTGGTACTCATTTTAGGCCTGGTCGACCTGCGACCTACTATACCATGATAAATCCGCGCAGCCAGCAGTGGGTTTCGATGGTGGTACGTTGAATTACGAGTCGGACTCGCGACGCCTAAGCCACGGACACAGCATGTTGTTGTATCTAACTGTTGTTTTTTGTTCCCAGTCTGTTTTCTTCTTCTTCTTCGTTCGACATCAGTCATGCTAAACATTGAGTCCCGTCTGGGTCACAAAAAGGATTGTGCGTTTAAGGTCGCCACCGGTCCCCCATAACTTCTCTTGCAATGTTGCTCCCTTGGGCCAGATCCACAGTCTTTGCTGGGAGAGGTTAGGGCAGTACTGTAGTATGTGTTCAGGTGTTTGTCTTTCTGCTCCACAATCACAGGCAGCAGATTCTTTTATGCCTATTCTGTACAAGGGTGCTCGAAGACCACAGTGTCCAGTCCGAAGTCGAAAAATTGATGTTTGTTCTTTCCTGTTGAGTTTGTTTATGCTGTCACTCTCTGGTCTGTAATCTCCATTCTGCCTTCTCCACTTCCGCGTGAAAGACTGCTTTAGCGCTGTTTTGGTTTCCTTGTAGCTGTGTGGTGGATGAGGTTGTGGAAGATTACTCCCAGCTTTTGCCAACTGATCTGCTCTCTCATTTCCTTGAATACCACAGTGGGCTGGTATCCACTGCAAGACCGGTTCTGCTTCCTTGGAGAGTAAGCAATGTTGGTCCTTTGATCAGCAATTAGTTTGTCTTGTTTTTTGCTGGATAGTGCTTCGAGAACAGAAAATGAGTCACTAAGTATAACAATTTGGTGACCTCTGTGTTCTTGAGTGATAAGATGTTGGACTGCAGAGAGAAGGGCAGTTGCCTCAGCTCTTAAGTTAGTGTTGTGCAGATGTCACCTGCTGGTAGAGAGAGAGTTTCTGCTCTACTGCTAGGGGGTTTAATGTAAATTCCACAACCCCCCTTTCTGACTGCATCTGTAGCAGAGCCGTCGGTGAAAACCTGAGTCCAAGTGGTGTTTGGATACTTCTCATCAAGCATAGCAAGAGCCAGGGTTCTCTGTTGTGTCTCCGTCTAGGCATCTTTTGAAGTGATTCATGGTACCTTTGGGACTACATTTGCTTTCTCTGGCTTGCTTGCCCATGGTTCTGGCCTAAGTTTTTCTCACAGTGCAACATCTCTTTCAAGCAGATCTTGGTGCCGTCTGTACGGTTCTCTAGCAAGGTGGTTGGGGCTCTGACGCTTCAGTCTGTTCTTTGTTCTCTCTTGAAATTTAAAATGCAGTGGGTGACTTTGAAGTCTTTTTAATTTCTCATACTGTAAAAGAGTTTTGTATAGTCTTCTGAGTTCGAGTGTTTCAGTATCTGCTATCATTTCTATTTCTCTGATGGGGGTGGTTTTCATGGCTCCGAGAGCAATCATTAATCCCATATTCTGAACCTTGTCCAGTTTTCCCATTGTTGTCTTGGCTGCTGCAGCCCATGCAGTGGAGGCATATTCCATGACTGGCCTAACTGCTCAGTATATACTTGTTTTAGGATTCTAGAGTTGGCGCCCCATGTGGTACCCGCTAATTTTTTCATCACTGCAAGCTTCTTGATTGATTTTCCCTGTACTGCTTCTACATGTGACTTCCAAGCTAGTCGCGAATCAAGTGTAACGCCCAGAAAGGTAGGAGTGTCAGTCTGTGGAATGAGCTGGTTTTTAATCCAAATTTCGAGTTTTTCTTTTTTGGGGGAGAGAGAGAAAAGTGATGCTGTGCTTTTTGAATTATTTAGCTTTAGACCCCAGTTTTCGGTACAGGCTTCTACATTTTCCACAGTTTTCTGTAACAGATATGGGGCTGTGGTAGTGTATTCGGAGGCTGTCCAAACTGCAAAGTCATCGGCATGTAGGGTATTAGAAACGTGCTGGTGGCAGGTTGATGTGATATCATTTATGTAAACCAGGAACAGATTTGGTGCTATCGCACTGCCCTGGGGAACTCCTTCTCTTAGTTTTGCCAGTTTGCCGATGTGTCCATCAATTCTGAATCTGGCTCTGCTTTGGAAAAGAAAGTCTTTGATCCACTTGTACATGTTGTTCACAACTCCTGCCTGTAGCAGTTTTAGTTGTAAGCCTTCTTTCCAAACTGTATCAAAAGCACGAGAGAGGTCAAAGAAGACAGCAAGAACTTTTTTTTTCTGAAAGGCATTCTCAATTTCCTGTGTCAGATATGTCAACTGGTCCTCTGTATTTCTGTGCTGTCTGTATCCAGTCTGCGTGGTGGTGATTACCGAGTTTGTTTCCAAGAACCATATTAGTCTTTTATTTACTAATTTCTCCATCAATTTTCCTACGCAACTAAGAAGGCTAAAGGGTCTGTAGCTTTTTGGGTCTCTTCTGTCTCCACCCTTTTTAAAGATAGGCTGGATGAGGGCTTCCTTCCAGGCTGACGGTACTACACCTTTTTGCAAGCTCTGGTTGTAAATGCAGAGGAGAAACTTTTTGGCAGCAGGTCCAAGATGAGAGTGAAATTCGTTTGTAATGCCGTCAGCCCCTGGGGCTTTCTTCATTTTCAACTCTCTAATTCCAACTTCTAGCTCTTGCATAGTAAACTTTTCTGACATACAGGCCTCTTTTGTTTTTGTGCTAGAGTCTGCTAGAAGAGTCTTGGTCTGGTTTCGTACTTCTTTTATTCTTTGCTTGGGAATATGAACCTCAGTTTCCTTCTAGTGTGTTTCAGCTAGCACATCTGCTGCTACCTTGCCAGTAACAAATCCATCGTCTGTTTGGAGTACAACTCTGGCTTTTTTTGTCTTGTCTCCGTTCAAGCTTTTTGTGAGATTAAACAGACATGAAGTGTCCTTCTCGAGGTTAAATGACGCTGTCTTTTTGTGCCAGCTTTCCCGCATCTGGTTATTTCTCTCTTTGATGAAGGCTGCCTATGCTCTGTTATGAAGTATTAAATTTTTATCTGTCGGATCCTTTTCCATATTTTCCCTCCTGATACTAAGTTTAGAATGTAGAGTGTCCAGTTCAGGCGACCAGTAAGGTTTAAAGTTTTCCCTGCTGCCTCGTGGTATGTTACCCTTGGCTGCGTTTAGAATAGTTGTGTTGAGGATCTTTAGTTTGGCATTTATTTCCAGTCTTCTGAAGAAGACTCTCTTCAACATGTCGTCCAAATAGGAAGTGAAAAGGCTCCAGTTAGCCTTCTTGTAGTTCCAGCTGGGAGGGTTCTTTTCCTTAGTAACTTCTCTACTTTTGTTAAAACAAAGGATTAGGGGCCTGTGATCACTGCCTCCCAGCTGTTGACATACATCCCGGCTGTTAACTTTTTCCACATCTTCAGTTGCTATAGCCAAGTCTGGGGTGCTGGTTTTCCTCCAATTTCGAGAGTAGAATGTGTCTGGGTCGTTATAATGATTTATCAGAACTAGAGTGTTGCTGATCATGCAGTTTTCTACCTCTTCTCCTTTCGCATTGAGGTCTGTGTAGCCCCAGCTAGGTGAGTGGCTATTTAGATCTCCGACATAATCCAGTTTTCTGTGTTTAGTATGATGGGTCCCAGATTAATATCTCTGTTTGGTGCTGAGTAGATGTTTCATACTGTCACATCTTCCCTTGCACCCTTGACAGTGACTGTGATAAACTCTGTATCCCCACACTGAGATCTCTGGGTTTCCCAAGCTGTGATCGTGTTCTTGACAGCAGTCAATACTACTCCTTTTGGACGATCTAACCTGTCGTGACGGAAGATTTGGTATCCCCTGATAGAGAATCTGTGTGCACTTGTGAGGTGAGTCTCTTGGATGCAGCATATGTCAATATCGTGCTGCTTCAAGAAATTTTGTAGTTCAGTTTTCTTCAGCCTCACTCCCTCAGCATTCCAGTGCATAATTGTCAGTTTGTGTCCAGTTGCATTACTCTGTTCTTCCCTGGTCACTCCAGAAGATTCAGACGTTGTGGCTCTAGTAGCTTGGGGTGGGCACCCTCGAGGCAGGGAGCTCGGCGCCATCCCTACCCGTCCACGTCTTAAAGGAATGACACCATAACTTGATAATTTTGTTTGCATGACCATATCGTTAGTCCCGTGCCTAGTATTTTTCAGGATTTCCCCCTTCCCCCTTTTAAAAAATAAATACAATTTTTTTTGTGTGTGCATGCTTACAAACACTTGCACACACTAATGATAATTGTGACAACAAATAAAAGTAATTAAGAGTTTATAGGTACTCCCACATCAAAGTAGAGAGGGAGAAAGAGGCACATGTACACATACAAGAATTAAGAGGGATAAAGAGGGAGAGGAGGAGGAGGAGGAGGAGGAGGAGAGAGAGAGAGAGAGAGAGAGAGAGAGAGAGAGAGAGAGAGAGAGAGAGAGCGGGAGAGAGATCACTAAATGACTAATTCCTCCAGGAGGGAAAATGTTCAACAAGGCTTCTATATTGTAATCCAGGTAGTTGGTGTAGGGCAGGGCATCAAACTGTCAACTGTTTTCCCTTGAGGGCCCGAAACAGATGTTGTCTCGTGTCGAAAAATAAAGGTGAAAATCCGAACGGCGTTGATTCGTTGAAGTTAAATGCACTTTGGGTAGTCTCCTATTCTAGAGGCTGTTCTGTGTCCGGCTCCTAGTGGATCCAGAAAATAACCCCGTTCATCTGATGGCCTAGTAAAATGTCGTTCGACCAGTTTCAGGTTACACGTGATAACCCAGTATATGTCATTATCTTTCCGTTCCATTTAATCCTATATTTTGTAGGCTTGCAACAAGCTTTCATGTCTGAGTATTAAAATGTGACGCTGTAGGGTCAGAGCCTGATTTAGTGTCACCCAAAACAGTAATTCAGTTGTTCGAGGTAAAATACAGCATCATGGGGTCTGAACATGTAAGGTTCCAACCCCTTCAAAACAGGCGACCTGGAAGTAAAGGTGGTCGGCATGGTGATAATATATCACCCACGTATTGCTAATCGCTTTCTGAAAATACCCAATTGAAAGGTTAAAGTGCTACACAAGTGTCATTGATCGAAACGGATTTAATGCAAGATTGTGGGGTTTTCTGTGTGTCTGCACTTCTAAGGCTCCATCTCCCTTTAAAATTGGCTACCTGGAATAAAGGCGACTGGCGTGGTGATTACACCTCATTAATGTATTGCCCACTGTTTTACGAAAAAAGGGGGTAAAAATAAAAGCCTGATGCCCTGCCGGTGTGAGAAGTAAAAGTAAAAGACCCTTTCCCGCTTCTTAGGGCATATTGGGCATATCGGGCCAAATTTATATTTTATAGTCCAATCGGTATTTGATGGATGATGTGGTTAGCATTACACCGGCCGCATTTACTTCACATAACTTTACCTTTTACCCATTTAAGGCTGGGTCGACCTAGGAGACAAGGTTTTTTTTTTTTAAAGGAAAAAAAGCTCTGGCTGCGTGAGGACCTGAACCGACGACCAGTGTGAGAAGAGACTGATGTTTTTTCCACAGCTAACACAACCTCGCCAGCTTATCCATGTAATCAGAGCGATGTGGATCCGTCAAGAATTCAGGACCCACCCTACGACGTCCCTCAGTACCGCTTTCACGTGCTTATCTACAGTCCTAACGTGTCAGTTTTGTGTGGCGGGGTGGTATTAAGCGAAGACTGGGTGCTCAGCTCTGCTTCATGTCTTAAGTAAGTAAAAATGGCAGACTTACCTCTTAGTTCCACCCAACAACACGTGATGTATGATTAGCACTTCTGTGGGTTATTTTCTTTAATTTCAGCTATCTCGAGGCTTTCGGGGTTTGGTTGGGGTGAGCTATTACAACCAACGGAAATTTACGTTTACATCAATATATAGTTTTTTTTTTTTTTTCATATGGGCATTTCTGATAAAAAATGCAGGGGTCGTCAGTAAGTTTCAGGTCAGGTCTTGGTCATATATGACTGAGCTACCGGATAACAGTAGCAGTTATTACCTGACTTTTGTTACGCTGAATGTTAGGCGGCGTAAACTAACATAACATCCCAAATTGTGCCAACGGCTTCGGGTGGAGGAGCGCATTTGGGAGGACACTAGGCTTATCCTAGGAGAGGAAATGCAGCCTGCAAACTTAATGTTAAGGCAGGGCAGACTAGGTTTTTTGCCTTAGCTGGCAGCTGGTCTAGGAGGGAAGCTCCGCAGATAGAGCCCTGCTCTTCTGATAAGGCAGCTTCTGCAGCCTGCCTTGTTCCGAACGTGCTGGTTTTACCTTTCCTTTGTAGTAAACAAGGCAGGTCGAGCGAGGGATCATTATGCACGGGCAACATATGGTCTTTACAACACTGCTCAGGCTTTGTGATTTGGAAAAGAGGAGCTTCATCCCTGGCTTTAACTTATCTCGGAAACAAATCTAGAGGCAGCAGTTACGGGTTATAAGTCCTTGTCAGTTGGCGCCACGGGTTGCTTTTGACGGTGTGAGACATCTTCGAATGTTATTGATCAACTACCAACCGCCTCAAGCTGGGCAGCCTCTAGCCGATAAGGTGTTGATCCGCCACAGCATGTACGCTTCAATGGGTGCTTGGAGCTAGGACAAAATCCGAACTGCAGGCTGTAAGAAGAAATTCGAGAGGGAAGCATGTACAGCAGGAGTCTACCAATCGTCAGTAAAAGTAATCTCTCGTTGACAAATGTTTCGGCCCATGAGCTCCTAGACATTTTCAGGGGGGGGGGGGGGGCACCTGAGTTCATAAGGCTCAGAGTTGATTTTCTCCTGCTGCATGTATTACCGGATGTACTCGGACAGGGGCAAGACGAAATTGGTGACTTTTCAAAAGGTCCTGTGAGATATTGTATATGCATGGTCGTTGCTGTAGCATAATTAGAGCAGTCAGCATACCGGGACGACCAAGTGGCAAGCTTACGGTTGGTTTATCGAACACATGTTAGAATTTGTGGCAGATGGCAGAAGGACACTGGCAGACAATTCGGACACGATGGATTTTAAGAGATAAGATTTTCCTTGCAAGCCTAATTGCTTAATCACATTGTACAATGAAGTGGAAACGAGACCTCTTGCGCGTACCTCGACGGCGAAGATTCTTACTGTGTACGCTTCGTCTCTCCTCAGACCAGCCGCTAAGTCACTGTACTTCTTGAGCTTGTACATGTGGCCTTCGTCCTTTCGCGACCCATACAGCACGGTCAGCTCGATCAGGATGAGCTGACGTTTCTCCACAGAGTGTAGGTCTATATTGGGTCGCAGGCCAGTCTTCTGAATTAACTCATGGTACTTTTCATGACCTGGCAGGTCAACCGCCAGTAACCAGTCCCTCACACAATCAAGCATCGATGTAGCGTTTGCGACTTTGTTGAATTTACCTTTATAAAATCTGCCCAGCCTTAAGAAACGACGGTAGGAATGGCCCTCGCATTGGCCTTCATCCTAGATTGGTCCAAAACGGCAGCTAACTCTTTCAGCCCCTTGTTGTGGCGCCAAGAGTACCTGCCCTGACCTAGGGCTATTTTACACGTGGATAATACGTGCTCGAGCGTCTGTTTAGCTCTACATAGTAGTCATGTCGGGTCCTTAGTCCCACTCCACTTTACCATTTTAATACATCATAGGCAGATCTTACGATAAAGCTCAGTCGCAGCGGGGCCATTCGCCAGATCTTACCCCATGTGAGTACTCGTGGCAAGGCGCTCTCTAGGCCGATCCACTGGCCTTGCTGCGACTTTTGTGCGGCTTTCTGGACCCAACCTCGTTTTCGGTGTCCCTAATCTGCTGTATCAACATGTCTCGGCGCCCTTTGGCTGTGGCTTTGGACCACCAACTGATTTTCCCTTGCGCTAAGTCTCGACGGTCGGTTTGAGTGTAACATTACTTGTCCTAATTTCATTGCATTCTGGGCAGACTCGATCGCATCTAGCACTTTCCATTTGACGTCAGTCTTAAGAGCGGGCTGGACAGCAGTGACAGTGGGGTCTGAAGACTCTCGCAACATTATAGCGAGTCTTATTTTGCCGACTTTAAACTCTTCGGTTATTGATTTGAACGGAAGTACCAGCTTCGTCTGTTTGCAATACAAAACCACATCAGTCAGACAACCAATGCACAAGGCAATAAAAAGAAACAAAGCCCCAAGCTTCGACTTGGCTCTTGGAAAGTGAGGATCATGTGTCCCGGGTTTTCCACTGACCTGGAAAATATTATTGATGTGAGAAAAACGGCTATCATTGATGCCGAACTCAACATTAATGCCGAACTCAACAAACTTGACGTAAATACTGCTGGCCTATAAGAAACGCGTCTGCCAGAGGATGGGTCCATTAGAGACAATAATTATACATTTTTCTGGAAACGCAGAGGCCATGAAGAAATCAGGATGTATAGATTGGGATTTGCAGTAAAGACTATTTGGATCAGATGAAAGTCCAACTGGATGAATGGTCAGAATATTATCTCTACGATTGTCTACCTCAAGCGGTTTTAGTACCCTTGTTACTGCATATGCACCTACTCTAACGTCAACAGAGGACGCACATAATTCTTTTTATGAAGAACTGGATAATGCAGTGAAACAATTCCTAAATTTCAATCAATCAGGTGCCGTCTCCACAATGAAGGTTGGCTGCAATGGATCTCCAACAAGCCCTGTCTCTTGCCCTTGATGTACATTCACTCATACTGCTGTTCGTCCATCTCTTGTTATCCTCCCACTTGTAACGCTGTCTGCTTTTTGCTCGCCTACCTTGAACCTTTCCCTCTAGGATGATCTTTACAATACTGTTATGTCTTTTAATGTGGCCAAAATATTTCACTTGTCTCTTTTTTATTTCACCTAGCAACTCTCTTTTGATTCCCAATTTCCACAGTACCTCTGTATTTGATAGCTTTTGTTTCCATGAAATACGACCTAATCTTCTGTAAATCCACATCTCCCAAGAATTGATACAATTGTTTGTTCATTGTCCATGTCTCTGTGCCATACAGTAAGGTTGAGAATACATAACATAAAATCCTAAATTTAACGGCATCTAAAAACGCAATGATTTTAATGCTCGAGTGGGGTCAGACTCCAACTCATTGCCAGTTTGTTTTAGAAAATATAATCTTATCCACATGAATTAAAACGGGCAGAGGCTACTGGAATTCTGCACTAGAAGTTACCTGTGCATCACTTACTCCTTTTTCAACTACTAGTGGATCCAGTTATGTGAAAGCATTAACAATACTACCAGTAGTGGTAATGTTAGAGGCATGTATGAAAAGATAAACAAGGCCATCAGTCCTGCTTTAAAAAAAAAAAAGTGCACCACTAAGGAGTTTGAATGGGGAGATTATTAATGACAAGAAGAAGCATCTAGATAGATGGAGGAACAATTTATGGAGCTATAATCAGTTGATACTAAATAGATGGTGCTCTTAATGCCATGAAGACGCTATCATATCTTGACTATCTGGACACATTTCCAACAGTTGCAGAAGTTAGGAATGCTATTTATGAATTAGTTTCATGGAAAGCACTAGGCAGAGATGGAATTCCTCTAGAGATCATCAGGAGTGGGCAAGACATTCTAACCCCACACATCCATCAGCTAATAACACTCTGCTGACAAGAGGGACAGGTTCCGCAACACTTCAAAGATTCAAGCATCATTGCTTTGTACAAGAGCAAAGCTTATCGGAGTGACTGCAATAACTACATTGAAATATCTCTGCTGTGTAAGTAAAGTAAAGTTCCCTTTTCACGCCTTTCGGCGCATCGAGCATATGGGCAGAGCGTCCCATATTTTTACAGACCATCAGCACTCTGTGGGTAATGTGGTCAGCATTACGCCGGCTGTCTTTACTTTCCCAGGACAGCCCATCCTGGTACCCATTTTAGGCTGGGTCGACCTGCGACGTCCCATACCACGATAAAAATCCACGCAGCCTGCAGTGGGTTTCGATCGCGGTATGCTGGCTTACGAGTCGGACTCGCTACGCCTTAGCCACGGACGCCGCTTGCTGTGTACTTTTGAGAAAAGTATTTCTGAAAATTGTTCTGCGAAGACTCCAGATCCTGGGAGACCGCGTTTACCAAGAGTCCCAGTGTGGCTTTCGTGGAAACTGGTCTACCACGGACATGATACACTGTACGTTGCTTTTATTGATCTTACCAAGACATTTGATTTGGTTAACTGAAAAGGTCTGTTAAACGCTCTGAAGAAGATTGGGTGTCCATCTACTCTTCTGAGCATTATTGAGTCGTTCCACACAGGTATGAAAGGTGCAATCAACTTTGATGGTGTAACATCGAAGAAGTTTGTAATCAAAAATGGAGTGAAGTAGGGATGTGTACTTTCTCCTACCTTTTTCGAATATACTTTTCACTTCTTTTGACACTGTGGCGGGTAAATTCGCTTTACACTAGCGAATGCACTATGTGCAATCTACATTGAACATCCTAAGAAATTATGTTTTTCCCAGCCTTTTGTTCACTGGCTTTTGTTCACTGACACAATGATTACATTTTAAATGAAACTCCATAAAACTGTAGGGAACATTAAAACTATAACATTTATTTGGGAAATTCTAGCTAATAATTTGAGTGGCTGTGGAGAAATAATTAGTGCCTTATAATAGTAGACACATTTGTCCACTTAGCTGTAGCTTAGGTTTCTTTGGTCAGCTTCTAGCTAAGCCTTGGAGACACGTCAGGCAGACCGAATCTTCCAGTCCAGTCCAGACAATCGGGCATCTGCAGCTACGCTGGGATTTATTTCTGGAACTCGCACCTGGAACTACCATCTGGAACTAGAACAATAGAACAGTCCCTATACAAACTGGAAAGTTCTCACTGAAGACAACAGTACCTCTAGTTCTCATATAATGTTACACTTCACACATATATGGAGTAGGGTAATCACAAGTGTTCACATTCTAATTGTATAGAACGTGAATGTTTACAGAACATGGTCCATCATCCTGATGGGGAAATATTTAGGAAACATCAGTTTCATGAATACTCTCTAGCCCAATAGTTTACATCACACAATAAGAAAGAACATTCATTAGTGTAACTTGTTCTGATGTCTTTACAATAGTGAGGGGTTAACATACTTACACACAGAGTCACATTTCACAATATTCTCATTTCAACCACATTAGTTCACATCACAAAGAATGAGAATCAGGGAGTGAGTTTACATGGGCCGGAAACTCATAACAGGTGCTTTGCAACTTAAAAATAAATGGGATTGACATATCTCAATCAATATAACTGGGTGCTGGGATAGATGTCAAAATACAATCATAGATGACAATGAACTTTCCATCTGTCACAGTATTAACATAAAATATACAACACTCACTCCAGTGTAAATCTAGATCCACACATGTGTGATAAAATCTTAGTCAGCAGAGTTTAGAAGTTGTGAGGGGTGAAATATAATTATTAAAATTGGAAGGCCACCTGCTGTGGTACTGAAAAATATTCCTTGTAATGGGGAAATATATATACAACAATAATAATTACAAGCATGGGCCATACATCTCTCATCTTCTTTTCCGACAGTGTGAATATTAAATTCAGCCACTATGTGTTATTCACGTTTGTTCAAGCTCTTAAACCAGTCTCAGAATTATCTGGACTAAATCTAAATTACAGCAAGATAGTGATTTGTCAAGCTAATATCACCATGAGGTAAAATCAACTTAGTAAGGATTAGGTATAATGAATATACACTTCATTATTTTTTTAATTGTCTCACCATGCTGGAAACCGGAACCGGTCGAGATTTTACACGAGGACATAAACTCTCACTTAATTAATATAATTATAATAATTAAAAAATACCAATGCATGTTTTTAGTATTTAAAAAAAAACTTTATTTCAATCATCAAATAGATCATATGTTTGCATACATGTGTATATACTAGATTATTAACGTGGTTAGTTAGGATCAAGGAAATCACATGCATTTCTAAGCCATGTGGGCATCAAATTTCATAGAGTTTAACCTGTGAAATTAATTCAGAGGAATAAGCACCAATAAGTCAAATTAAACTAATTCTTTTCACTCACCCCTGGTAGGGAATTCAAACACACAATGGTGACTGCAGTGGGCTATGCTGAGTCATAAGCAGACAGAGAAACGTCTAGCTTACCATGTGTTCAGTTTAAAAATGAAACAGGAAGTCATTAAAAAGGAGGAAGTAACTCTTGAGTTACCCCTTGCCTCATCATCTCATTCGCCTTTAAACTTCCTAATTATACTATTGCTACGGTATAAAGATGTGTGCAAGTGGGACATGAATGATACAGGTATTGAGGGAGACTCTTTGAGAGGTGGGGGATGCCATGGACCGTGTTGTGTGGAAAAAGCTTATCAGGAAGGGAATGAGATTGAAGGAAGAAATGACTGCAGACAAATGAGAGCTGAGCGTCTGAAAAGAAACGGATTCAACAACGATGTTGACAACAATGGTCCTGAAATCCCATGCTATCATTGGGAAAGACTTTTCTTGACACGGGCGGGTCTTGCTAGTTACACTCGCTATGGCCATGGGCTCTAAGTCCCACGCCTCCTCATAGAGCAAGATAACACTATCGTCTCGAAAGACGGAAAGGTGCCAATTACCAATCACTCAGGAAGTTAATACACTGCTCTTCCTGTGCGTTCTGAGGCTGCATCTTGTGAGGGGTGGGAGGCGAGAGACCGGGGAGGGGTGCGAATTACCCACTGTCCCCTTTACAAGCATAGGAGTATATGGGTTTTCTTTGATTTCAGAGTATATCTGTATCATTGGCACGGACTAACAATCTGCATTAAAAATGCCAGATCTGTTTAAAAAAAAAAACGGTCACGAAAAACTCAAGCTCCGCAACAAGTTTTAAGTCCAGAAGTAGACAAAAAACTGGGCATTTTCGCTCTGTTGCTAATTCGATATAAACGCTTCGTAATGCCGGTATGCCGGGTTCGATCCCAGCTGCAGGCCATGCGCCTTGCGTTGGTTTCGACAGTGGTATCAAGAAAGCTGACCATCCACAAAACAATAGCGAACTGCTGGACGTAAATTTGCCTTGAAAAACCAAACAACAGCCAGGGGCTGTTGGGGTTGGTTCTGCAACGTCCTGAAAAGGATACGCAACTAACCTAAGAGCCTGTGAACGCAGAGATAGAGAGGGAAAAAAGTATGTGAAATTTTGGACCTAGGTAACTGGCACTTGTTGCAATTGCTGACCAAGACAACTTATCTGTCCAGTAGGTCCTGTTAATCCGAGGTGTAACATCTCTCAACAGCTGACCATGAGAATGCTGGCAACCTTGTTAATCACACATGAAATATTAAGTTTATAGTCACTGGAATAAGACACAAGACTTGAATACTTGTATGTGAAGTACTATAGTGTATGTAGTAAAGAATAATATATTTGAGGTGAAGGTTCCTGGTTAATGTTAACATGTTATGGGCTAGACTTGTGACCACCCTCTGGTCGTGGCAGTTGTTAGCAGCATGAACACATCAAAGGCTCCTAGGTGGAAGACACAAGCTGATGGTGATCATACAGGCACGGTTGATGGTTGTCGTCTCATGTAATACTTGACAGTGGTTCATGGACATGAGATGTGTTCAGTGAGGATCCTTCATACTGTTGGCTGTATGCTGGTTACACTCGATGTGTGTAAGAATACTGATAGTTGTATCCGGTGACAAAGAAGAAAACGAATAAGCAATCCCCAGACACCATACCATGTTCACCATCTATCCATCTTCCCACAGTATTTTAGCTCAGATGTCTGTGCTAGGCCTTTATAGAACAGCCAAGTCTGTAACAACCCCAGGATCACAATTGACAGCTGTGAGGCTAGAAAGAAACTAAGTTCCGTCTAATGCTGCTCTATAGTGACAGCGATGGCCTGCATATGCCAACCTACAGAGGGATAACATAATAGAATACTTATACTCACACAATTATACCATAATTTAGCTACATAATACACTAAACTTGGGGTGTAAGGATATGTAATATATTTAAGCGTTTTCTATGCCTTTCATTATATTCAAACAACAGCTGCAAATAATATGCATCCTTTTGGGATCGGCAGTAGAATCAGACTGTTTTATGTTTGGAACTGTCTGTCCTATTAATATACTTATAAAGTATGTATCACTTATCAACCTCCCCTAACCCCTCCCTTTTTCCCGGTGGGAAGGAAAAGATTGTAATCATAGGGCATAAGACCCAGGTTCTGACGCAGTTGTGATATCTGTGTATTCTCGACTTTTAAAAAAAAAAAAACGTGTTCATTTCAGGCAACTTCCGGACACAATATATGTGGTAGTGGGTTATCAACAGAATACACCTCGCGTGGGAGAGCAGACTTTTTTAGTATCAACAATCCGATACCATAGTAAACATAACGGTAGGTTTGTTTTTGCTCAAACTATGTTCATCTTTATACATTATTTCACATGTTTGCCATTGCAAGGGATAGCACATTTCGTTATTGCAAGAAATGGTCCATGTTCATCATCGTAGGAGACAGCAGGTGTTCCTCAATGCAAGATATACATTTTTCGTGTCTGTGTGCAAAAGATAGCGCATGTTCATTATTGCAAAACATGACATATAATTGTCATTGCATCTTTCAATAATGTTGATTAACTGATCATAGCGATAGATACTGAAATCGTAATCATTTTTTGGTTACCTCTGCAAGTGAAATGAGAAACAAGATTTTAGCAGAGGACGTATTGCCGTAATGATAGTAAGGTAGTTTACGAAGATTCCGAGTTCAGGCTCTGCTACGACATAAAGACGTGTGCAGGCAGGACATGAATGATACAGCTAATGACATTTAATAAACAAATCCACCTGTGCCGATAGATGAACATCTTTTTGTACTGTGCAATAGTTTATATGTAGACGGTCAAGGAGCAATTACAACAAACTTGGGAATGTCACAGGAGGTCCACATTAGATCTGGGGTGAGACTGGCGTGGTTTTATCACCATTACTATTCATCGCATACGCTGAACAAATTTAAAATTCAGCAAACAACTTTGAACGACGTTTAATTGTGGCCTCCGTTCATTAATTAACAGAGTAAATTTACACCAAAAAATACTGAAATTACAGCTTTTCTTTGACCCTCGTTATAGTGTGTTTATTAACATTTCTTCCTGAAACTAATGAAATTAAACCTTCCAAAATTCTACCAAGACGGTTTCGGGATAAAAATATATATCGTAAAGAGAGAAAATACATTTTTCATTCTTCATGAATATTATTTGGTCATTTTTACGATTTGCAGCTAGTGCGGGAAACATTCATGACGTGGCGATGGTCCAAGTTGCCAGAAATGCAAACGGCCGTGGCATTCAGTTCACCAATCGGGTACAACCTGTCTGCCTATCAGCTCTCGAATGCACGCCCGCACGGACACTCAACTACACGATGACTGGACTGGGTGAGCAACTGCATTTGTTGTCCTTTCTGCTTCTTTTAGTTCTTTTCTCAAATTAGTTTTCCCCTTGTCCTTTTTCTTTTATTGTTCTCGTTCTTTTCCTTCCCTGCCTTCCTGCCTTATTCATCTTTCATTTCTTCTTTGTTATCTATCTCGTTCATCATTTGTCTTCAGTGTATCGTTTCTTACCTTGACATTCTTTCCTTCTCCCTCTTCTTCTCTCTGTTTTTACCTTGACATTCTTTCCTGCTCCCTCTTCTTCTCTGTGGTATTACATTGGCATTCTTTCCTTCTACCTCTTCTTCTCTCATGACATTCCTTGTGTCAACCTCTTCTTCTCTCTTGACATTCCTTGTGTCTACCTCTTCTTCTCTCTTGACATTCCTTGTGTCTACCTCTTCTTCACTCTATTATTATCTTGGCATTCTCTGTTTCTACCTCTTCTTCCCTCTGTTCTTCCTCCCCGTTGTCTCTTTTTTTTTCTTTCTTTTGTCTGCCATGTTCTAAATTTTTTGTAATTTTAATTTTGGCAGACTGACGTACTATTTCCATTGTTGTTGTTGTTGTTTTTTTTTTTTTTTTGAATCATATGATTTATTTATTATATGCATTCTGGCTAGTAAATCTAACGCTACCTACTCATGTCATATGCTTATGAAGGTTTTCTTGTAGAAACGGTTGACTTTTCGTTTGTAATTAGGATACTGTGGTGCTAACTAGTTCTACATATCTATTGCATTATGCAAAGTTCAGTTAAACATCATCAATGTCATCAATGCATTGCTCCAAGATATCTCTTGTGGCTCAGTCTTTCTCCACAAAACGTCTAGCCACTACCAAGAGTCGCACAAAAACGACTCCGTAGCTACGGCGACATCTTCGGTGATCTCTAAGAAAAGTGTGTAAGTAAACCGAACGAGGCATTCGTGAAACGAGTCCACATCCGTCAAGACCGCGAGATAAACGACTCGACCACCTTGCCAGATTGACCTGCTTCATTCAGTATCTCACGTCAGTATAACTGATTTCCTGTATAATAATCTGTAGAACTGCACCCTTTAATAACTTCATTTGAAAGAGAGAATTGGAGTCTATCGTGACAGCTAGAAATTTGGAAGGGATAAGAGACTCAAGGGAATCAAGAGGAAATATACTGGACATTTTGGCATAATAACATATTTATAATGATAAACAAATTTATGTAAATACATAGATATATAATTATCTATTACAATTTTTCTTCTCACAGGAAACGATATGTTAGACACGCTTGGAAATCGCTAAAAGGCTTGAACATTTTCTACTATGATACTACTACTGATGCTGCCGCTACTACTGCTGCTACCACTACATTTTCTACTACTGCTGCTGTTACAACAACTACTACTACTACTACTACTACTACTACTACTACTACTACTACTACTACTACTACTACTACTACTACTACTACTACTACTACTACTATTACTACTACTACTACTAAGGTTTTTACTACTACTACTACCGCCCCATGGGGTCGTAGTTCTTTATTTGCAAATATGAACCTCTTTTAACTGCAATTAATAGGCGGCAAAAACAATGGTACGAACTGTATAAGATCTAACAGCTTTAAAAAAAAAAAAAAAAAAAAAAACAATAATACAGGGCTCAGTAGAGGGAAAGAGGAGAAGAGGCAGACCAAGAAAGCCTGGATACAGAACTCGTCTCACTAGACAGGCCTTAGGCCTGCAATCATGAAATCATCTCATCTGACTATCAAAGGTAAAGGGAGTTGACCAGACAGTCAACAGCAACTGGTGAGCCCACGACATGCAGTGTTACGGAAGGATGATGATGATGATAATGATGATGATGACACCACCACCACAATTATTTTTTTTAAAATTAGTTTTGTTACTTCTAGCAGTCTGAATGTTGTGTTTTAATGAGGTTACCACAGTTTTGCGTTCTTTTGAGTGTATTTATGTTATTTATGTTGGGTAGTTTGCGTTGTTTGCTGAGGAGGGCGTGTCGCGGAAACGTCTGTCTTTGTTTCATTCTAATTTAACATGTTTACCCTGTATTGCTCCACGTATCTATAATTATGAAACCATGTTCGCAGTTCGACTTAATGGATCAGACATCAGGCTAAACCTATACCCTGTGACTATGGCCAGTACACAGACCTGCATCAACGCCGGTGCTCAGATATCACATGACCTGATTTGCGCAACTAAAACTGCCTCTATTACCGACTCATGTGACGGCTTCCTAGGAGGACCTGTTATCTACAACATTGGAGGTATGGGATCCAATCTTACTTTCATTGACGACGATCTCCACATAAACTAAACATACCACATTCAATTCATCTCTCGTCTTATGATAAAGCTTTTCGCTGATTGATTATATCATGTCTGAATGTGTCTAACTGCTACATGTACAAATATATTGTAATGTCTGTTTCTACTTGTTACATTTTAAATTACAACGTGTTGTCTGATATTGCCTACTTGTTACTCTTACAAAAACACCTGGAAGTCTGGTTGTGTCTACCTCTTACGTTAACAATTACACTATGATGTCTGATTGTTTCCATTTGCAACATTTACAATTATGTTATGACGTCTCATTTCGTCAATGCTAATTTACAATTTTACTATGGCGTCTACCTGTGTCTACTTGCAACATTAACATTTATTCCGTGATGTCCGATTGTGTCTGCCTGCTATATTTACAACTATACCATGATGTTTGCTTGTATCTGCCTGCCACATGTACAACTATACCAAGATGTCTGATTGTGTCGACCTGCTACATTTACGATTAAACCACGCTGTTTGGTTGTCTACCTGCCACATTTACAACTATAGCATGATATCTGATGGTCTGCCTGCTACGTTTACAACTATATCATAATATCTGATTCTGTCTACCTGCTACATTTACAAATATACTATGTCTGATTATGTCTACCTGCTTCATATACAATTATCCCATAGTGTCTGATTATGTCTGCCTGCTACATATTCGATTACACTACAATGTTTGGTAGCGTCTACCTGCAACATTTACAACTATAACATGATGTATGATTGTGTCTACTTGCTTGAATTACAACTATACTATGATGTCTGATTGTGTCTATTTGCTAAATTTACAACTATACCAAGATTTCTGATTGTTTCGACCTGCTACATATACAATTATACCATGACGTCTGATAGTGTCTACCTGCTACATTTACGATTACACCATTATGTCTGGTTGTGTCTACTTGTTACATTTACAACTATAACATTATGTATGATTGTGTCTACCTGCTACATTTACAACCATAGCATGATGTCTGATTGTGTCTAACTGCTACATTTTAACTATACCATAATGTCTGATTGTTTCTACCTGTTACATATACAACAATACCATGACGTCTGATTGTGACTACTTGCTACATTTACAATTACATTACTACGTCAACAAATTTCTACTTACAAAATTTACAGTTACACCATGATGAGTGATTGTGTCTGCTTGTTACATTTACCAGTATGGCATAAGCTTTCAGTGTGTTTACCTGCTGCTTTTACAATTCCTTGAGTTCCCACTTTTTGACATTCACAATTTAAACATCATTTTATATGACTGGATTTCACTTCCAACATGCATATTTCTTCTGTGCAACTCTGCTCATTGCATATTAAAAGATCGTGTCCACTCACTACATTTATACATTTGTCTTTGTTCTCGGAATGACTGTGCCTTGAAACTCAGATGTTTAGATAACCACTTTACTGTGCACGGCTTCTCTGAGTTTTTGATTGGCCACTCCACTGGGCACTAGTTCTCAATATTTTCTAGGTGGCCACTCCACTGGACAATAGTTCCCAATAGTTTCTATGTAGCCACTCCACTGGGAACTAGTTCTCGATAGTTTATATGTATCTTTGTTCTCGGAATGAGTTTATGATTTGCCACTCCATTAGGCACTAGTTCTCAATAGTTTCTAGGTAGCCACTCCACAGTGAAATAGTTTTCGATAGTTTCTAGGCAGCCTCATAACTGGGCAATTGTTCTCAGTTTTTTTCTAGGTAGCCATTTCTATGGGCACTAGTTCTCAAAAGTGTCTAGGTAGCCACTCCGCTAAAGGGTGAAACTCATAGAAATTTACCGGTGAATGAGTCAGGTTAGCAGGTGTCAGGTCAGCAGGTTTATAACATGAAAAGGACGTTTCACAAGTTGTTGATAAGCTTTAATGCGTCGTTCTTTTGGTTCTAGAGTGAACTGCCGTGTCACTAACTTTGCGAATGGTTTGTTGTACTGTAGCACAACATGGTTTGTTGAACCTTGTTGAACTGATGTCAAGATGTGCTGCAATGTCCCTCATAGTTAATAGGCAATTTCTCACGTAAGAGGACTTCAACATTCCACTCTGGGTCACTGGGGCACCTGACACAGTTGTGAACAGTCTGTCTGACCCTAAAGTCCTGTCATTTTCAAACTTCCTAGTCAACTTATACTCTCGCTGGACTGACAGGCAGGCCCATCACACTAGATCGTTATTCGCAGATGAGTTTGTATTGCGTTTCACATCCTTCACTGATCAAAATGCGGATTCCGATTCCATTCCACACACACATATATATATATACACACACACACACACACACACACACAAAACACAACTGTCATGTTCAAACTGCTGTTGACAGTAAGCCGCCAACATGCTCCGGTTATATTTGTGGTCTTCTTTATGTGCGCTACTTTTGTGGCCAAGGTTAAAATGCAAAAAATAGGACGCTGCTCCCCTTTGGTGCGTCAAAAAAGTGCGGCGGCCATCTTTGTCATTATGACATCACTCTGTGCGTCTGTTCTGTGATGTCAGGCGTTTAACAGACATGACATCCGTAACAATACTGACATGTTACAAGACAATCGTATGTTTTTTTAAAATTATGTTGCACTTTGAAAGTTTTCATTTATATCCCATCGCTCCCTCTCTCGTGCATCGTGAAACATGTGATTGTATGTATTCATAGTTTTAACATTCATTAGAGCTTCAGATTTATTGATTTATTAAAGTAATTATTTCAGTTATTGCTTGAAGATTGCGGATATTATGTATCAAATTTATTCAATTATGTGTGTTAATTATATTGTTTGTGTGTGTGTGTTCTGTCGGTGCTGCGAACGTGTTTCGGAACGCTGTGGTGCTGGGTTCGATCCCAGCTGCGTACGATTTGTCTTGCGTTGGTTACAACCATGGTAACGAGAGCTGACTGTCAGGTAGCTATAACAAGCTACTCAACATAACATTCGTCTAGAAAAACCACAAAAGTCACACACACACACACACAAACTGGCGTTGGTTCTTCAACGCCTGTGAAGGATTCGCAACCTTTTTTTATGTGTTTGCATGTGTGCGTGAACCTAGTTTATTTTTATTTTTTTTAATCTAATTTTTTTTTTTTTATCTACACATTTGCAGGTGTCTATAAGCTGGCGGGGGTCGTCTCGTCCTGTCATCAGAATAATGTTGTTGTTATAGGCAGTACACAGATTATTAACTGTAACATTGAGATTACTGATTAAAGCAGAATCGGCCACTCGGACATAGATTACCATATGTTCAATACTGAGGCAGTATCTTTATTATCATTTACACTACTTTACTTAGGTAACGCAGTTTACTAGAAGTATTGTTTTCAGACAGTGCTTGAAGTATAACGTTTGATTAAAGTAATTCTAGATACACTAGTTTTAGTGCTTGGTGGAATATTTATTAATAATGAAAACAGTTCTTTCAATTTCTTCTTTAACTTAAACGTTTGTTTACTGTTAACCATTTACTTAGTACTTCAACTTAAACGTTTGATTACTGTTAACCTTTCACTTATTACTTTAACCTTGATTACTTGATTACTGAAGTTCTTTCATAGTACATCAATTTTGATGTTTGATTACTTCAATTCTTTCAATTAATTTTACAATCGTGATAATTTATGAAAGTCCAAAGTTTAATTACGACTCGTACTAGAACAGGGCTATTCAACTGGCGGCCCAGGGGCCAAATCTGGCCGGAGGCCATTGTGTAGTAACCAGCTGAATCAGTAACAGTGTTTTAAACTATCTTCATTTTAATAATTTAGTCGAATACTTGATGCAATGGCTAGTATTAGTAAGAGAACAAAATGCGAATGTGAAAATTCTGCATTAAACAGTGAATGGATAGTGAAAAATTTATTTAAGTCACCACCAACTATGCCTAATTCGAAACCAATGTGCTTGCTCTACAGCGAATGTGTGTAGGCAGTAAAGGAATGCAACGTGGCGCTATACTTTACAATAAAAAACATGCCGATTTTGGAAAATCATATCCAGACATTTTCACTCTACTAGAAAATTAAAGGTTGAATAGATGATTGGGGCTTATCAGCACAGCAGCAGAATTCTCGTGCCGTCTTGTACTCAATCAAAAAAAGCTACAGCGGCTTCATTACAAGTATCATGGATATTAGCCGAAAAGAAGCAGCCTTTCATTTTCGCGAAAGAATGCATACTGGCATTTCTGGATTAAAAAGCCGTTGATGATAAAATAAAAACAAGCGTAACAAATGTAGTTCAGCAAATTACTGTCAGATACTTCGACGATACACAGAATCGAAATTTTAGGAACTAAAGTTTTTGAATCTTTCATTGAAAACATATATCTGGCAGACTGTCAATTGCCATTAACGAATCTACAGACATCATAGACGTTGCTGCATTATGTTTATGTATGCGTTTTATTTATTAATGCAAAATGTTTTCGTGAATAACTGATAGCTCGGTTGAGAAGTTATTTCTGAAAGATTTTTTTTTTCACAGAAAATATACGTGATTTTAATCAAATGTGTTTATTGGTGACGAACGGGGCCCTTCAATGTTAGGTGAGCACCAAGTTGTGACCGCCTGACTTTCTGCAATAGCACCTCAGATGCAGTCGCACCATTGGCTTATTCATCAGTGTTCTGTGCAACAAATTAAGCGACGAGATGAAGAACGGATATGGTGATAAAAATAATAAATTTCATTCAATCCTAATCAGGTCTTTAGCACCGGTTGTTTCAGCAGTTGCTTGAAGAAACAGAAGCAGATTACAAAGACTTATTTCTGCACAGTACCGTTCGTTGGCAGAATAAAGGGAAATCACTAGTTGGTTTTGGATTATCAAAGAAGAAATAATGTTTTCTGGGAAACTATTCAAATAACAAGCAGAAAAGTGTAGGAAAGTGTTACATGACAGTGCATTTTAGGAAAATCTTTGTTTTTTTAAACAATATTTTTGCTCACACTGAACTTGCAACTGCACGGAAGAAGCAGACAATCATAGATCTGGTTGAACAAAATACCGCATTTCGTGATAAGCTTTCTTTGTTTGTAGCGGATCTCCAAACAGTTAAACGTCTTCATTTTCCAAGCCAGATAGATTTGATTTCTTCAAAACTGGACTCAGCAACCCTAACCAGATGAATGATATAACTATTTGAAAAGCTTTATAATAATTATAACAATAAATTTGAAGACTTCATTATTCCAAAAAATGTGATGTCCTTCGTTCGACGTCCTTTTTTCAAATCTCTCCTGCGGGTGATTTGCCTTATAATGCTAAGACCCTGTGATTCTCCTTTGTTGGTGAAGGTTCTCTGCAGTTAGAATGAAGATTATAAAGAAAGTAGTACCGTCAAGTTTTGGTCCGAAAAGATTCAACAGAAGTAGTACCCTTATACTAGAAAAGTTGCCGTATTCATGTTCACCTTGTTTGGTTCAACTTTCACTTGTAAATCATGTTTTTCACATATGTGTCATCAAGACAAACAGTCGGCGCTCACTGAGCAATGATTGGCTGCAATATTGCATTAGTATGGCTTTCAATTCACAACAGTTCAATTTTATTAAAAAAAATAGCTCAAAGACAGAAATGCAAGTTTTCCTATTAATTACATTTTGCATCGTTATAACTTTCGGTTTCATCTGCACAAAGCAATGTGAAACGAACTGTGGACATCTATTATTATTATTAATGACAACTGAAGTGGCAGTGCTAACGTTTACTTATAATGCTAAAGTCGAGTAATTGAAATACGTTTATTTTAATTATTAGTGAGTATTAATTCATCATCACAAACGATTGTAGTACACTTTACATTAAAATGTTTTCCAACACTGTTTCATTTATAATACCGTAGTCTAGGCCGTATGTGTAACAATTTGAGTGTTTATGAAAGTTACGCATTGAAAATGTTGTCAACTTTATTATATCTAAACCAGAGACGACTCCCATTTCAAACTTTTGGCCCGCGAGAAAACTTAGTTGAATAGCCCTTTACTAGAAGATTACAGCTCTTCTGTCTATGTTTTAATTTAATATTTTAGTTCGCCCTTTTATGAAATCCTTCAACTCGAGTATTTGATTACAATAATTCGACCTGTTAGTGCTTCAGCTTCAGCGTTTGACATTAATTTGACATTAGAAAAATGTTGAATAAAGAAGGAAAAAATAAATATTCGCTGTTAGTTTAGCACTTTAATTTGTGCTTACTGAAAGTAATGATGTATATTTTTAAGTAACTTGTAGTATTTAAAGAAAAAAAGCATACAACAGTCTACTTCACATTTAGCTGTAGATTGAAGAAATTGTATTTACCATAATAGTTTATTATTTAATAACAGGTTGTTTGCACTATGAACTGGAGTTTTGTCATTACAATAAAATATTCCAACCGAGCAAACTGAATGAAACGAAGCCGAGTAATGCCTGGACTTTTGTGTTTTGATTTTAATGTGTACAAATGCCAGTTTAGACATGTTATATGAGTGATCGTATTAGTGTAAGTGGTTGTTGTTGTTTTTACGTTGCCATCGTTGTTGTTATTAGTGTTGTTGGTGCTACTGTTGCAGTTGTTGTTGTTATAGTTGTTGCTGTTTGTTACAGTTGTTCTTGTTGCAGTAGTTGTTTTTCTTCGTGTTTTTTGTTGTTGTTGTTGCTGATGATGCTGCTTCTGCAGCTGCTCTCGTCATTGCTCCAGTTATTGGTATTGACGAGTTAGTTTTTGTTGCTTCAGTTGGTGTAAACTTGCTATTTTAGTTCCAGCGGTTTTACTCGTTGTTGTTCTTTCATGACATGATGCAAATCCGTCATGCCTCTTTACTCTTGGCCTCCTCCATCCTGCCCCCCCCCCTTTTTTTTTTAAGCATCTAGAAGCCATGAGTTGTTAACCTTTTGGCTCAGTACTATGGATACCGCAACCCTTCGGCCTTGATTCCAAAATTGATACCGTAAATCTGGGAGGAATGTGGCTTTTCTGCCTACCCCCGGGCGTGAACCTGGACCACAAGGAGTTCGTTACCCGCAGTCAGGTTTAGTCAATCAGCGAGTTGGGCTCTATTCCTACGCACTAGACAGTTTTCCTTTACTCACGACTTAGACAAAGAATGTGGACTGCTTTTTGGTGCTTATAATAATTTGTCAAAAGTTAATTTCTTTCATTTTTTTTTTATCACAGTAAAGGGAAGTGATGTTATTTCTTATTCCTTCAACAGGATTTCCACCAACTGACTGAATTTATGATTCAATTCTCCACATCATAACTATGTGAAAATCTACTACTATTACTACTACCACTCCTACTACTACTACTACTACTACTACTACTACTACTACTACTACTACTACTACTACTACTACTACTACTACTACTACTACTACTACTACTACTACTACTACTACTACTACCTTTTGAGATATGTACATTTCTGACATATGTTCTAGAGCAGGGCTATTCAACTGGCGGCCTGCGGGCTAGGTGTGGCCGGTGAAAGCCCAGCAAGTGGTCCGCTGGTCATAACCAGTTGTACTGTATTGATGATCTTTTAATGCTTGTGGTCGGGCCTTTGCCCGTAACGATCGTGAGAATCGTCAGTTTCTACAATTTTTGAGTAAACTTAGTTGAATAGCCCTGTTCTAGAGGAACTAGTAAAGAGCCTCGGCCGCGTCTACGATTTAAAATTATCTGATAGGATGGAAGCCAGGCGAATACATGAGTCACTGGGAACAGGTCTGCTTGCTATCGAGTAATGCAGGCTGTTCGGGAAGTTCAAGGTTTTGTGTCTCTAGTTCATGTTGATTACCAAACTCCTCTGGCCGCTGCTCGTGTACGAGGCAAGCATGGCTTCAGTAAAGACCACAGAGAAAAAAAAATTAGCACCGCCATGAGGCGATGGCTTGAAGCACCACCTTGTCTGGCCGATGTGGATATATGCTGTAAGCAGGCTAATCTGGTACTTCCATTCAAAGCAATAACCGAAGAGTTTAAAGTCGGCAAGGTCAGACTGGCGATGATGCTGCTCGAGTCTGGAGACCCCACAGTGGCAGCTGTCCAAGACGGATAAAAAAAATTGAAGGTACAAGATGCTATATAATCTGCTCAGAACGCACTGAAATTGCGAGAAGTCATGGGTTACACTCAAATCGATACACACGGCCTAGAGCAGGGAAAAGTCACTTGGTGGTCCAAAGATTCCAGAGGCATAGTAATACAGCAGATAAGGACACATAAAGCCAGTTTCGGGTCAAAAAGCTGTTCAACAGTAGCATCAAGGCCAGTGGATCGGCCTCGAGGCCTCGACCAGCTTAGTTTCGAGAAGTACCTAGAATTAATACAAAAGACTGGCCTGAGACCCGACATGGTGCTACACTCTGCGGGAAAAAAACTCAAGCTCATTATGATAGAGCTTAGCGGGTCGAACGAGTCGCGGATGGAATAAAATCAAATGTACAAGCTCCTAAAGTGTGGTGATCTGGTTGCCGGTCTGAGGAGAAATGAGGCGTAAACAGTAAAAATCTTCTCCATCGGTGGTAGGCCCAAGCGAGCTTATTTCCACTACCACACACCGTGCACTAAAGCACCTGGGCTTGCTAGGAAATGAACAGTAACGGTTATTAAAGCAGCTGGGCGAACCAAGGAAAATGGCTTCTAGCCGGGTTTGGACGCATCGGAAGGTCGCAGGGGATGTGTCTGGGTAGACTGGTCTGAGCCCGTAGTGGAAAAAATTTTTACATCCAGTTAAAGCCAAAAGTGTGCGATACAAACGATGTCAGTGTCTCTCTGTCCTTTGAAAAGTCTAACGTCTATACGATGAACCAACGGCAGGCTTGTCACACTGGTAGTGAAGTTAGTCGCATAATTTGCTACCACAATATATAAGACAAAATCTCACAATACCCGTTGCAAAGTCACCATTTTCGTCTTGTCCCTGTCCTAATGTCCGATAAAGTGCAGCCGGGGATGTCCGAGGCCTGGCTTTGTGAACCAGGTCGGCCCACATTCTGTGACTGTCTAGGAAGATAATAGGCCGAGAAAATCGTCGACTAGATAAATTGTTACTGATGATCAGCGGACCCCTACTGTGCATGCTCCTCTGTGGAGTTCTTCTTATTTGTATCGGCCTTCGGCATTGAGATATCCCATTTGCTTAACTGAGGTGTAAGAAATTATCCTGAGGGAAATCTTTGATCTCCCAGTTCGACGCTGGCGAAACCGTTGATTAAACTTAGCTGAACTATTTGCTGTCCAGAGACGTATCGCCACGCATTGGCCTCTCACAGAGCTATGGCTCCCTGATGGACCAGATGTGAATAAATAACAGACCAGAAGAATGGTTATACAGCTAGTAAAACAGGACTAGAAAAATACAAGCTCGAAGCCAAGAGATGTAGAAAAACTAGAGATGAGTTGAGAAATAGTAGATGGCTGACTAAAACAAATTATATAAATTTTTGCACTATAGACGACGAATACTAGAGGTTTTACAATATTCTTCTTCTTCTGCGTTCACCCAAAGATGTAATTGCGTTGTGTCTGTTTACAGCATGGCTGCGATATTTTTACCTTTCGGCCAACACATCCGACTTCTGCGGGCATTTGTTGACCGGGTTAGCCTTCCCGGTTCACAGTATTCAAGACTGACACAGATCCAGCAGGGTGTGCACCTGTATTTGACATCACTGCACTCGGGGCATTCCCATGCATGCTCCGTCCTCATCTTCAGCAGCCATCGCAGAGTTCCAATACTGATAGTACCTGTCGCAGTCTGGTTAAATGCCCGTCTTGCCTTTCCTCTAAGTGTAGTGAGCCGGCCAGACCCTCTGGTTACACCCAGGTGCCTCATTCTCTTCAGGCCATAATAATCTTCTTTCTCTGCTGATTCCGTTGCTTGTGCCTAAAAGGCCTTGACCACATCTGCCTTGTCATGTATCAATTCACCACCCAGTGGTGCGGATCCAGCCAATCTGTCTGCCTGTCCAATACCCACCACGCCGACATTGCCTTGAAAAGAGATCCAAAGTATACTCACTACCCTTGACCTTTCCAGTGAAGCTTGCCACACTGCTCGAAGCATCCCTGTCTTCACCTTTTTCAGCATGCTTTCAGAGTCTGTTACAATTACGACATGTGTATGCATTTTGTTCTTTAGTTACCGGAAAGCTGCAGCTACCGCCTCCACCTTCATTCTCATGCTAGATGTTGTGGTGTCATACGATAGGCTGTTTTGAACTAAAGATTTTCCATTAATTTTAGCTACGAACCCCCAGGCACTTCTCTTTCCTCTCAACAATGAACCATCTGTATAAGATAATCAGATCACCTGGGCGTGAATTGTCTTGAATCAACTGTTAGACTTCAACCTCCGTAGCACCCTTTGGCCACTCTCTGCACACCCGACCCAGTGCTATCCTAACCCTACAAGGCAGACAAGGGAGACAGACCCATATTCAGCCCGTTTACACTTACTGGCGGCTGAAAATATCAAAATAATTGTAACCGACTCACAGAGCATGCTGAGAATGGTGGAGACCGGCATGCTTCTTGCAGAGTGGCAAGCATCACTTCAGAGGTATTGGGTATTTAGCATCCTTTGGATATTTCCTCCAGGTCATGCCGGTGTGTTAGGAAATGAGCAGGAAGATATTGGCCGGTTCTGCACCACTTTGTGATGAACTGATCTGTGACAAGCTGAATGTTGTGAGGGCCCTTTAAAAGCGTATGAACAGTGCCGAGGAACAGATATATATCATTGCGGTCTGAGGAGAATGGCACTGTGAAGGGGTTCCAGGGGAATCTGGCTGACGCTCGACTCTCAGGGAAAAGGTGGGGCGGATATACAATCAGACAGTTACTGATACTATCAGAATTGTAACTCTTCGCTTGCTCCTAAAGATGGGGACGGAACGCTTATCGGGGTGTTCTGAGTGTTGAGATGCCGATTCTTAAATCAACATTAAACGTTTTGAAAATATCAAAGCCTCCACTTGCTCATTTATGAGGAGGGGATGGTGGAGGGGGGGGGGGATGGGGTTGGGGGACGTTAGGCCTATATCTGTCACAGTATTTCATCACAAGGGGTCCCGTCAGACTAAGTTAACCATTTTTTTCCGTTGTGTTGAAAATCTAATAATTGTTTTATATCAAACTTTTCTTTTACGACTTCAATATCTCTGTTGGTGACTCCAGAAGCGCTTCTCGGAAGTCTAATTCCCATGGTTGTCGTTGTCCTTGTATGTGTTGTTGTGAGGAAAGTGTAATGGTGAGTCGATCGGTTTCATAGCACTGAATTATATCCCAAATTGTTCCGTCTTCTCTCTGCAGAATAGCTAGTCACCTGCCGAGAGCGTAACACAAAGCAAGAGCTCTGTAACTCTTGCAACAGTCACCAGGAGTCTCCGTAAAAATTATACTCGTGAATCAAACGACTCATTTGCGAAATGAGACTGCCTGCATTTAGCTCTTCTTAGGGCGTGTAGGACAATTGGGAAGGCGTGGGCATGGAAATCGGAATTCGATGCGACATAGCAAGTGCTGTTGCACAACCTGTGCAGGTTAGGATTTTGATTGTCGCCCCGACATAAAACAACACCTCCATACGTGTCAAAACAATTTAATTTCGGGTCTCCCACACGATAACACAGCATTGTAATCACTCTGTTAACGACTTCTCTAATAAAAGAGTTCATTACGTGGCTTCTAGTCTGCTTCAGCCAATCAAGTCTTTCCAACGCTTGCTTTTTCATTGTATAAGAAATACTTAATATTACACCATGTACACGAAAGAGACTACTGTTTCAGTCTAACGTATTAGTGAAGACTGCAGAATATTGTTGCCACTACAGTTCACCAGTGGTCTTCCGTCATGGCATGTTCCGTCTACATGAAGATGATGATCTATTTTTTGGTAGCAGTTTTTATGACGTCCTCGGTTATTGGACGAGACAGTGACAGCTTGACGGTAAGAGACGGGTAACTGATGTTGTCTGTGGTTGTGCAATGTCAGGCATGAATGATTCTACACTATTACAAAGTGATGCCATTAGAAATACGGAAGACAAGCAGGGTGCAACTAATAGACAGAGATATATTAGAGGTTCGGCCATGTACAGAATGGAACATTATCAATAATCCTGTGTCTGTAACTGTTCAAGTCTAGATAAGGACTATACGAAAACTATAAATCAAAAGCATCATCAGCATCGAACACTACAGAATCACGTTGGCTTACACAACACTCCTACCACCGAAACAGAAATAAAGCTAACGACAACTCCTCGCTGCAATGTCTTCGTCTTCTTCTTCGTGTTCACCGGCTGTAAATTGTGGTGGAAAGTTCTGGTTGTTCATCCACTTCTGGATTTATTCTGTTTTTCAGGACCTGAGTTTCGCGTGCAGAATGTTATTTGTTGTATGCAGACTGTTGGCTCCTGGCCTGTCTGGCAGATGCACGCCTGAAAGGAAACATTCTTAGTTAGTCGCTCTTACGACATGCTTGTTAAAGGCGGTACATTTTAGTTCTCCTAGAACCCGTGCCCGGAGCTGCAAATGATGAAGTAGTACAGACAATATAGAAGTTTTTCTGCTCCTTTCACGTTAGACAGAAAAGACTTAGACAGACAAAGCTTTCGCCATCTATCAAAATTGTTCTACGCAAAAACAACAACAAAAACAACGACACCCTTCTTGCTGAAGATCCTTCAACGTGGAAAATGATTCAGGCATACAACATAGACCTACAGCCTTACTATACAGTCACAACAACATAAACAGAAATGCTGAAGAAATAACTTAGTAATGTTTGCAAAGACACTTTAACGTGTCTACAGCTCTTATCCAAAACACATGTGGACACACGTATACATCGATGGATCATTAGAGGGAGCAGGAAAAAAAGTAAAGAGCAGGTTCTGTCATCATGCTGCAAGATGGGACCACAGTAGAAACACCATGCGCCTCCGGAAAACTCTCAACAAACTTCAGAGCAGAGCAGCAAGCAATCATTGTTGCAACCAAAGTGCTTTAGGAAAGAAAATTAAAAACAGCAAAATTATTGTTTCTGCGTGACTGCATATCAGTCTTCCAGGCGACTCAAGGGGCTCCACGAGACAACATAGAGAGAGATCTCAATACAGACTTTCGGAAAAAAAATCAAATCGTTATGCGGTGGATCCTGGCTCACTGCGGCTTACCAAGAAATAAGTTAGCAGACTTGGAAAAAAATTGTACAAAGGAGAAACAAAACACACATTCATTCTCAGTTTCAGAAGTCAAAACATTTATTAAGTGAAAATACAAGGAATTGTGGAAATAACAAACCAACAGTACCCATCCACAAAGACCACATTACAAAATTTATCAGAAAGCAACATACAAGTTTCAGTCTACGAACAGGACACTGCAGGCTTTATAACCACATACATAAAATGAAGACTGCACAGTCTCCGCAGTGTACCTGTCTGACATTACCACAAACACCTGAGCACATTCTGCAGACTGCCCACTCTTCAACTTCGAAAAGAAACCTGGCCTTAAGAGCAAAGTGTGCAGAGTAAGCTATAGGGAACCATGAAGTACCTGCTGCTGACATAAGAGTCAATAGAGGCAACCCACCTGATGGTCTGACATGAGCATATGAAACCAAACGCAAAAAGAAGAAGAAGAAGAAGTCTATTATAAGGACAAGTGTTCAGTTTTAAGTTATACTTTCCAGAGTATTGTTAACAATTAAAAGTAGTTCTCTGTGCATTTTAAGTGCACAGTTGTGTGTGATTGTTATTAAGGCAGATTATGTGTTAGTGATGTTTAACTTCATCATGTTTGAATTGCTACACATAGCTTAAACCTCGATATAAAGTATATATGATATAAAACCTAAATTTATTGCAAGTTAGTCTGAATTGTCTGCATCTGAGCTATAGTCTGAATAGTCTGCAGCAGAGCTATAGTCTGAATAGTCTGCAACAGAGCTATAGTCTGAATTGTCTGCAACAGAGCTATAATCTGTATTGTCTGCAACTGAGCTATAGTCTGAATAGTCAGTAACAAATCTATAGTCTGAATTGTCTGCAACAGAGCTATAGAATGAAAAGTCTGCAACAGAATTATAGTCTGAATAGTCTGCAACAGAGCTATAGTCTAAACAGACTCCAACTGAGCTATAGTCTAAATTGTCTGCAACAGAGCTTTAGCCTGAACAGTCTGCAACAGAGCTATAGTCTGAACAGTCTCCAACAGAGCTATAGAATGAAAAGTCTGCAACAGAGCTTTAGCCTGAACAGTCTGCAACTGAGCTATATATTCTGAACAGTCTGCAACTGAGCTATAGTCTGAATTGTCTGCAACAGAGCTATAGTTTAAATTGTCTGTAACAGAGCTATAGTATGAACAGTCTGCAACAGAACTATAGTCTGAATAGTCTGCAACAGAGCTATAGTCTGAACAGTCTGCAACTAAGCTATAGTTCGAATTGTCTGCAACAGAGCTATAGTCTACACAGTCTGCAACTGATCTATAGTCTGAAAAGTCTGCAACAGAGCTATAGTCTGAATAAGCTGCAACAGAGCTGTAGTCTGAATAGTCTGTCACAGAGCTATAGTCTGAACAGTGTGCAGCTGAGCTATAGTCTGAACAGTCTGCAACTGAGCTATAGTCTGAATTGTCTGCAACAGAGCTATAGTCTGAATTGTCTGCAACAGAGCTATAGTCTGAACAGTCTGCAACAGAGCTATAGTCTGAATAGTCAGTAACAAATCTATAGTCTGAATTGTCTGCAACAGAGCTATAGGCTGAATGGTCTGCAACAGAGCTATAGTCTGAACAGTCTGCAACAGAGCTATAGTCTGAACAGTCTGCAACAGAGCTATAGAATGAAAAGTCTGCAACCGAATTATAGTCTGAATAGTCTGCAACAGAGCTATAGTCTGAACAGTCGCCAAATGAGCTATAGTCTGAATTGTCTGCAACAGAGCTTTAGTCTGAATAGTCTGCAACAGAGCTTTAGTCTGAACAGTCTGCAACTAAGCTATAGTTCGAATTGTCTGCAACAGAGCTATAGTCTACACAGTCTGCATCTGAGCTATAGTCTGAATTTGTATGTAACAGAGCTATAGTCTGAATAGTCTGCATCAGAGCTATAGTCTGAACAGTCTGCTCATTGACCGAAGGCTCAGATGGCTGAGTGACACCTGGAGACTCGAGGATGGTAGAGTTCCTAAGCGTATCCTCTATAGTGAATTACAGACAAATAAAAGATATCGAGTCTAGCCTCAAATAACATATACATATATGAATGTAAAAGACTGTAAAAGGTTGATCAACACTGAAACAATCGTGGAAACATCATAAAAGCGACGATAATGGAAGGATGTGAATATTGCAACTGCCTCAGAGTAATTGAGACGCCTACACCAGCAGGACACGTGAAAGAAAATCTCTCACACAGAAATCTGATAAACAAATATGGCTGTTTGTAACCTATCAAGACAATTGATAATTGCCAACACGTATATCATAATAGAAACCCCAGAGAAATGGGAACACGTGGCTATATGCTATAGTGACATGATGCAGTTTGTAGTAACCCTGAAGTCATGAAACAAACAGACTATACTGATACTGAATTAATTGACTGTCTTATAATACCACACTCATCCACCCACAACCACAAACACTCACGCGCGCACAAACACACACACACACACAGAACCCAGCTGGAAGGTTTATATTACATACAAAATGAGGTAATGAGACTCAGCTGCACAAAAGTCACCTCCTGCCATGTCATGTCACGCCACTCAATTCTGCGTTTACCGACTATGACCGCCATATTTAATATGGCACAAAGGAAGGTGTATATAATAATATTAGCAACATCAGACATCCACTGCACAACTATATCAATGATATGAACGGAGTGCGTCTCTTAAAAGAGGGTCCTTCTAGACACACAGGCAGAAAATCTAATCCAGCAATTATGTGAAAGACGAGATCAGCATCGGAAAAGAATAGATAGAAACACAAGCAGATATGCATGACTCTTCTGTTATAACAATGATGAGGTACTGCAGGAGTCAGATGCCTACCACTGTATTCGTCGAGGAAAAGTCATTGACTGATAAGCATTTACGCCAAGAAGGCATCGACATATTCGCAGATTGGTCAGTGAAGTTTGGGTCAAGATCAGCATGGCATACACATACAAATATCGGAAAACAGTTGAAAAAGATTTTAGCGCTTTCCAGACAATTAAATTAAGCATGACCATGGCGATAACGTCTAGGGCACTGGCGTGAGTAGGTAAACAAGTGGCCACACATGCGGTAAACGTTTCCGACTCAGTTAACATGCTTTAGAAAATCACAACAAGAAATCCATTCTCCATTTAGGTAGAACGCATTCGGAAGTCATAGTTCACCTCCATCAGCTGGATCTACACATTCGGACACACCGAAGTAAATGGTAATAAAAGAGCTGACCAGTTGGAAAGTAAAGCACCAATGCAACAGGTAAAATCATGGATTGGGCTTATATCGTCAACGCTGTACGGATTTGGTTGGTGGATAATGTTGAATCTATGACGCAGCTATGATTTCATGACCAAAGCGTTGAAGATTGTGAAGCATGTTTATGCCGTCTTCGAAGTATAGATAGGGCATACTATAACCAACTTCTTATGGGAACAATCAGTAGATATGTGTGTATATATATATATATATATATATATATATATATATATATATATATATATATATATATATATATATATAATGTGTGCGTTAGCAAAGTAGATAAAAACGTTAGATAACACAATTTATTGCCCACCGTATTTTGCATATTCACGTATGGGTGGACAAGGCAATGCAAAGTAAAGATCAAAATGAGAATACCAACAGAAACAATAATATAGCATACACTGCCCATGTGACAAATCGTAAAGATCATCCCTCCTCACAAGCGTGTCATCCGTTAATTTCTGAGCCTTTAATTTCTGAGCACACTATAAACCAATTAATCAATCATTTAACCTTGACCACTATGGTCAGAAAACATTGCTGCTCTCTACAATGTCCGCTTTATTTGTGGTGACTTTTCTGGTATTCATCTCATCTGGTTTTGAATTGTGCTCTCGGTGTTCTGTCGTTTGGTGTTTGTTGTGGTTTCTTGTCCTTTGGCTGTTTTCCTATTCCGATTCCGACACCTATTTCAGAAAAAAAAAATTATTAGTTCAACCCCTTTCAGACTGCTGCTAGCTAGCCGGGGCTGCTAACAGCTTCCGTCTATATTTGTGGTCTGGGTTATTTGAGTCACTTTCGTGACCAAAGTTTTAATATTTGCGCCGTCTATGGGCTTGGTGATTCCTTCCTTATAGTCAAACCGCTGGTTCTCTACACTGTTGTTAAATATGTAATTCTTGCCTTTTCCTTCCAGGTGTTTCCTCTTTGGTTTCAGCTCTCTCTGATTTTGCCAGGCGTATTTTGTACGAGAGCGAGCTTCTATACATAACGTCATTTGGACCACCATTTATAGTTTTAAAATTTTGAGTATTTTAGTTTGCCAAAAAAGTACTGAAAACAGGCAAGCGATCTCGTTGTCAAGTTTGGTGGTAATAGCGTCGTTACGCATTTCGTTGTCTCATGTTTCTTGCTGGCCTCGTGATATGGGATATTCTCTCAGATGGCCATGGTTGTAATGTCTCGGCACTGTTGAAGATAGGGATACCCTAGGCACCTGGCGCTGTGCTTGCCAGAGCAGTTTGCGCACTTTCTGCTCGCATTTTGTAATCTGAAGTCTTTGTCCAGCTTTGCCAGGGCGCAGTCGTTGAAGGCCTGTGGCTACGAACAGTGCCTGCAATTGTGGCAGTCTCATCGGATAGTCGTAGTTCTTTCTCGTCGTTCTGTTTAATGTCATCTAGCATGCCTGAGGTACGGTTGGGTCTATTGGGTGTAGCTATTACGCCCTCTTGTGTTCTCCTGATTTTCGCGACCGCACTTTTGTCCAGCAGGAACTCCAGCATGTTGATCATCGTCAATGTTGCTAGAGTGATAACTGCTGCTCAGCCCAAACCGGTAGGTCTGAGAAATATGGTGGCAGGAAATTCGTGGTCTTCTGCCTCTCTGGTGACGTTTTTTGTGTCGGTCGTGCTGGTTCGGGTAATGCTGGAACGTAACTCAGGGCCTCACCAGTGGCGGGGATGTCATCCTTCGTTGATTTGGTGGTAGATGCTTCCGTCTTTTTGGATGCTGAGGCAGATTGGGTTAATAGGTTAGGTTGCCTCTTCTGGTCGACACGCTTTCTGCTAGGTCTGCTTCCTCGAGACATGGTGTCAGCGAAGAACAAAACTGCTTTTGTGGTTAGGCCTTTCGCCTTGCTGTATGCTTCAAGTGACTTAATGGTAACTCTCTGTAAGTGCTGAATGAGCTGTTGCAAAAGCAGAGCAGTAAGATTCATTGAAGCCGCTACAATTGTAAACAGACAGACATAGTTGTGACCATGTGGTTACCCTGGTAAAAAGAAGGCAGGGGCTTTTCAGTGTGGTTGAATGTGTATCTCAGTTATAAAGGATTGACTTAATAGCATCGTTTGTTTAATTGCTAGGGTTGTATGCACCTGACGAGATACAGCGAAATATGTAAGACAGTAAATTGTGCAATCTATGGTTGTATCTCCTTTGTTCAAATGTACGACGACTAGCATTGCCTATATATGTGTATATATATATATATATATATATATATATATATATATATATATATATATATTGGGTGCTTTATCATATTTTGTAGTTATCTCACCATGAATTTTATTTTATTTCTGTGATTCCCAATTCAGCGAGAGACACCCGAAGAATCATCCTTTATTGACATCTTACACAGCGTGCAACGTAGGCAAGGTTAGTTAATGATGTCAGGCGTGCATCATCGTGTCTGTAGACAGCAGTATATTTCGTGCCCATTTTAGTGCTACGCTGATGAATATTTTGAGAGGGAAATCTTAGCACCTATGGATGTGTCCGTAGTCCTATGAAGATAATCCAACTTATAACTCATAATTCATATTTCGTGCCTTCTTCTTTTATAGTACAAGCCGTGTGGTACTGGTAGTCACATCTCTCCACAACTTTTTATCTCCTCAATTTTCAGTCAACTTTGAGAAAATTGATCCTCCAAACCATGATGTCAAACTGGTCAGAATCTTCTCTCTAAGTATCCCGTCGGACTCTTTTACCCTCCTACGTTCCCTACGTCACGATCTGCTCCAATTGTTTTTTTCTCTTATGATATGAACAAAGAATGTTATCTGTTTCCTTTTTATGGGTGCAATCCTATCTCTTCGTGAGTTAATATTCTTTCAAGACATGCTTCGTGTACTGCCAGTCATTCCTGTTACATTGCAAAAGATTTTATATAAATTGTAGAAAAGTAGCTAGAATAAATCAGGGAACAGATAAACCATTCAAAGGAACAGCTGGAGTAGGACAGGGATGTGTCTTATTACCACTCCTGTTTGTCACCCACATTGACACTTCAAGCAAGGATACAAACGCCCAGGAACAAACATATTAGTAACATCAACGAATTACTCTTTGCTGATGACCAGGCTATGATTGCAGATACAGCTATGAATTTACAACGTCATATTACATCCATGAATGAAGAATGTAAATCAAATAATGTGAGAATCAATATCGAAGAAGAAGTAATGTCAATAGGAAAAAAAAGCATAATTTAAATATAGCATCAGTGCACACACATATTAAACAGGCATCTACATTTAAATATCTTGGAACAACTTACGCTGAAGATTAAATTAGGAAAAAAAGAAATTAACATACAGCAGGCCAAGTACTGTGCTTTTTTACAGCATAAGGCAATCCCAGTCAGCACAAAAAAAGTATCTCATACAAAGCGTATTCAATCCCACCATATACCGTCAGTGCCAGACGTGGTCATTGACAACAAAACATTTAAAAAAATTAGTATTCACTGGACGTACTGTTGGGTATATAGATATATATACCCCGGTAGGCGGTTAACTAGATACGCCCCTGGCTTTTCCTCCACATGTAGATTGGATGACAAATTGGATGACACATTGGATGACAAGCTGGGTCACTAGCTGGATCCTTCATTTCCCCTATGACGCCAAACAAAATCACGAAACAAGATAGATCTTATATTACGATGACATGTGACGTTCGTACAAAGAACGTTGTGGCGCTCCCAACTTCTAGTAGAGAGAGTGACGTCACTTTATTTAGCGCTAGCAACGACAGTTTTGTGTCCACCAATTATTTCTCATGCATCTGGACGTAGACCTAAATATGCACTATTTACCTTAGGACAGACAGTCCACTATGTAAATAAGTTGTGTCAACGGTTGTTCAAGATGCGGAAAGCCTCATTAAAGTAGGGGTGCTGAGGTTGTTACGTGACATCAGGCTAGATTTAAATTGTATAGACCAATGGGCATTTGATGTGTGATGTGGTTAGCATAACACTGGCAGCATTTACTTCGCAGAACTTTACCATGTTTTTCCACAGCTCTCACATCCAAGCCAATTTTCCCGTGTAACCAGAGAGCTGTAGATCCGTCAAGGAGTAGGGACCCACCCTACGACGTCCCTGCGTACCGCTTTCATGTGCTTATCTACAGTACTAACTCGTCAGTGTTGTGTGGCGGGGCGGTATTAAGCGAACATTTGGTGCTCAGCTCTGTTTCATGTCTTCGGTAAGTAAAAATGACAGACTTACCTCTAGTCCCACCCAACAACGCGTGATGTGTGATTAGCACTTTTGTGCGTTCCTTTCTTTAATTTCACACGATATCAAGGACTTCGAGCTTTCGGGGCGAGGTCGGGGATGAGGAAGCTCCTGGGCAAATCAATTATCCAAGGGGTAGGGAGAAGGGCTATGGTTATGGTTATTCGGTGTTCATTTCACACTCTAAATACGACTATGCTATTGGACCTTCCCAGGAACTGACAAACGAAATTTCAGAGTGCCCGGCCGAGATGAGGTGCAATAAAATAAAAGAACACCTTTAGGAACACCTCTCATAGATAGATAGATAGATAGATAGATAGATAGATAGATAGATAGATAGATAGATAGATAGATAGATAGATAGATAGATAGATAGATAGATAGATAGATAGATAGATAGATAGATAGATAGATAGATAGATAGATAGATAGATAGATAGATAGATAGATAGATAGATAGATAGATAGATAGATAGATAGATAGATAGATAGATAGATAGATAGATAGATAGATAGATAGATAGATAGATAGATAGATAGATAGATAGATAGATACCTGAATAGATACATAGATAGATACATAGATAGATAGAGATATAGATAGATAGATAGATAGATAGATAGATAGATAGATAGATAGATAGATAGATAGATAGATAGATAGATAGATAGATAGATAGATAGATAGATAGATAGATAGATAGATAGATAGATAGATAGATAGATAGATAGATAGATAGATAGATAGATAGACAGACAGACAGACAGACAGACAGACAGACAGATAGATAGATAGATAGATAGATAGATAGATAGATAGATAGATAGATAGATAGATAGATAGATAGATAGATAGATAGATAGATAGATAGATAGATAGATAGATAGATAGATAGATAGATAGATAGATAGATAGATAGATAGATAGATAGATAGATAGATAGATAGATAGATAGATAGATAGATAGATAGATAGATAGATAGATAGATAGATAGATTTTTTTTTTATCGATCACCGGCTGTGAATTCCAGTGGAAGGTCCCGGTTAATCGTCCGCTTGGATTTTTGGCTTTCACCTGGACCTGATTTTTGCGTGTACAACCGTTTTTCATTTCCCTGCCCTATGGGCAGCTGTACTCCGACTTCGAAGGAAGACGTCAGGCCTATTTCCAGGGTGACTGTGGCCATTGTTTTGTGTGGGTCGAGATGTTGCCTGATTTGTGTGGTGTCCACTTTGTCTCCTTCGCCGCAGGTAATGCCCCCGGAGTACCCCTTTGGGGCAGCTCCCTGTGGAACAGTTAGCCCTCAAGGGAAGGCGGGGGCAGATCATGGGCATTCCCCGCCATCCAAGGAGGCTTCCATGCATGCAGAGCCGGCACATGGCGCTCTGTTTCTGGGCTCACCCAAGGAATCGTCACGTCCTGCACATGCCTGCTTAACCTCACAACCGTATCAGGCTTCCCGCTCGACAGGGGCTGCGCCCTCTGGAAGTCAGCGGGAAGCAGCCCGTGGGTTTTGGACTTTTGTGACCACACAGATAGGTACATTCTTTTTTCATTGCACGTTAGATTTCTTTGACGAGCCGTTAGCCCGACAGAATTTTACATCCTGCATCAGGCATATCGTTATCAGTTTTGTCCCAACACTCGGGCGAGTGGGGTCTTTGGGTGTGGACATTCAGTCTTTTTCAGTTCAATACAAATTTTGATGGTCAGATTTTGATCCGTATGATCTAGTTTTGTCGGACATTTAGGCTTAGCCATCCGATGGATGGTTGCTGTTGTGGTGTACCTCAGCGCGGTGACGACGACACTGAGGGTTAACAGAGGATGTACATGAATGGCCAGCCTATGGATGGTTGCTGTTGTGGTGTACCTCAGCGCGGTGACGACGACACTGAGGGTTAACAGAGGATGTGCAGTGAACAATGTCCTCTTTACTCCGCAGTCTTTTAACCAAGGGTTGTAATTTTGGCTGTACGTTTGGCAAACCTACTCATGTTCCTAATGAGTTTTGATAACATTTTTCACCCAAGCGTTTGGGGGCGGGCTGATGAGAGCCACAAGGACACATCACCTCTGGGGGCCGCCGAACTCCGAGATCCCCTGACAGCTCTGTTAATGCTCATTTGAGACATTATCCGTGGCGCACGAAAAGGACGTGCTGTAGGGGTCATGCGTGAGGTTCCGTACAACCAGAATAGTAAAGGACTGGCGCCCGAGTGACGTACGGAGTATCTCCTTATACACATCATGTTGGACTTGACTTCCCCTCACGGCTGTGACATAAATCACCGCGCCACAGATAGATAGATAGATAGATAGATAGATAGATAGATAGATAGATAGATAGATAGATAGATAGATAGATAGATAGATAGATAGATAGATAGATAGATAGATAGATAGATAGATAGATAGATAGATAGATAGATAGATAGATAGATAGATAGATAGATAGATAGATAGATAGATAGATAGATAGATGGATGGATGGATGGATGGATGGATGGATGGATGGATGGATGGATGGATGGATGGATGGATGGATGGATGGATGGATGGATGGATGGATGGATGGATGGATAGATAGATAGATAGATAGATAGATAGATAGATAGATAGATAGATAGATAGATAGATAGATAGATAGATAGATAGATAGATAGATAGATAGATAGATAGATAGATAGATAGATAGATAGATAGATAGATAGATAGATAGATAGATAGATAGATAGATAGATAGATAGATAGATAGATAGATAGATAGATAGATAGATAGATAGATAGATAGATAGATTTTTTTTTTATCGATCACCGGCTGTGAATTCCAGTGGAAGGTCCCGGTTAATCGTCCGCTTGGACTTTTGGCTTTCACCTGGACCTGATTTTTGCGTGTACAACCGTTTTTCATTTCCCTGCCCTATGGGCAGCTGTACTCCGACTTCGAAGGAAGACGTCAGGCCTATTTCCAGGGTGACTGTGGCCATTGTTTTGTGTGGGTCGAGATGTTGCCTGATTTGTGTGGTGTCCACTTTGTCTCCTTCGCCGCAGGTAATGCCCCCGGAGTACCCCTTTGGGGCAGCTCCCTGTGGAACAGTTAGCCCTCAAGGGAAGGCGGGGGCAGATCATGGGCATTCCCCGCCATCCAAGGAGGCTTCCATGCATGCAGAGCCGGCACATGGCGCTCTGTTTCTGGGCTCACCCAAGGAATCGTCACGTCCTGCACATGCCTGCTTAACCTCACAACCGTATCAGGCTTCCCGCTCGACAGGGGCTGCGCCCTCTGGAAGTCAGCGGGAAGCAGCCCGTGGGTTTTGGACTTTTGTGACCACACAGATAGGTACATTCTTTTTTCATTGCACGTTAGATTTCTTTGACGAGCCGTTAGCCCGACAGAATTTTACATCCTGCATCAGGCATATCGTTATCAGTTTTGTCCCAACACTCGGGCGAGTGGGGTCTTTGGGTGTGGACATTCAGTCTTTTTCAGTTCAATACAAATTTTGATGGTCAGATTTTGATCCGTATGATCTAGTTTTGTCGGACATTTAGGCTTAGCCATCCGATGGATGGTTGCTGTTGTGGTGTACCTCAGCGCGGTGACGACGACACTGAGGGTTAACAGAGGATGTACATGAATGGCCAGCCTATGGATGGTTGCTGTTGTGGTGTACCTCAGCGCGGTGACGACGACACTGAGGGTTAACAGAGGATGTGCAGTGAACAATGTCCTCTTTACTCCGCAGTCTTTTAACCAAGGGTTGTAATTTTGGCTGTACGTTTGGCAAACCTACTCATGTTCCTAATGAGTTTTGATAACATTTTTCACCCAAGCGTTGGGGGGGCGGGCTGATGAGAGCCACAAGGACACATCACCTCTGGGGGCCGCCGAACTCCGAGATCCCCTGACAGCTCTGTTAATGCTCATTTGAGACA
>CAJHNH020001443.1:146015-168772 GCA_905116865.2 Candidula unifasciata
TATATTCATGATAGACATAGGGATGTCAACACAATACAAGTGTCTCTAAAAACGAAATTTTGGGTGAAGAGGGGGGGGGGGGAGGTAGGGGAGGTGGGTGTGGTTTGGGAGTTTAAGCCATTTACACATTTTTTGATTGTGGGAGTGAGGAGGAGTGTCAAAGGGCCACATTTCGATCCATATTAGTAATAATAATAATAATCACATTAGTATAATTTTCCTACAGCAAAGTAATGGACCTTTTTCCACGCCTTCAGACTTATAGCGCTAGACATGTCCTTTATAGACCAATCGGCACCTAATAGGTGATATCGTCAGCATCACACCGGCTACCTTTTCTTCCTATAACATTTACCTGGTACCCACTCAAGGCTAGGTCACCTGAGAGACAAGGTCATTTTTTTTTTTAAAGTTTGCCTCTGTCAGGACATGAACCCGAAACTTCTCGATCTGCAGGCTAGTTGTCACATAACGCTGGTGTCACGTGTCTTTATTAGGGTTTTCCCTAATGAACCAAAACGACACTCTAAAGTAGTTTGAGGGTTGAGATGTTGGCTCGCACTGGTCTAGGCGGTATCCCGCATTTCCAAAGAACATCCAACCTACTTCATGGGAGAGGCGACTCAAATATTAACACTACAGAATTCTTTAATATTCCTAGGCGCAACTTAAACTGACTATCCCACCATATTTGAGCCCCAGACTAGATAGCAATCCTGTGCTAGTCAAATTAACACAGTACAACATGAATTAAAACATTACAATAGGCACTCCAGACAACTTAAAAACTGTGAAGGACGGACAACAACAACTTAATGTAAAAAAACAAAACATCATGTAATCACTGCAACACAGGTAAGAATGTAAAGAAAGGAATTTAGCAAGGCAAAGTAAAACTAGCTAGGGAGGCAAAGAATTCCCTACTCCAGGTGGACTCCTGGTTTGCGCCTAGCAGCAGCAAGTATCATCATTGCCAAACAGTAAAATATTGAAACTAGCTGGCACTTGTTAGGGGTGGCTGCAATTGCTGGCCACCACAACCTATCTGTCCAGGAGGTCCTGTTCATCCGAAGTACAACATCTTCCAACAGCTTACCTTGATAATGCTGGCAACCTTGTGAATCCCACATAAAATATTAAGTTTATAGTAACTGGAGTCAGACACAAGACTTGAATACTTGTACGTGAACTACTACGGTGTTTATAGTTTAGGATAATATATTCAAGGAAGAGATTCGTTGTTAATGTTAAAATGTTGTATTTTAGACTTTAGGCCACCCTCTGGTCGTGGCAGTTGTTAGCAGAACGACCACATAAAAGGCTCCTGGGTTGAAGACACAAGCTGATGGTGATCATACAGGCACAGTTGATAGTTGTCGTCTCGTGTAATACTTGACAGTGGTTCACGGACATGAGATGTGTTCAGTGAGGATCCCTCATACAGTTGGCTGTATGCTGGTTACACTTGATGTGTTTAAGAATACTGATAGCTGACCTGGCCTCCAGATATTAGTAGCATCCGGTGACAAAGAAGAAAACGAGTAGCAATCCCCAGACATCATACCATGTTCACCATCTATCCATCTTCCCACAGTATTTTAGCTCAGATGTCTGTGCTAGGCCTTTATAGAATAGTCAAGTCTATAACAACCCTAGGATCACAATTGACAGTTGTAAGGCTAGAAAGAAACTAAGTTCCGTCTAATGCTGCTCTATAGTGACAGCGATGGTTTGCATATGCCAACCTACAGATGGATAACATAATAGAATACTTATACTCACACAAGTATACTATAATTTAGCTATAGAATACATTAAACTTCATTTGTAAAGGTCTATCCTAGGTGTAAGGATATGTGATATATTTAGGCGTTTTCTATGCCTTTCATTATATTAAAACAACGGCTGTAAATAACATGCAACCTTTTCGGATCGGCAGTAGCATGAGACCTTTATATATTGTGGAACTGTCTGCCATATAAATTACCTATTAGGTGAATGATTAGCTTATCCACCTTCCCCAACGCCTCCTTTTTTCTCTGAATGAAGGGGAAGAGTGTGCTCATAGGGCCTAAGACCCAGGTTCTGGCGCAGTTGTGATATATGTGTATTCTCGACTTTAAAAAAAAAAAGTTTGCATTTCAGGCAACTTTTGGGCACAATATATGTGGTACTGGGCTATCAACAAAATGCAAGTCGCGTAGGAGAGCGGATCTTTTTAGTATCAATGATCTTATACAATCCAACATATAACGGAACATATAACGGTAGGTTTGTTATTGGTTAAACTATGTTCACCATTGCATTTTGTATCATTGTAAGAGATAGCACCTTTCGTTATTGCAAGAGATGCTCCATGTTCATCATCATAGAAGATAGCACGAATTCGTCATTGCAAGATATAAATTTTTTTTTAATCGCAAGGGAAAGCACATGTTAATTATTGCAAAGTATAGCACATAATTGTCATTGCATGAGAAAGCCCATTTTCATAAGTGCGAGAGTATTTTAAATCGTAATTATCAGTTCATCTTTCAAAAATTTTGATTAACTGATCATAGCGAAAGATACCGAAATCGTAATTAATTGTTTAAGACTGCAAGAGAAATGAGAAACAAGATTTTAGCAGAGGACGTATTGCCGTTATGATAGTAATTTAGTTTAAGAAGATTCCGAGGTCAGGCTCTGCTACGACATAGAGACGTGTGCAGGCAGGACATGAATGATACAGCTAATGACATTTAATAAACATCGACCTGTGCCGATCCACGAACACCTTATTAAACTGTGCAACAGTTTATATGAAGATAGTCAAGGCGCAATAACAACAAACGTGGAAATGTCAGATAAGTTTCACATTCGTACTGGAGTGAGACTGGCGTGTTTTGATCACCATTACTATTCATTGCATACGCCGACCAAATTTAAAAATCAGCAAACAACCTCGAACGACTTTTTATTTTTGATTCCTCTCACTCACAGTATGACGTTACACCAGAAAATTGTGAAATTGCAGTTTTATTTTTGACCCTCTGTTAAACTATTAATTATGTTGCATATTACGATTATTTCCTAAAAGTAATGATATTAAACTTTCCAAAATTCTACCAAGACGGTTTCATGAAAAAAAATGTATATCCTTAAGAAACAAAAATTCATATTTTATTGTTCATTAGTGGAAAAAAAAAGCGTTAAGGATGTCTATAGTGAGCATACAAAATTTCAAAACAATCTGTTCGTTAATTCCAAAATAAAAAATTGTTCTTTAATGAGCGTGAATTCCTGAGTGTACTTACAGAGAGAATTTTCTTTATGAAACAGAAGAATGAAAAAAGAAATACCACAAAGATGTAATATAGTCAGTCAAATTATAGCACAAATGGCACCGATATTAAAATGCGAGCGCGTTAAACTGAAAACTAAAATTGCACTGTTCAACACAACATTCCTACCAACGCTATACTATCAGTGTCAAACATGGGCAATGACTTCAGAAGACGGAAAATACTCACGACAGAAGCGAAATGTTTACGTATTATGCTAAGTCTAACAAGGAAAGATCAATTTTAGGAACGATGATATCAAGAGGAAAGTCTACACAGAACCAATACCGAATGTTATCGGTAGATAACAGATCAAATAGTTTGGCCATGTAACGGTATTGACAATAGAAAGGGAACCACAGAGAGCAATGCTATTCAGATGCAGCGGTAACAGAGTTAGAGGTCGACCACGAAATATTGATGGTGGAAATATTGGAGACAATGAAAAAGTACTGCATACGAAAATAACAGGCTTTTTTTTTTTTTAGTGACCAAAGCATTTCTGCAAAGGCCGTGTAAGTTTTCACGATGATAAACGTAATGGGCAACAGCCAGTGGTGAAAAACAGTAAAAACATTCAGTGTGTTCAGAACATTGGTCGTCAGCCATGCTTCAGTAGCTAGGTAGCAGACTCTGGTATGCATTTCTTTTTTTTTTTTTTTTTTTTCCACCGTATGGGGCATCTACCTTGAACTCCCAGATTTGTTGGTCTTGTAGAGGGACAGATGTCAGGGGGTGGTCACTGTACATCACAAGGTGTATCTGCGCGGTCAGGAGTCAGTTGCCCGTAGCAGGCACATGGGACATAGTTCGCTGGGGTGTTCGTCCATGTCTGGAAAGACTGCTGAGGTGAATATTTAGGAAGGCAGTAGAAGACTTTACAGTGTGTCATCGATCACCAGTTCATCTTTGTTATAATCTGTCCATGTTTGAGGAGGACGCTGGGGCAGTCGGTGAAATGGTTTTAAGAGGTCGTTCACCTGGAGTCTTGGGGACTGTTGAGTCAGATTCCGGGGGTGTTCGGTTTATCCATAAAGGGTTTATTGGTTTGTTGTGACTGTAGTAGCTGCTTCATCCTCTCCGTGGCGTTAGTGGGCATGGTTTGTTACACTAGTTTGTTTTGGTCCACACACAAAAAAAAAAAAAAAAGAAGAAGAAGCTCCAAAATTAATACGTCGAAGAGTAAAAAGGCTATATGTATCCCACAACTGTAGGTTTGAAAATGTAGACTTCACAAGACACCTAGAGCATATAGAATTACCTATTACGCCAGATAAAGGTATAAATAGATATATATTTGAAATATGACCTGTCCGATAGGGGCGTTAAAGTCACAAATAGTCGAATGTGTAGAGGTGGGTTTGATCGCTTCCCGACAATCGGTTTGACAGATCTGATTATTGGTTCCCTGTCTTTCAGGCAGATGCACCCCACCTTCAAAAGAAACCCCCAATTAGGCCATTCTTAATACAAGCTTTTTGGGGGAGGCAGTAAATCTTTTCTTGCTTTCCACACATTGGGGCCCTGGAACACACACGGGGATATTACTAATATTATTAATCATATTACTACAATTAATATCATTTTTGTTACTACAACTTTAAATATTACTACTGCTACAACACCTTTGGGGTATCCGTGGCGAAGTGGTCACGCAGTTTGCCTGGGGGTTTAAAGGTCGTTGATTCCTTTTACATCTGCGTCGTTCAAATTTCGTCGGATCTACGGTGCGATGATTCTCTTTTATCTTCTACTGGCTCGCCTCATCGCACGCTCGCTGCCAACTCACAAAACCGACATCACACGACGAGCAGAAAAAATGGACGACTGGGAAACAACACGATACTGTTCCAGTACTTTAATCTTCCACTCGCGGCTTACACAGCCGGCACATGAACTTGACAACTGTCCAGGCACACATTATAATGCAAGAATCAATTATTACGTTCAAGCAGAAATCCCAATCGATTTACACTAACATCGTAAACGAAACACAACAGCTGTCCTGACAGATACACTCAGACGACCGGCAGACATATTACTGGCCAGCTTTCTTCGCCAAGTTGGACTGGAACAAATTCACTCAAAAACATCTGCTGAATTCACACATCATCCACCGCTGTCCATGCACACTGTTCCTGGGTCCAAAACGAGACTGCCCACAAACCTTTTCCTCGCTATTATATAGCCCTCTGATCTATCCTATTCTAGAATATTCTGGATTCATTCTCACGAATTTCCCACTGTTGAAAGTCGTGTCTGGCCCGTGATAATTCACATTTCACACAGATCCTGTGAACAATCATGTTTCACATAAAACCTGACTTTCAGATGTCTCTCATGAAACTCAAGACATAAATCTCGTGTTATCTCAACCAGTCAAAACATTCGTCTTACATCTATTACTGACGTCATCTATCGGGCATAAATTAATGAGGGGAAAATGACTCACTACATTCTCCCCCACCCCAAAAAAATGTTTTACATTTTCAATTAATCAGGTGTGAACATTTCACTGAACATTGTGATTCTAGACCTTTGTAGTGAATCATTTTCGACAAGTTCATTTCCAACCAAGTTCCCTTTACCTCATTAGGTTAACAATTCAAACACTCTAAAATGCCATCTGTTGGGTCTTTGCACGATTGTGAATACCTTAATGGGATCCTCACCCCAGGCACTCCCTTTTTAGTGCGGAAGACCAATAATCTGGCTCCATAGGTATCCTCACCCAGTTCTAAAGTCGGTATACAACCGAACCCCTCTCCTGGCACCCCCCGATCGGTGTGGAAGTCCAAAATCTTGGCTCTAAAACCGAAGTGTGACCCCATGAAGTCCCACCCTCGCTATTCCCATTCATGAAAGCCCTCAACAATGGCTAAATCAGCAATGTATGGTTTTGTTCCCAACTATGTAAGGTACAAGATGTAGTTAATTACCTTGTCTTCAGAAACCACAACATGTCTCATTAACACACATATTCAAATTAAATGCTACACCAATTCAATTTAGTATACTAGTAAATGTAACATTTTCTGGTGAGGTGTATTTTAATCCTGAATGTTGTCTCCCTTTAATTGTTTACTATATTATACCCGTTCAAATCAAAACATACATTTTCCAAGTTGTAAATTCATATAATACATTCATACAATAATACAATGCATACCCTTGCATAAAATGATTTCCGTTAATACAAGTTGTAATAGCAGTTGTAACATGTTCTACAAACGTGACATGATATCTGGTAAATGATTGTCTGTTCCTTTGATGTGTTCAATGTTAAATTTGAATTGTGATATCAACAATGCCCATCTATATACCCTTGGATTGCTATTGGCATCAATTGTTAATAATTTTGTCAACCTCAAGTTATCTGTTAAAATAGTGAATTCTTTTCCCAAAAGAAACTTCTGAAACTTTAGACTAATAACTAGTGGCAACGCTTCTCGTTCAAATGTATTGTATTTTTGTTGAGTTTGGTTAAGTTTCTGTGACATATACATTACATAAATTTGCATCAAATACATCATCATCTGACATCAATAGTGATCTTTTAAATATGGTTTAAACATGTTTACATGAAAAATTTGATTTCATAATCAACATAAGAAATCTTTCTTGTAACAACAAAAGGATCTGACCATTGTATACATAAATTGTCTGATTAATTAACAAACAAAAATTACAATTTTTTGATTTTATACACCCAAAATCTTTTTGTAAGTTTTTCATGAATGTAACTATTTTATATTCTGTTTGTTTGATTGTGGATTTGACTGTGGCAATAAAGATTTGTAACCACCGACTGTGGAAAGTGTTTTGAATACATTTGTACAAGTAATAGTTTCAGCAACACAAGTGTTAGTAGTGTAGCACTTCTAAGAATTTGACAAGTTTTTGTAGTAACAAATAGTTGAGAGTTGTAGCAATCTTTGTAAATAGGACTTATAGTCAGAAGAAGTTGTAGGATCTGGATGCTTTGGATAATACAGAATGAATCAAGATTGTATGTTTGGCATGTTATCAACAGAATTTGCCACATGGTAAGTAAGATGTATTGCATCAGCCAAATGTAATTACTTGTATAGTATGAGGATTTTTCATGATGTTTTTTCTCTCTTGAGTTGCGGTCACCTTTTAATAAATTACTATTTTCAAGTTTTTCATTATCTGCAATTGTTCTTGGTGTGTACTTTCTTGCATCACTATTTCTCAATTTTTCACTTTCATTCAGTATGGATGGTATGTTTTTACCATACAATGCATTGTCATTCATTTCTCTTGTATTCTGTACTTCTTTCATATCATTATCTTTACCCTCAATGTTCTCATATTGTATTCCTTTCATACATTTATCTTTACACTCTGTATTCTCATTCCTTTCATTCTGCTTCTTTTTTGTACTGATACTTTCACTCATTCTTGAATGACTGATTGACTGCTCCCTATTCTTGGATGAGTCACTTTCATTCCCTTGCTTTCTTGCATTCACACTATGTCGAAGATCTTTATCACTGTTAATCATGTTCTCACTTACTGTTACATTCACACTAGTGCAATACTCTTGATCACTGGTACTTGTGTTGTTATTTTCTTTCACTTCTTTGATGTTTTTTCTTTCCCACTGAAACATTTCTTGCTCAGACATTTCTTTCAAACCGTTTTCATTCCCCAAAATTAATCCTGCACATGGTGATGGTAATACTGCAACTCTCATTCTTCTTTGTAAAAATGGAGTGTTAACATTGACAAAAGCTATCTTATATTTCTCAATCGTGCCTCCAAACGTTCGGCAACGAATATATTTGTTAATAATGTCTGTCGCTTTGATAAGATCTTTGTGGATACCTGAAATTGTGGCGCCCGTGTCTCTCAAAATGGTGGTTATTCTTCCATTTACAATTCCTCTGTATAATTTTAAGGTTCCGTGTGTATTTGTGGCTGATTTGGCTTCTTGTACAGGTATATTATGGCCACATGGAGGGCTATCTTCTTCATGGAACTGTTGACATACAGGGCAAGTTTCAACAGTTACTGCATTGGTCTCAAATGGTTCGGTGTCTGAATCTGAGTCTGACATTGCCTGTGATATGTTGGCTTCCTTAAATTTTCTTCTAAATAAACAGTTTTTTTTTTCACATGATTATAGCACCCACAATTGTAACATTTAATGGCATCTTTATACAATCTCAACCTCTGTGTTCTTCTATTAAACAGTTTGTCTACATAGTCTTCATAACCCGGATTTCTATCACACATTTTGTCGTTCGGATGAGATTTTTGACAATATTTGCAGTACATCATTTGCCACTTTTTGTTGACCGTGGTTTTGTTTTTGTGTGGGTTTGCCCCTTGGTTGTATCCGGCTTTGTCATAACTGGCACTAGCTCCAGTTTCAATGTCTGGTACCGGGTTGGAAATGAAAATTTCACGATGGGCTGAAAAATAATTTTCACCTAAGTTCTCTAACTCCTTCAATGAGGTTGGTTTATTTTCTCTTAAAAAGGTTGACATTGGTTTAGGTAAAGATTCTAACATTTTGTTCCTTAATAATAAATCTACTAATAATTTATAATTATCTCTAACATTGGCCGAATCAATCCATTTATCAAAAATATTCTGAACTTCTGAAAAATAGTCAGTGAACGTTTGATCAGACTTTGGCTTTAAATCCAGAAACTTTTTCCTATACCCTGCTTCATGTAGATCATAGTGTCGCATGATGCGATCTTTAATATAGTCAAAGTCTAATCTTAGATGTTCAGGGACTGTTTCTAAGATCTTTAATGGTTCAAATGCTAAATGTTTTTGAAAAATAATGGCCCACTGGTCTTTTGGAACATCATGAAAGCGCATTTGCAAAAGAAAGCTAGATATATAACTACCAATGTCATCCTTTTCAGAGAAATTTCTGACTATACCTGCATACTTTTTGAATTTATTTTCTTCTTCTTTTAATCTTTCTTTTTGGATAGCAGCTTCTCTTCTGGAATCATTTTCCATTTCTTTAGTTCTGATTTGTGCTTCTGTCTTTTCTTTTTCAATCTGAATCGACGCAGCTATCTTCTCGCGTTCCAAATTCAGTTCTTGTTCTTTAAATATTCTTTCTTGTTCCATTTGTCTATTTTTCATTTCTTTTTCCTGTTCCAGTTGTCTATTTTTCATCTCTAGTTCGTGTGCTCGAGATAATCTTCGTTCTTCCCTCAAATCGTCTTGTATTTTCTTTTCTTTCTCATCACAAAACTTTCTAAGTTCTTCCCCTTCCAAATTTAATTCTTTGCCCAGCTTGATCAGTTCTGCCAAGTTAGACATTTTTATGTCTTTACAATGTAAACAACAATTTGTTACAATACCTTTCTTTCAAAATACACACCTTAAAAAGAACAATATAAGTTCAATATAATGAACTAGTAACTTGAATTAATAACTAAATGTCCCTGGGTATGAATACCAAACCTTACAATAAAGTGGATGTAACTCTTCCAACCACCAAGTCTATTACTAAATAATTCTATATATATATATATATATACAGTTGATGTTTGAGAAGAAGAGTTAACTAATTTTTGTTTAGCTTATGGGAGAGTAAATCACTTAAGCACACTTGAGAAGTTAGATATGACAGCAAGAATAAATGATATATTATTTGATAAAGATTATTAATCAACTAATAGAATGTTATAGCACTAGAGTAGATGCAGTAGATTATCAAAGTATCAGATGTAGTGGACTATCAAAGTATTTACGAAATAAATAACTAATTAATTTGTAAATGTGTAACAATGTTATAATAATCCTGTGTAGCACAGTAGTTTGTTATAAAGTTTCAGACTGATTATACCTTGTGAAATAACACCAAAAAAATTGTCTTTAATGGCCGCACAGTCTGGATATAATTAAATACTATTCTAAAAAAAATAAAATATTTGATTGAATTAGTCTTGATAATCGACTGTGATAGAGTAATCACTAATAGTCTCAAATAATTGAATTATTTCACGTAATAACTACTAAATTCACTTGTTCAGTAAGATGCTTAATAAATTTGCAAACTCAGTTACAATATATATGCAGAAACTAAAAAAAAATAATTCTTATCCACCAATACCTTTAGTCTATATTAGAAATTAACAATAATACTATTCAACACAGATTAAATAAATATATAGTGTTGAATCAATTAGTGTATCACCAAACAATATTACAATGATCCTTCGTCAATCAACTAATGATTGACTTATTATTTTTGGTATACAATACAATTTCTATTACCCACAACTATACTTTTGTTATAGTGATTATACTTGATGATGATCAAATGTGAATGGGTAGATCAAATGTTAAACTCAAATTGAAATAACCACTTGATAATGATGATGTGTATATGATTAATTATGGCGCTTCCTGTTGATGGTGGTATTGAACTTCCGTGTAATATAACACCCACAACTTTGTAAATGAAGAAATAAAAAAAAATATAGAATTTCAATACAATTTGCCAATATTTAAAAATAAAAGAAATAATGTAAAGAATAGTAGGAAAATACAAAATAATATCAAAAACACCAATATAACAATATTAATAAATAAAGTAGATGTCAATGAATGCACCGATATAATAAAATAAATGTCAATGAATGCACCAATGTAAATTATAAATAAATAAAAATAAATGTCAATGAATGCACCAATGTAAATTATAAATAAATAAAATAAATGTCAATGAATGCACCAATGTAAATTATAAATAAATAAAATAAATGTCAATGACTGCACCAATGTAAATTATAAATAAATAATATTGATAATTATAATAAATAACTGAATCACCAGAAAAATAAATTAAAAATAAAATTAATAATCAATGTATATTGTGTTGATCAAGTTGACTGTCCTGACGTTGACCTGAAGCTGGTTCTGCGATGGCTGTTGCTTTCTTGAAGGTTGTTTCGTTGAAGTTTGTCTGTTGAATATGCTACTGCTAATTTTAAATACTAAAGAAATGATAATTTGATATGGTTAATTGAAATTAACACAATAGTAATAATTTCATGAACTGGGCACTGAAACTAATTAAGACCGCACAGTTTATCTGCTCACACTAGTAATTTCGGCATTGAATGCACACTAATTAAGGAATTGTTTACTGAAGTATTTATTACAGAAACTGTATACTGTTTGTGGTACTGTTCACTGTACTATCGGTTTCATAAGCTGGATATTTATCATTGAGTAGTTCAATTGCTAGCTACACACTTCAATAGTACATTGTTAATTGTAGACACTAAAATAGTTCACTGCTAGCTACACACTTCAATAGTACATTGTTAATTGTAGACAAATAGTTCACTGCTAGCTACTGCTACACACTTCAATCAATACTTAGATTTGCACCGACCTATTTGATGCTTTTCCTGTCGACTGAATGTGTTTAAGACGTAGGAAAGCTTTATTGTTATCGCTTTCTTGTGATATGTGCGATTACACGATGAACTTGAAGCATCATTGATCACAAGACATTAATGAGTGCTGATCTTGAGGTTTTGTAGACTTGTCATACTGCAGTTTTCCTATTGACTGGTTTGCCACGACTGAAAATGTAGAGCTGCGACACAAATACCCAGTGTCAGAGCTGTGGTTCTTTTTGATTTCTGTACAGTTAACACTCTACCCGGTGTTTCACTGTCTTTCTATGTTTTGAAAAACAGATCCGAAAAACAGGATCTGGTGTCGACGCTTCTCTGTGTTGTTCAGTGTAGATTTCCCACTACACTTTACCACACTTTAGTCGGCAGCAAAATTTGATCAAACAACAAGGCTTCGGAAGTTTTGCAGAGGGGCAGCCCTAGTCTCACATCATCTCTGTGTAGACTTACGGTTGTATTCCTTCGCTACAATCAATGAATGCTCTTTGACACCGTCAATGTCTGCAATCTTTCCTTCGCATCTTAGTTGATTGTTGATTACTTGGTCGAAACTTAAAACGTGGACTTGTCTATCAGTATTCAAAGCCTGGAATTTGTCCGAACGTTGTTCAATCTGTGAACTATCGAATATGGGTTGTTGTTATTTCGCCATCGATCTTCCCCGCTTACGTTCGTATGTCGAACTGGTACTACCTGACGTCAGGTTGATAACTAAACACCTTTCGATGTCTCAGATTTTTCAGTTCGAAACAACTTTCCTATCCTCAAATGTTTGGACGAGTTTCCCATCTTGCGATGATTCTCTTTTATCTTCTACTGGCTCGCCTCATCGCACGCTCGCTGCCAACTCACAAAACCGACATCACACGACGAGCAGAAAAAATGGACGACTGGGAAACAACACGATACTGTTCCAGTACTTTAATCTTCCACTCGCGGCTTACACAGCCGGCACATGAACTTGACAACTGTCCAGGCACACATTATAATGCAAGAATCAATTATTACGTTCAAGCAGAAATCTTAATCGATTTACACTAACATCGTAAACGAAACACAACAGCTGTCCTGACAGATACACTCAGACGACCGGCAGACATATTACTGGCCAGCTTTCTTCGCCAAGTTGGACTGGAACAAATTCACTCAAAAACATCTGCTGAATTAACACATCATCCACCGCTGTCCATGCACACTGTTCCTGGGTCCAAAACGAGACTGCCCACAAACCTTTTCCTCGCTATTATATAGCCCTCTGATCTATCCTATTCTAGAATATTCTGGATTAATTCTCACGAATTTCCCACTGTTGAAAGTCGTGTCTGGCCCGTGATAATTCACATTTCACACAGATCCTGTGAACAATCATGTTTCACATAAAACCTGACTTTCAGATGTCTCTCATGAAACTCAAGACATAAATCTCGTGTTATCTCAACCAGTCAAAACATTCGTCTTACATCTATTACTGACGTCATCTATCGGGCATAAATTAATGAGGAGAAAATGACTCACTACATACGGAATTCGTGCTTTGTGTGATGCTCTCGGTGGGTGGCTAACCATTCTGTGAAGAAACCGAGCCATGTGGGATATCACCCAGTGCAGTGAAGTCAATTGTCTCGTCTTTACTGTTAACTCTTTTACCTAATATTATTAATACAAATATTGCTTCTACTATGTCTACTACTGTCTAAACCGCTTGCAAAGGAACTGTGTGTCATTTAAGGATGAACAGTCGATAAAGATGACAATGCTAAATCAGCAAACGTTTTTTCAACTTGAGATTGTAATCTATAGGGCTAACATCTCAAGGCTGACAATCAAAATCAAATAGGTAAATTTTTGTGGGTAAATGTTACGAACTTCTCACCATCTGGGTCCGCTCCACTCATTTACACACGAGGTCACATTTGTGAGCCACTTGCCCAGGCTCGTCATTTTTGCTGAAGGTTACAGGGGTGTCCTGGTGTAATGTTTGCTCGAAAAGCTTTCTGTGGTGCCTTCCCTTTACGTTTTCAATTCCAGAAAGAGAATGAATTCGACGTAGGTTGCAGCACTCTCGTATGGGGTTTGTGTCAGGACCAGTTCTTCATGTTTTTTGACCGTTAAAAGGGCTAACATGCTGGGATATACAACGTGCGATATCAACGGCCGGTGTAGAGAACGCAGAAAGCTTTTCGAGCAAACATTACAACGGGACGCCCCCGTGACCTTCAACAAACTTGATGAGCCTAAGGAAATATGAATGAAACGTAACCTAGTGCGTAAACGGCGCTGACCCAAGTCGGGAGAACTCCACAGAATATAACCATTCCTGAAACGCTGATCAACCTTATAATCATATAGCACCGTTAAATTCGGACACCATGAAAGCGGTTACAAATGAATCTGTAGCCTAATGTGATTGAATTGTGTATTAATTACCAATTAAACATTCATGTTATTTGGACACCATTTACGTTATGCAGCTAGTGCAGGAAACATTTATGACGTGGCGACGATAAGAGTTGCCCCAGATGCACGCGGTCGCTTCATTCAGTTCACCAATCGGATACAACCCATCTGCATATCAGCTTTAGAGTGCGCGCCCTCAGAGACACTCAACTACACGATGACTGGAGTTGGTGAGTAATATCATTTGTTGTCCTATTTGCTTCTTTTATTTCATTTCTCGGTACATTTCTAGTTTGCAGGCTCATCTCCGCCCACTTAAACACTTTTGATTGACGGAGGCGGTACTTGACACTGTGACTGGACGTTTAGTCTCCGCCTTAAACTGTCAGGTGTAACTGGCAGGAGTGTCAGGGCGACCTATCTGCACTGTTTGCTCCAAATATTTTCTACGTTGCCTTCTAGTTACGTTTTCCTTCCGAAAAAGAAAATGCCTAGCCTGCAGCATTCTCCTAAGGGGGTTTGTGTTACTGGCTCTACATGGAATACCGCTCCTAAATTATCGCCGCTAAGAAAATACCCAAAAAGGGCCTAAATGACTCTGACTGTGCTGCCAGTTAAACTCCGCTAAATATGCAGTAAACATAGCCCGACCAGTCCCGCTTTAGTAGTTTGGCGTCAGTTTTAGTAATATGCATAGCCCTTTAATCGTTAGTCTCGCAGGTAGACTGCTGTGACTGATTTTGGTGGCGATGTCATATTTGTAATACTCGTTGCCCTAACCCTAACCCCAAACCCCAGGAGAAAACCTAAATCTAGGAACTAGGGGAGAATTTAAGCTTAGGACCTAGGGAAGAGGATAAACCTAGGACACAGGGGAGCAGTTAAACATAGGACCCAGGCGAGAAGTTAAACCTAGGACCCAGTATTGGAGCTGATGGTCTGCCTGCCATATTTGCAGCAAACAAATCATAATGTTACATATCATTGACGCCCTTTTAGGATATGTTTACAACCTCGATAATTTGGGACCGTTATTCAGAGGAGTGTTTTCGCGATATGCGGTATATTCACCAGAAAGAAGTCCGCAGATCACATATAACTGAGGCCCTATTAGAATATTTTCTTAGCCTCGGTAATGATACTATGACACCGCTGTAACCTTGACAAAAGTTGACAGACCTGACAAGGTCATCCCACACGTCCTTCTCTGCTTTCTTATATTTTACCACTGATTCCTTCATCTTGTCGCTTTATCTGATTTTCTTTGAACATGTCTCACTGTAGTAGTTTGTATCAGAGCATTATTGTCAGACTGACATTTTCGTAGCTGTTCTTTATTGATTTATATGACAGATTTATTGTATGCATTTTTGCTTGTAATTGAACGTTACTTATTTATGTCATGTGCTGATAAAGGTTTTTTAGTCGCCACGCTCACTTTTCGTTTGTGATTACAATACTGTGGAGCAAGCTAGTTCTACATTTCTTTCGCACGATGTAAAGTTTAGCTCAACAGGATCTATACATTGTCACAAGTTATCTCTTGCGGCTCAATCTCTATCCGCAGAACGGCTAGCCACTACCTACAAAGCAAGACTCCTTAGCTCCAGAGACAATCCTCGGGGTCTGAAAAATGTGTACCCATGAAGTTAGAGAGCAGCCATAAAACGAGTCCACGTCCTTCAAAAGCGCCAAACAAACAGCCCAGCCACTTCGCGACAGTGACCTGCTTCATTCAAATCTCTCGTCAGTGTTATTGATTTCCTGTATTGGAAGCTTAGGAACTACATTCTTTGAAAAAAGAGAACTATAGTCTGTCGTGACAGCTGCAAATTTGGATGGGATTAGAGGCCGAGGGAGATTATAAGGAAAGATACTAGACAATCTAGCATAATAAAATATGGACAATGATAAACGGCAATAATTATGTAAACACATAGATATAACATTATCTGTACCATTGTTTCTTGAGACACTAAATTATATGCTAGACACGCTTGGAACTCCATACACAGCTTCAACATTTTCTGCCATGATACTACTACTGCTGTTGCAGCTAGCACTGCAGCTACTACTATATTTACAACTGCTACTACTACTGCTGCTACTACTACTGCTGCTACTACTTCTGGTAGTGTTTTTACTACTATTACCGCATCCATGGGGCCATGGTTCTATTCTGGCATTTTTGACCCCCTTTTAATTACAATAAAAAAGTGCAAAATGCCATGGTATGGTCAAGTAATAAGATCTACCAGCCTCTGGAATAGAAAACCCAATACTGTAGGGCTCAGCAGATGGAAAGAAGAGAAGAGGCAGACCAAGAAAGCCCTGGATACAAAACATGACAGAATGGACAGGCTTAAGACATGCAACCATAAAATCCATCGCATCTGACCATCAAAAGTAAAGGGAGGTGATCAGAAAGTCAGTAACAACAACTGGTGACCCAACGACTCACAGTATTGCGGGATGATGATGACGATGATGATAATGATGACGATGATGAAGATGACACCACCACCACTATTATTTTTATCAGTGACGCTGCTACGGACAGTCTAACTATTGTGTTTGTGTGCGTGTGTTTTAATGAAGTTACCACAGTTTTGCGTCCTTCTGTGTGTTCTTTTAATTTAACTAGCAGTACCCGCAACGCTTTGCTGTGGCTCAGTCTGGCAAAATGAAGGGGAAAAAACGCGCACTTGTGTAATATGGTTAATATGACAATCGTCTGCGCAGATATAGAGATAGTCTGATTTGCCGACTCTAGAACACGCAGCATGTTAGTGTCTTTATAGTAGTGATGGTTTAAATTGTATTATTAGGATTTAAATAGAGACATTTTTTTTTTGTTTACCAACATGCTGAAGTTGTGTGGGTGTGTGTATGTGTGTGTGTATGTGTGTGTGTATATATGTGTGTGTGTGTGTGTGTGTGTGTGTGTGTGTGTTTCAAACAGCTGAAAGTAAAGCTCACTACTGTATTTCTAAATAAAAGGCAGACTCTTAAAAGAAAGAAAAAAGCAAAACAATAGCCGAAGGAGCGTTTTTAAAATGTAAATAATTTAAAAAATGAGAACTTCAAAATCATGTTGTAAGCTCTATTTTAATCATGTTTTAGCTCTCTCAACAGTTTTTGTCATCACCCCCACCCCTGACCCCCCCCCCCCCTCCCCGATGCACCGACTACTCCTTTCTAACTTGCCGAAGAAATGCCCACATCTTAACATTTTCATACACTCTGTTAACCACTCTATGCTACCATAACGACCAGCTTCATGCAGATTTCTGAGGGCAACAGTCAAAGGTCGCCTATCAGAGTAAAAAACAACTTCCGTCGGGAACGCAGCAAAGAAAAACAAATTGGATCGTCGGAGAACAAACACAAGATGCCAATCTGATCTTTGCTGGAGCTATGTAGATATGCCTTGTGCAACACTCTTTTTTTTTAAACACGCGCGTATTCGAATGCAACGTTGTGTGAAATTTTCAAAGTAATATGTGAAGACCTATTGGCGTAGCTTCATGCAGATGTCTGAGGTCAACAGACAGCAAAATTAAAAACAATTCCGGGCCGGCAACGAAACAAAAACCGATGTGATCATTGCTGTAGCTATGTAGTTCGTGTTTTGTGCGACATTCTTACATAAAACACGCGCTGTCTAATACTACGTTGTGTGAAAATGTGAAAGCAGTCAATGAAGAATATTCAAAGATTAGCTATTAAAACTAATGGAAATTTACATTTTTATTAATATAGATTTTGTGTTGTTTGCTGAAGAGGGCGTGTTGCTGAAACTTCCTTCGTTTAATTCTAATTTAACAGCATTATATTTATTGCTCACGTATCTATACTTAAGAAACAATGTTCGCAGTTCGACTTAATGGATCTGACTTCGAGCTACATCTATACTCTGTGACTATGGCCAGTACACAGACCTGCATTAACGCCGGCGCTCAGATATCACATAACCAGATTTGTGCAACTAAAGCTGCCTCTATTACCGACTCATGTGACGGCTTCCTAGGAGGACCTGTTATCTACAACACTGGAGGTATGGGATCCAATCTTACTTTCATTTACTTTCATATTCTCGAGGATATCAGGTTTCTTTACTTGTTGCCTCGTTAGTTACACTGGCTGTGGTAGAAACAACAGGCGAGCTGGAGTTCGTAGACATCCATGCAGCGTCATCAGTGATTCCTGGGGTGGTGTCTATTCAAAGGTGGAGCCTTTTAATAAGCCAACTAGTGTATTTAACTTCAGGGAAAATCTTGTCAACAAGGGCTTCACAGTGCAGCAGATGTTTAAGACTGCAGAAAGTTTCCTAACGTCCATGGGATTTAGCAAAATGTTGCCTTCTTCCTGGGAGATGTCCAGGTAGATGGAACCCGTTAGCTTTGCACAGCAGTCCATCTAGGTGACGGCAAACTCCGAATTTAAACCCCTAAGTTCAAGGTGGGCCAACGTGCTGACGACCTGGATGGCCACGGGTGAGCTGGTCGTGAACGTTGGACGTCTGGTGGGCGTACGGGGCGGCACCAGGCGTATTGTAATAAGTGGGGTTTGTATTACCTCGTTGACTAGGTGATGTTCATGTGTGTGTCATGAATGTTCTTCTCACGCACTTTACGTTACATAACTGGTACAAGCCGACACCAACGTAAGTGTACGAGACATAAGTTTATTGGCATGTTATCACTTACAGTAGTGTCCAGTTGTTGTCCTAGTAAACAGCTCTCGCACACCAATTCACGCAGCCTTCAACATTCAGGTTCTGCATGCATTCACTGACCAGAGTCGGCTCCAATTAATCAGGTTGAGCTTCTTGCCATTACACAGACTGGCCTGGTCGATCTTGGCTTCACACTTTGTCGTCAGGGTCTCCTTTCGCAACAATCAATCTCACGTTGACATTCTTACACTCAGTCGCACATCCTCTCGCTCCAACAGGTCGACACAAACTAAACTTGATCCGAATCAAGTCTGACTTATACCACGGGTTAGTTTCACGTGGCAACACGTGGTGGTCCTTTACTTTCACTTAGCCACCTTTGGTCACGTCGTCGTGATACCCGTGATAACTAGTGGTCATCACCTATCTCAAGATCCTCGTTTAATCCGAGTATCTGGAATATCTCGGTGTTTTAGGTTAGCTTTGGGCCTTCCCCCCAACCTTCCTAATCTGGGTGAAAATATCCCCCATTACACGTATGGACACCTACAGGACATCCTTTGCCCCTTCCCTAGCAGGCAGGCATTAATAGGGCGACCGGTTATTTCTTGCAGTACTCTATTTTTTTCGTATGGATTTTAAAAATATACACAAGGATCGTTGCCGGAGCTAAGGCCACGTGCTCTGCGCTTGACACATTATTCAGCGGTTAGTAAAGAGGAAGTGAGAAGGAGACGACGAGGAAATGGAGAGAGAAGAAGGCAAATAAATAGGAGGGCAGTGCTAGGAGAACAAGGAGAAAAGCGGATATATTGAGGTTTAATCATGTAAGAGTAGGATACTGGAACTGTTGGAGTGCTAGGCAAAGAGGTCCTGTACTGGAGAGGTTGATTTTTTATTTTGATGTCATCATGCTCCAGGAGCTAAATACAGAGAGATATCATTGCCCGGGGTACGTCATTTATATAAACCCTGTTGGACAGGAGAGACATGGACAAGCTCTGGTGGTGAAGAAGGGAGTGAAGCATGTGGTGCTTGACTTGAGCCAGAGGAACCACAGTGGACGAGAGGTTCAAGGAATACAGGTGGAAATTGGTGGCTTAAGTTGGAACCTCATTAATATATATGCCACGGTAGACTGTTTTGTCAGAAGTGAACAACGGAGCTGGCTCAAGGAATTGGAGGAGTTACCAGGTGATAGGTTACTCATATGTGGGGATTTCACCGCTAGGAACAGAGAATGGGACAGCAATGGAGAAAACCGACAGGGAATTGCTTTTGCAGAGGCCATGGTTGACTCCGATATGTTCTGCATCAATGATGGGAGGCCGACTAGAATGGCAATGAGGTTTGGAGATGCAGACACAGCCATTGACTTGACATTTGTCTCTCAGTCGTCGGTTTTAGATGTTAAATGGACTGTCCAGAATGACCATGGGAGTGATCACCTACTATGTGTCTTAAGGCGGTTTTTTCACGCTCCTTTTCTTCCGGATTATTTTCCCAAAATCCTCAGGTGCTCTGAGATAGGGGTGTTCTGAATGGTGGCTCTCGTTTGTCTAGAGGCCTAGCCCTCGGTTCAAACTTTCATCTCAGGAATGGGGTGACTCGAGCTATGACTCCTCAGGGTTACTACAAACTCTTGGGTACTACTCGGCCAGACTACCCCATTACTAACTTTGCCTCCAGACTGGTAAACAACGTAACACAGTCAGATATATAAACAACAGTGAGTCGGACAAGACATAAACACATTTCTGACTATGACAATTGATTCTATTAAAACCCAATTTTTCTAAGAACAAGAAGGCTTATGGACTAAGAACCTCAATGTAATAAATGCACTATAACAAGAAAGAAGATATGTAGCACGAAGAACCAAAACGATTGTTCAGGTCTTTGAAGAATTGAGACTAGAGAAAGAGTCTTCCTACATCGCCGCATCCATTTCCAGAATCATCATCGCCTGGAGAGTTGAGACAGACTATGAAGGCACCTCTGGACTCGGGCCGCTAAAGTGATGTTATCTTTAACTTATCTGGTCAGATCCTGCAGCTCCTCAGGGTGCCGGAAAGTGGAATTCTGCACCGTCTCGTTTTTCAGAATGTCTCCGTACGATTAAGATGACCCCAGGGATTGATTGAATGTCAATCAACTTCCCTGAGACTGGTGGACGTATACTTCACAACAGTCGAACATATAAGGCAATGGCTGGTCAACACAGGTCGGTTTCTTCCCAGTTGCTGGTTAGCTGGAGAACCGGGCTACCACACGGATGCATGCTGGATCTTCCAATATCCTGAAATCAACAAAGCAACACACATGAGCGAACCTCACCTAATGTACTTTGTTAATCACTCTCCTCACGCTCTCCACATGCTCAGAGGTAAATGTGGGCTAGTCCAAACCATGAAGGTTGACTTTATATATCTTGGAGCCCCTACAGTTTCTCAGAGTGAGTACGAGAGCCAGACCGACGTTTCTATTAACTCCAATAGTTTCCGAATCCTGTTTTATATCGAAAGCCAAACAGATTTCTATCATTCCCCATCCCTCCATATATACCCTTTTCACTAGTTGGAAAGATAAGGTAGAGGTGAGGAATACAAAACTAAGATAGAAGAATATACTTCCAAAAGCATTTCGAAAGTCTGAGCTTGTTGTGGTTGCAGTAGCTCCTAGCAACAGCGGATATGACGTCATGCTTTCCTCGAAGAGCTCTGTCTGTTTACAACGGTCTACCAACTCAACAATTTCGGAGATCAATTAAAAGATAATAACTGATCATACAAGTTTAACAATACAATAATTATACTCCAGACAGGTGGATTGATTGATCAGAATAGGTTTAGAAAGCCGGCTAGAAGAATTCACAGAGAAATTTCAGCCAAAAGTGCATTCCAACCAGGATCTCTATCTATCGTCTTTTGTCGCAGGCGATCGTAGACAAACAGATTCGCATTATCATTCTGCTTACCTTTTCTTGCAAACACACACAGACACTGAGCACAAATATATTTATTTAAATCCTTTTAGGAAAACTCACCCATGTAAACGAATAAAGAGAACAAAGATGCTTTATTACCGGTCAAGTGGCCACAGAACTGAAACACGTCCAACCACTTGAACGGACGGAGAAAAAGTGACGTATAAAATTATAGTCCCTATCTACGACAGTTGGGGCGAGAATATGGCTCCAGCATACTGTGAAGCGGTCAAACTATTAAGCTTGACCAGGCGTAGAAAATGTGTCCTATCATACATATAGACACTATACGCCCAGAAAAATCAATCCAGGAGCGATTTATATAGGTTTCTCACAGCTGGACTCCCCAACAACAAACGAACTATATATCTACGGACGGACTATCCGAGATCATAGTTACACCAATAAATATGGGGGTGTCCAGACCGTGGGCAAGTCTATTGTGGTAGGGGTGTTGATGCTGTTATGTGACACTATGTTCAGTCTCAATTCCTAAACTCAGCAAGGTTAAGGTTGGGAGAGCACGCAAGACCTTCCAGTATAAGTGGACCAACAACCTACTTGGACGCCTCAAACGAGGAGCATGCAAAAGAACTGCCAGAACTAATTTTCTACAGCCCCTATGGTGGACTCCGGAAGTAGAACAGGCGTGGAAGGCAAAGAGAGCCGGAGTGAAGCAGCCAAAGAAAGTACGACAGACACCCTCAAGCTCACGAGAGGTAGTGGAGATGGCGGAGAATGTGAAAAAAGATAAGGTGGAGGTTTTTAAGCGCTGTGCTGCAGAGGCCAAAGAGAAAAGTGGCAAACTTTTGTGAATGATACGGGAGGCGATAACACATTGGGAAAATTATGGAAACTGCAAAGGCAGATGAAAAGAAAAGATCGGCCTGTGACAGTCGAAACAATTTGTAGAGACGATGGTGTGCGTGTGACAAAAGACAAGG
>CAJHNH020001444.1:0-168771 GCA_905116865.2 Candidula unifasciata
ATTTAAAGAAAACGAAAATAATGTCCACAGATAAAATCGACTGTCACCCAAATATAACAATAAATGATGAAGAAATTCAAAATGTCACAAACTGTGAATATCTAGGCTCTATAATAAACAACAATGGGGACTGTTCGACAGAAATTAAAAGGAGGATGGCCGTAGCAATGCAAAGATTGAACAGCCTTAAAAGTCTATGGTTAAGCACCAGCAAGGAGATACAAATTAGAATTTTGAGAGCATGCATCTTCCCTGTGGCTACATACGGATGTGAGTCGTGGACTATCTCTCAGTCCTTAAGAAAGAGAATAGGGGCTTTTAAGCTGAAAATGCTATAGAAATATTCTCAGAATATCTTGGACAATGAAGATGAGAAATATTGACATTTTAAAAGATCTGAACATCAAGGAAGATTGGCTAATAAACACCATCCTTTCTCGAAAGCTGAAATATTTTGGTCATATCAAGCGCCACAACGGATTGGAAAAAATTATAGCAGAAGGCATGGTACCAGGAAGGAGGTGGCACTTTGTGTCATCGGGTGTTTATCGCTTGAGTGATGTTCTTGTGGGGTAGAAAGTCAGTCAGTACGCTGGGGAATTAACCAGCAGTGGTTGTCTGAACTTCATGCTCTGGTTTTGTTGGCAGAACTCATATTTCTGACAGCTGTCCTGTAAATGCGAAACGCCCTTAGACGTATACATTTTTATAGACAAATTGGAACTGGGTGGGTGATGACAGGAAAGACATGCTTCACTTCCAGGTGAGCAATTGTGACAGCGTCAAGAGTCCACCAGTCTAGTCCATACAGCATTGATGATATCAGCGACTGGCCATCTCTTTCCAGTGTGTACATATGCCTGTAAATTAGAGGGCTGTTCTAAAATTAACCTCTGATTGGGTGGTAAAAATAAACCATTGCCATAGAAAACCCGTTCATTGCATGCATCATTCAGTAGCCTTATTGTCTTATTGATACTATACACTAACCTAAAGTGACATTTGTTTAGTGACTCGTGAACTGCGAATGAATAAACTCGGACACTGTCATTGCTTGTCCCGCCAACTGTGAAATTCGTGGTGTGGTTCGTTTTCTTCAAGCAGAAGGTCAAAATTCTCATCTCTGATGTTCCATCTATACTACTGTAAAAACGAGGAGGGGGTTTGAAAATTAAATTTCCCACTAACCTGCTCAAGTAAAGTCTTTGTACGAGCAACAGTGTGGGTCCATGCGTTCTTGTGCAGGAGAATGACACAACTTGTGAACATTTTGTGCTTTTTGTTTCGGATCTTCAAGATCCCACAATAATTTTCTATGTTCCCTAGTGTCATGAATTCCCTCAACAAAATGCCTTTGCAATCCCAGAACACTGTAACCATTATTTTTTATTTGCAAAAATGCTTGCTTGCATTTTTTGGGGCTTGTTTGGTAAATTAGTATCCATTCACCGTTTTGACTGTTCATTCATCTTTGTATTCACACAGTGAACCCATGTCTTGTCCCCTGAAATACTGAACAAGTGCGACTGTAGGTGGTTTGTAGTGAGATAAAAGGCTACTGAATGATGCAAACAATGAACGGTGTTGCTATGGCAATATTTATTTTCCTTCAAATTTTAAACCAGCCAGTCAGAGGTTGTTTATGGAATTGCCCTCTCTATCGTCTTTTTTGTCTGCCACATGGTCTACTACCATTCAACTTTTGTGTATGCAGTTTTGCTTGCTTGCTTCTTGAAAAAGAAAAAGAATAATTTGATCACGTTCAGACATTTTCAGCTATATAGCTGATGCCTATATTTGCGATCTTTAATAAGTTTTATTTGTTTGAATATGGTTTCCTTTGGTTCCATTTGGTTATGTTGTTCTAAACGGTTTAACTGATGTTGTTTCTTCCTTGTATAAAGTTGTTCTATACCTGATGTTGTTGTATCCGGAGGCAAGGGTCTTCTACTTCTTTTTCGTTCTTGACTATGGTAGGACACATCTGTATATTGCATTTTAGTTCTGTCCTATCCTCTCGTCGTCTTGTGATCCCCATTTTCTGATTGGTTGTTTCTGGCTTCTATTCCTTCTGTCACGTTTTTCCCCTCTGTCTTGGCTTCTAGGATGTGATAATGCTTAGTCCTTACAAGGACTTTTATGTAATTTTGTCTTTCCCTCTTTGCTGTTGTTTTTCTCCTTTTCATCTTTGTCTGGCGTCCTCTGTGTTGTTTGACGTTTTGGATCTGGTTGGTAGGTGTCTGTGGATGTTGTCTTCTCTGTCGTCTCTCTCATCTTTTCCCACAGTCTCTTTCCGTATTGAGCTGGTTTTCTTCGGTCTTCTTTGATTTTGATGCTTCCTGGTGGAAACCTTTTGTTCATTTCTGTATTGTGTCTATCTTCAAGTTCTTGTTGCTTGCCAGTAGACTCTTTCATCGATGTTTCTTTCGGTTTATCATCTATTGGCTTTTCGCTGTTATCTTGGTCTATTTGGGGTTGCTTGGAGCTGTTGTCTTCACGGCTTTCATCCTGCTTTTTTTGCACTTCCTGTAGGGTTGCTATTGTTTCTGCTTTTATGTCATTAAGATATTGTAGTCCAATATCTCTCTCATCTCTGCAAGTATCTGTCTTGCTTGGTCATCAATTTCTGGCATGTTTTTCTTTGGAGTCAGCTTATTTGCCTTTAATATCTTGACCTCTTCTTCTAACTTTCTGATCTGATTCTGCTTCCTGGATTTCTCCACTGGGGTGAAGTAATCAGATTCTTTGCATTTTCTTCTGGCTTCTTTGCATGGTATTCTCTCAGTAATTGCTATCTTGAGAATTTCCTGGCAATGTTGCAGATAAGGACATCCAAAATACCTCGCCCCGTGCTGTCCAAAACAGTTGCTGCATCGTCGATTGCTATTTGGTTTTTGGTAATTTTTATCTTGCTTTGCTAAAGGACACTCATTATAGGAATGAGTCAGCACAATATCTGCAAATCTCTGTTTTGCTGCGGCACACTGACTTGGTATGAAATCCCTTTTGACATCTGGAACATTGGAGTACCCTTGGGATATATATCTCTGGTTTCTGTAGTTTATTATCAAGCTTGACTGTTTCTGGAATACTCTCACCTTCTGTCGTCACCACTGCTACTGTTGATTTCATGTCTTTGGATATGATTCTCTCTGCTCTGATTATACTCATCTTCGGGTTTTCTCTCCTCAAATGCTCTGCTATCTCCTGGTTGGACCATTTGGTATTCACTCTCTTGACCACCCACTTTCGGATCTCCTGAAACATCTTGGCTGCAACCAGTATCTTTTCCGGTAGCTGTAATTCTATGGTAGGCTGTGTACCAATGTCCTCAGACATTCTCTTCGTCTGTTTTGTTTCGTTCAGCGTAACGATCACACCCTCTTGTGTCTTTCTGATTCTGCATATGCTTCCTATCCCCAGTGAAGTCTCCAGGTATCTGGTTATTTTGGTTCTCGATAAGTCCAGGAGTCTGGTTCCTTCTTCATTTATTTGGTAAATCTTTACTCGTGTCTTGATAACCGGACCGTTGGACATTCTTGTGTTGCTTGGAGTCTCCTCCTCAGCCGGCATATAAGCTTCTTCGATCGTAAAATCATCTGATTCCTCAGTTGTAATAGTGTTCTTTGCTGTAGTTCGTTCTACTGCCAGTATGTCTCTTGGTGTGTCATTCTTGGCTGTATTGGGCGCGTTAGTTGACTGCAAGTTATACTGGCCACTATTGTCCCTTTCTATGATGATAGCTTCAGGAAAGTCGTCATCATCCTCCACATTAACCACATTCTTCTTGATCTGTTCCTCCTCTTTACTTCTTCTTGGGTCACTATCTTCCCTCTCTATGATGATAGCTTCTGCAAAGTCAAGATCATTCTTCACAGTATCCACGTTCTTCTTGGTCTGTTCCTTCTCTTTACTTCTTCTTGAAGCGTAAAAATCATGGCGCCTAGCTGCCTTTTTATATCTTGGCATTGTTAGTAGTAGGCGTTTCTATTAATAATGTGTATCACAACACTGCTGAGAACTCACACACGTTGCCACGTCGTCTGATTGGTTAGAGGTAAACGCCGCCAAGCCGTCTGATTGGACAGATATAGACGCCTCCAAGTCGTCTGATTGGTAGAATATCGTATACCCAAAATACTCCTGAGTGTGGTAATGCAGTTTTTGTCTTTCTGTTATTTTATAAACAAAGATCATGGAAAAGCCACACACAAAAGCTGCAGCAGTTGTGAAAGAAATGCTGTTTATTTAACAATCCTTCTGTCATTAAATCACTGGCATTTACTTCAATTAAATAATATGCTTTCTAAAATAACAGGTCAACATGAGATCAATAACAGTCACATATAATCAACTCTTAATGCAGACAGTGTCACAGCCCAGTTTTCAGACTGTTAACAAAGCACAACAATCTATCAGCACACAACTACAAATACCATACAGCACACACAGATTAGCACACCACATGTACCATACAACATTCAAAAACTGTAGTACAGTGAAGTACATCTTTTCCCCTCCAACGTTCCCATTTGTACATCGATTGGCCCACTTCATATACCCTACAGCATATATCTATCAGTTAGTTAGTTAGTTAGTTAGTCTTTCCTCTTGTGTCGAGCGCATAGGGCAGAGGTCATGACTCTCCATGCATGGCGGTTCGTTGCAATCTGTTGTAGGTCTTGGATGTTTGAGTGGCCCATGAGCGAGCCTTCCCTGATGATAGTTCTACGTAGGGTTTCCCTTGGTCTTCCGCGAGATCTTTTCCCCTGTGGTGTCCAAATGAGGGCTTGGTAAGGAAGTCTTGATTTATTCATTCTAAGGGCGTGGCCGACATAGTTCCAGCGGCGTTTTCGTATAAAATTAGACACATACTCTTGCCTGGATTCTTGCCTAATTTGTGTATTGGTTCGGAAATGTGACCATTTGAAATTTAGTATTCTTCTAAGGCATTTATTTTCAAAACTGTCTAATTTTGTGTCTAGAGTTTTCGTTGATTTCCAGCTCTCGCATCCATAGGTTAGTAATGGAATCACACAAGAATTGAAGATCTTGAGTTTTGTGTGTTTGCTAAGTGTCTTTGATTTCCAGATGTTGGACAGTTTATGAGTGCAGCTATCCAGTCTTATGCCAACACTCCATAGCCCCCCTTCCACAAAATGCATGGGAGGTTAGAGTGTGACAATTATTTGCTTTCCCCTAAAGGTCCTGGCTGCACAATCTATCCTTAAAGTAAAACATCTGTCAGCATAATTTTGATCTGCTTCCTAGGTCGCAACGGAGCAAAGACTTCAACAAAATATTCACTCAAGCTGTGAACTAGTATATGTGACCTGCTTGCTTCCCGCCACCGAACAGCACCATCAACTGTAGTTGCCACCTTGCTCAAAAAACAATACTATACTTCTCATAAGACAACAGCACAACCAACTGTGGTAGTCACCTTGCCTGATGACAGAAAATATACTTCTCATAAGACAACAGCACAACCAACTGTGGTAGTCACCTTGCCTGATGACAGACACTTTACTTCTCACAAAAAGAAAGGAAAGGCCCGCGCATGAAAATCGGAACTCAAGGCGCAACCAAATGCCTCAGAGAAACAAAACGACTAAGAGTCAGCAATTAAACACGGACTCGATATAATCACCGCTCAACCAGGGGCAGATTGAAGGAGTCAAGGAGTTTTGTTATTTTTGTTTTCGAATATCCATCCATCCAGCTGTTCCAAGAACCCACAGAGTAAATGTGTAAATCCCGGCTTTAAACTCATTGTCAAACATTTAAGCCAAACATCAAGTGTACCCTGTCTCACATACCAAGTGATCCTGGTGTGGCAGGGGACTCTATTATCATTTGATAGTCTTCCCTTGTGGATTTCGAGGCATTATTTTGGTTAAAGAAAGAACAGATCTGCTGCCTTCTAGTAAGCAAGTCCTAAAATGTGACTAATGAGAACTCTGCTGAAATGGGACGTCTTGTGCTGAAGGCAGCAGATAATGAACCTTAGCCGTAAACCATAATGCAATGTTCCAACCACCATTTTCAGAGCAAACGCAGAAGATCTGGAAATCAATTTGCAAATCTTCAACATAACCGCCGTCTGGCATCTGCTTGGACAAGCTGCCTTAACTTACAAAAATCCCCCAGGTAGAGACCAGAAAAATAACTAAATGCAACAAACAGTTTCACAGGAACTATTCAAACTCATACAGAACACAAATATACAGGTTAATATCCATAATAGTTATACTGCATTGGATACATTGGATATTGATAAGCAGCACACGGATTTGGCTGGGGAGGAAAAAAAAACAATAAATATTAAAACGTTGCAAAGTTATGCTGGCTCTATTTCAACATGGAAGAAAAAGCTTACACAAGTAATTTCTAAATGAATTTACACAAGTAATTTCTAAATGACTTTACACAAGTAATTTCTAAATGACTTTACACAAAAAGATAAAGCAGGGGCCGCTGACGGAAGAAAATATATTCCTAAACTTGAATGAAGGACACATTAAATCAGGAACTGACCACTTCACTCAGGATTTCCCCTCGTGTGCTGCCCACTCCCTGCTGCAGTCTCTTTGTGTAAGATGTTCTGTTCCGTGGCACTGTCCAGCGAGCCTTCACTACATTCACTTGACCATAAAGTACAGTGGTACCTCAGTTCACATTCACCTTGGTATGCGTCCTGTTTTGATGTGGCAACGTTTGCCCAGTATATGACCTATGTTTATAAAATGACCCGCATGATAGAACTTTTGTAAGTTTCAACATTACTCAAGGCATTGTGCGCTATCTTTTTTTTTCTTACCTCTGGAGACAAAGTCCCAGATAGAGATGTCAATGACTTTGCAGAGAAGTATCACCCCAGCAAATCCCAAACAAGCGAAAATAACATTGTCTGGAATGATTAAACAATGTCACATTTCCTAAACATCCTGGGGAGAAGGAAGAAGCAAAGTTCTTTGGACAGATATTTAATCAAAGTCAAACCTGATGAGCCCCAACCAGCTCCAAGTAGCAAAAAGAAACAGAAAAAAAAAGAGAGAGGATAACATCAGAATTTGGAAGGGGTCTCACAATAACATTAGCTGTAGCATAAACATTAAATGACCAGATCTTCACCTCCTTTCTTCTCAGTACCATCCTAGTAGGCGCTCGATTCTTCTCAGTACCATCCTAGTATGCGCTCGATTCTTCTCAGTACCATCCTAGTAGGTGCTCGATTCTTCTCAGTACCATCCTAGTAGGTGCTCGATTCTTCTCAGTACCATCCTAGTAGGTGCTCGATTCTTCTCAGTACCATCCTAGTAGGTGCTCGATTCTTCTCAGGAAGGTCAAGTGAGGTTAAGTTTCTATTTATTTCATCCAGTTACTTTTCTATTTATGTATTTTAGTATTCACAGTATATGCATTACTGTATACAACCCATCAATGTTTACTATGAAAACAAGATTTTTTATCAGGGAAACAGATTAATCATTTGTCATTCACCCTTTTTTCTTATGGGGAATTATTTTTGGTTTAATTTCAAGGATCAGGAACAAGATTATGTACTATACTGAGGTACCACTATAGCTTGCTGTCAAGATCCTATATTCTATCAGAAAAAAACATGTTTGTGCAACACAATTTATTTCATTCGACAAGTTAAGCTAGTTGCATATCCTTTAATGATGTTGCAAATGGAACTGTTTGTCATTTGTGATTTCACTAGGATATTTGACATTCCAGTTTGCTATTGCTTGCTATATGGTCAGCTCTCCCTACCTTTGTTGAAATCAACAAAAAGGTGGTTTCCCCCCCCCCCCCCAGAATTACAAACTGCATTTAGAACCCCAAGGCCACTGATGCCAGCACTGCCAAGAAATGCTTTAAAAAAAAAAAACCTCACACAGATTTTTAGGTTAACACACAATCATGAAGTGCCTTGACAAGTGGGCTGCGACCACTGGCCTATTACTTGTTTGTCAAACCAGAGTAAGTCTTAGCTTCAAAAATGACAGTCGATATAAATGATTCAATGTTCTAAAATGTCCCTTTTCTGGAGATTTACAGGCAGCTGTGGCATCTAGCAGTCTTTTATGTGAACTGGATGTAATTAGTTGAACACTAAAATTCATATAAACACCTGTGACACCATTCTGTGTAACTTACTGCATTTACGACCAGCATGTTGTCCCTGTTTGGGATCCATCTCAAGGCAATAAAAAAACAACCGCTGCTCTTGAAAAAGTACGCTGTAACAGGTGACTAACTGATTTGATGAAATCAGATATGTTGGACTGAAAGGCGCAGATATCATAGCCTAGCAGTAAACCCCAACACCATCTCTCTTTCTTAAAAGCCAATGAAGAAGAAGAAAACAGCGATCTCATTTGTCAAGCATCATGGTATGAGTTGTTTTCTAACCAAACACCACTGATGGTAGTGCCACACTGCACCTCTTTCACAGCTTGAGAACTACATTACTGCAAGTGCCCACAGGGAGCCACATTACTGCAAGTGCCCAGAGGAAGCCACATTACTGCAAGTGCCCAGAGGAAGCCACGTTACTGCAAGTGCCCACAGGGAGCCACATTACTGCAAGTGCCCAGAGGTTGCCACATTACTGCAAGTGCCCAGAGGTTGCCACATTACTGCAAGTGCCCAGAGGTTGCCACATTACTGCAAGTGCCCAGAGGTTGCCACATTACTGCAAGTGCCCAGAGGTTGCCACATTACTGCAAGTGCCCAGAGGTTGCCACATTACTGCAAGTGCCCAGAGGTTGCCACATTACTGCAAGTGCCCAGAGGTTGCCACATTACTGCAAGTGCCCAGAGGAAGCCACATTACTGCAAATCCCCAGAGCGAGCCACATTACTGCAAATCCCCAGAGCGAGCCACATTACTGCAAGCGCCCAGAGGGAGCCAACTCTTCCACTTACTAACTGTACCCATGGGTGGCTTCCTTCCACCCCACACCCTTATTCTGCTATAAAAAGCAACCCTTAGCGACTGCCTTTTAAAGAAATAATGTTATTATTCATTTATCACATGCAATTGCTATCTGTCCTCTATGTACAAGATCACATTTTATCTTTAGAAATTCAAACACTATTTGTATAGTGTGTAGTCCTTTGCCATAGGCACATACATTTGTTTCTTCTGACAGTACATGCTGAATGGTGTTAGTAGTTACATCGATACATAGTTTTCTATCTTATGCACTTTTAATCATTTCTGACACAGATGATCATCCTTACCCTGACGCCAAACTGTCCAATAAAACACGTTGGTAGTCATGTCTTTCCACAGCCTTTTGTCTTATATACTTTTAATAATTTCTGACACAAATGATCCTCCTTGCCCTGATGCCTAACTGGCCTTTTCCCTTTTTCTCCCTCTACTTCTTTCTCTTCCCCACCGCTTCAATGCTGTCAAGATGTACTCTAGTTTTACAAAAAGTTAAATGGAGATGTGAATGTGCTGTGCCTGTTTACAGTATGGCTGTTATATTTGCAACATTCAGCCGACACATCTGACTTTTGAAGGCATTTGTTGCCTGGGTTAGCCTTCCAGTTAGTTTCATGAGACACTGCAGTCTCACTGTTGTGTGGTCATCTTTGTTTCCTAGTTCAAAGATGGTGTCCCCACCAGAGCAGCCATGAAAAGCTGGTCAGCCCTCAAGAAAAAACAGGGGCAGAATGAAAAGTCACTGCCATCCAAAATGGCTTCCCTAATGGCAAAGCCAAAACATGGTGCTTTGGTACTGAGTTCACCTATGGAATTGTCACGTCCTGCTCATGACTGTTTGACCTTACTTCTGTCTACTGAGCCTCTTATTTATCAGGGACTACGCCTTTAAGAGCCAGCCTGCAGATCTGGGACTTTGATTAACTACACACAATTAGTACTTTGCTTCTTATGCCTGTCAGGCGGTCCAAGATAGTTTCCATCGACATTTCCCACACCGATGCCTGGGAGCATTTAGTATGAGTGTTTGTTTTTCCCCCTCATTTGTGAAAAACTTTCAAACTTGTGTAACTCAGAGAGATGTGAATATTATGAGGAGGAATGGACTTGAGAACCTGATAAAAACAGGCAAGATTGGTGGAAGGAGAGCAAGAGGAAGGCAAAGAGATAAATACCTGGACTCCAGATGGAATGAGACAAAAACATTGAACTGATCCGAGATTCTGGTGATCCTGTGAGATAGCGAGATATGACAGCGGCTTACTAGGACGGCACATGATGATGGTGATGATTTCCCAGGTAGGAGAACTTACCACCGAAGCAGGATAGCCAGCACTGGGCCATGGAGTATAGCTGTAAGGTGCGTCTAGTGGTGCTGCTCCTACTGGTGGAGGTGGTGGCACTCCGACTGGTGGCGGTGGTAAAAGTGGTAGAGTGTGTTCTGGCACTGGGGGGAAACTGGCTACTGCTTCATGCTTGGATTTTTTATCTGCTGGTTCTTCAGGTCTGAACAAAAAAAACTACAATTAAAGTAGAAATAAATTAACCAAATCAGGTGTGTCTCTGCAATGTAGAGGTGAGAAAATCGACTTTATTGCTCTAGGTTTTATCCCATACTGAGCAGTCTCTCTCAACGCCACACAAAACATGCACTACATAGCTTTGGCGAACAAATAAGCAGGTCAGTCAAATCGATGTGCATGAAAAACTCAAGTTCTGGAACAAGAGTAGAATAGTCTTCTTCTTCTTCTTCTTCGATCCTTCTGTCCGAAAACTTATATCAGGAGACCGGTAGCTTTTATGAAAGCTATCGTGCAATTCATATCCTCTCGTGTACCATACAGTTTTGTCTTCAGTGTGGTTGGAACAGGCCAGATTGCGTCTCTGTTGTCAGCGTACAGTTGACAGTGTTGGAGCACATGCTCAGCATTTTCAGGTGCCACGCTGCAGGGACACGTCTCCGTATTTCCAACACCGAAAAATGTGAACATATGTTGACGAAATCTGTTGTGCCCTGTCCTTAGTCTGAATATAATTCTAGAGAGGCGATGAAGTGAGTCTTGGGGAGAAAATCTGGTGTGGGTATCCAGCCACCTTTCTTGGATACTAGATTGTATTATTAGTGTTTTCATCTCTTGGTGGGTTAAGTCGCTATTTGGTTGTACCATGTCACTGCCGCTTCTGGCCAATCTGTCCGCTATTTCATTGCCTTTCAAGCCACAGTGACCTGCGTGAGTAGCAGAAACTACCATTTTAAACCAAGTATAAAACACACTTATTCTCCAAAAGACAGGGTCTAAAAACAGTGTGCATCGTATACAATGGTAGTCCATTTTTACCAAATGATCTGTTTGAAAATATCCTGTACAGGGCCTTATTATGGAATGCCGGTTCAAGGGCAACATAAAATAGAAAAAAATAATAATTAAAAGTCTGTTCCTGCTGTAATAGTCTTTACACTCATGATTTGACAATTGTTTCATTCAAGTCATTAAAAAAGTTTGGCATTTTAAATGCCACACAGAGAAGTGTGGATGAGGCGATACAGAAAGACAATGACCAATCACGCTGATGAGGACAAGCTAAATAACAATCATTTGGATGAGAGACAGTAATGTAATTTTCTGGATTCCACGTTGAATAAAACAAGAGATTTCAATAAATTTATGTACTTATATTACTTTTTTTTCCAAAAATCTGGTCCCAAAATCAAAGTGGGTCTTATACTTGAGAAAATATTTCCACACACACAAAAAAAACACAACAGAAGTATTTCAAACACATATTTGGTAGTGAGCTACAGAAACACTGTTGAAAAATATGACAAAGGTATGTTATACACATGATTTATTTCACAATTAGTAAGCCACAGAGCAAGCGGAGATGTGGTTTTTAAGGTTGAATGATAAGAATACCCTGAGCAGATATAAAAGGTAATGAAGATTTCTTGAAAGAGCCTGACGCACAAAGAGAACTGATTGCCCACATCAGAAGGAGACAATGTATATTTTTTATCATGTCATGAGAAGGAGAAAACTTCAGTAGATCATGACAGTGGAAAAGTTTAAAGGGAAAAAGAAAGAAAGAAAGAAAGAGAGAGAGAGAGAGAGACAGAGAGAGAGTGAAAAGATGATGGACAACATGGCATGGATGATCATCTGTGTTAGAAATGGCTGAAGTAAATGAGACAGAATAGAATGTCGATAGATATGACAACCAATGCTACACAGCATGGACTATAAGAACAAAAGGCTACAAAAACAGGATAAAATTAAATAGACAAAAACATGACATACAAATATTCTTTATCTGGGCGCTTTTTCTTGGTGCCGGCTTCTTTGAGAAGCTTTTGATGATCATCATATGCTTCCGTAATCCTGGCAATAAATTTTGACACAAACAGTGAAATATATTCAATTCATAAATAATCTTTCTTACATCATTATCATCAAAATAAACATAAATGAAAAGGCATAGAATTTGAGTCAATTACAAAAATGCTTACCGCATTTGAATTTAATAATTTCTATGGACATTCCGATACTCTGAGGCTCATTGTAAGCCCTCTGTCACTCTGCCGATAATTCTCATTTGTGTTTTTAAAATTCATGTGCTTTAATAATTTCTCTAATGACAGATATCATTCCCTGGAACATAATTCGCTGAAGCAAAGATATCATTCACTAAAACAAAGACAGATATCACTCACTGAAACAAAGACAGCTATCATTTCCTGAAACATCATTTACTAAAACAAAGACAGATATCCATTTACTAAAACAAGGACAGATATCCATTTACTAAAACAAGGACAGATATCCATTTACTAAAACAAAGACAAATATCCATTTACTAAAACAAAGACAGATATCCATTTACTAAAACAAAGACAAATATCATTCCCTGAAACATCATTTACTAAAACAAAGACAGATATCATTCCCTGAAACATCATTTACTAAAACAAAGACAGATATCATTCCCTGAAACATCATTTACTAAAACAAAGACAGATATCATTCCCTGAAACATCATTTACTAAAACAAAGACAGATATCATTCCCTGAAACATCATTTACTAAAACAAAGACAGATATCCATTTACTAAAACAAAGACAGATATCCATTTACTAAAACAAAGACAGATATCCATTTACTAAAACAAAGACAGATATCCATTTACTAAAACAAAGACAGATATCCATTTACTAAAACAAAGACAGATATCCATTTACTAAAACAAAGACAGATATCCATTTACTAAAACAAAGACAGATATCCATTTACTAAAACAAAGACAGATATCATTCCCTGAAACATCATTTACTAAAACAAAGACAGATATCATTCCCTGAAACATCATTTACTAAAACAAAGACAGATATCCATTTACTAAAACAAAGACAAATATCCATTTACTAAAACAAAGACAGATATCCATTTACTAAAACAAAGACAGATATCCATTTACTAAAACAAAGACAGATATCCATTTACTAAAACAAAGACAGATATCATTCCCTGAAACATCATTTACTAAAACAAAGACAGATATCCATTTAATAAAACAAAGACAAATATCCATTTACTAAAACAAAGACAAATATCCATTTACTAAAACAAAGACAAATATCCATTTACTAAAACAAAGACAGATATCCATTTACTAAAACAAAGACAAATATCCATTTACTAAAACAAAGACAAATATCCATTTACTAAAACAAAGACAAATATTCATTTACTAAAACAAAGACAGATATCCATTTACTAAAACAAGGACAAATATCATTCCCTGAAACATCATTTACTAAAACAAAGACAGATATCCATTTACTAAAACAAAGACAAATATCATTCCCTGAAACATCATTTACTAAAACAAAGACAGATATCCATTTACTAAAACAAAGACAAATATCATTCCCTGAAACATCATTTACTAAAACAAAGACAGATATCATTCCCTGAAACATCATTTACTAAAACAAAGACAGATATCCATTTACTAAAACAAGGACAGATATCCATTTACTAAAACAAGGACAGATATCCATTTACTAAAACAAAGACAGATATCCATTTACTAAAACAAAGACAAATATCATTCCCTGAAACATCATTTACTAAAACAAAGACAGATATCATTCCCTGAAACATCATTTACTAAAACAAAGACAGATATCCATTTACTAAAACAAAGACAGATATCCATTTACTAAAACAAAGACAGATATCCATTTACTGAAACAAGGACAGATATCCATTTACTAAAACAAGGACAGATATCCATTTACTAAAACAAGGACAGATATCCATTTACTAAAACAAAGACAAATATCATTCCCTGAAACATCATTTACTAAAACAAAGACAGATATCCATTTACTAAAACAAGGACAGATATCCATTTACTAAAACAAAGACAGATATCCATTTACTAAAACAAAGACAGATATCCATTTACTAAAACAAAGACAGATATCCATTTACTAAAACAAGGACAGATATCCATTTACTAAAACAAGGACAGATATCCATTTACTAAAACAAGGACAGATATCCATTTACTAAAACAAAGACAAATATCATTCCCTGAAACATCATTTACTAAAACAAAGACAGATATCCATTTACTAAAACAAGGACAGATATCCATTTACTAAAACAAAGACAGATATCCATTTACTAAAACAAAGACAGATATCCATTTACTAAAACAAAGACAGATATCCATTTACTAAAACAAGGACAGATATCCATTTACTAAAACAAAGACAGATATCCATTTACTAAAACAAAGACAGATATCCATTTACTAAAACAAAGACAGATATCCATTCCCTGAAACAAAGACAGATATCCATTTACTAAAACAAAGACAGATATCCATTTACTAAAACAAAGACAAATATCATTCCCTGAAACATCATTTACTAAAACAAAGACAGATATCCATTTACTAAAACAAGGACAGATATCCATTTACTAAAACAAAGACAGATATCCATTTACTAAAACAAAGACAGATATCCATTTACTAAAACAAAGACAGATATCCATTTACTAAAACAAGGACAGATATCCATTTACTAAAACAAAGACAGATATCCATTTACTAAAACAAAGACAGATATCCATTTACTAAAACAAAGACAGATATCCATTTACTAAAACAAAGACAGATATCCATTTACTAAAACAAAGACAGATATCCATTTACTAAAACAAAGACAGATATCCATTTACTAAAACAAAGACAGATATCCATTTACTAAAACAAAGACAGATATCCATTTACTAAAACAAAGACAGATATCCATTTACTAAAACAAGGACAGATATCATTCCCTGAAACATCATTTACTAAAACAAAGACAGATATCCATTTACTAAAACAAGGACAGATATCCATTTACTAAAACAAAGACAGATATCCATTTACTAAAACAAAGACAGATATCCATTTACTAAAACAAGGACAGATATCCATTTACTAAAACAAAGACAGATATCCATTTACTAAAACAAAGACAGATATCCATTTACTAAAACAAAGACAGATATTCATTTACTAAAACAAAGACATATCCATTTACTAAAACAAAGACAGATATCCATTTACTAAAACAAAGACAGATATCCATTTACTAAAACAAGGACAGATATCATTCCCTGAAACATCATTTACTAAAACAAAGACAGATATCCATTTACTAAAACAAGGACAGATATCCATTTTACTAAAACAAAGACAGATATCCATTTACTAAAACAAAAGACAGATATCCATTTACTAAAACAAAGACAGATATCCATTTACTAAAACAAGGACAGATATCCATTTACTAAAACAAAGACAGATATCCATTTACTAAAACAAAGACAGATATCCATTTACTAAAACAAAGACAGATATCCATTTACTAAAACAAAGACAGATATCCATTTACTAAAACAAAGACAGATATCCATTTACTAAAACAAAGACAGATATCCATTTACTAAAACAAAGACAAATATCATTCCCTGAAACATCATTTACTAAAACAAAGACAGATATCCATTTACTAAAACAAGGACAGATATCCATTTACTAAAACAAGGACAGATATCCATTTACTAAAACAAGGACAGATATCCATTTACTAAAACAAAGACAGATATCCATTTACTAAAACAAGGACAGATATCCATTTACTAAAACAAAGACAGATATCCATTTACTAAAACAAAGACAGATATCCATTTACTAAAACAAGGACAGATATCCATTTACTAAAACAAAGACAGATATCCATTTACTAAAACAAGGACAGATATCCATTTACTAAAACAAAGACAGATATCTATTTACTAAAACAAAGACATATCCATTTACTAAAACAAAGACAGATATCCATTTACTAAAACAAAGACAGATATCCATTTACTAAAACAAAGACAGATATCCATTTACTAAAACAAGGACAGATATCCATTTACTAAAACAAAGACAGATATCCATTTACTAAAACAAGGACAGATATCCATTTACTAAAACAAAGACAGATATCCATTTACTAAAACAAAGACAGATATCCATTTACTAAAACAAAGACAGATATCCATTTACTAAAACAAAGACAAATATCCATTTACTAAAACAAAGACAGATATCCATTTACTAAAACAAAGACAGATATCCATTTACTAAAACAAAGACAAATATCCATTTACTAAAACAAAGACAGATATCCATTTACTAAAACAAGGACAGATATCCATTTACTAAAACAAAGACAGATATCCATTTACTAAAACAAAGACAGATATCCATTTACTAAAACAAAGACAGATATCCATTTACTAAAACAAGGACAGATATCCATTTACTAAAACAAGGACAGATATCCATTTACTAAAACAAAGACAGATATCCATTTACTAAAACAAAGACAGATATCCATTTACTAAAACAAAGACAGATATCCATTTACTAAAACAAAGACAGATATCCATTTACTAAAACAAAGACAGATATCCATTTACTAAAACAAAGACAAATATCATTCCCTGAAACATCATTTACTAAAACAAAGACAGATATCCATTTACTAAAACAAGGACAGATATCCATTTACTAAAACAAGGACAGATATCCATTTACTAAAACAAAGACAGATATCCATTTACTAAAACAAGGACAGATATCCATTTACTAAAACAAGGACAGATATCCATTTACTAAAACAAAGACAGATATCCAATTTACTAAAACAAAGACAGATATCCATTTACTAAAACAAAGACAGATATCCATTTACTAAAAACAAAGACAGATATCCATTTACTAAAACAAGGACAGATATCCATTTACTAAAACAAAGACAGATATCCATTTACTAAAACAAAGACAGATATCCATTTACTAAAACAAAGACAGATATCCATTTACTAAAACAAAGACAGATATCCATTTACTAAAACAAGGACAGATATCCATTTACTAAAACAAAGACAGATATCCATTTACTAAAACAAGGACAGATATCCATTTACTAAAACAAAGACAGATATCATTTACTAAAACAAAGACAGATATCATTTACTAAAACAAAGACAGATATCATTTACTAAAACAAAGACAGATATCATTTACTAAAACAAAGACAGATATCATTTACTAAAACAAAGACAGATATCATTTACTAAAACAAAGACAGATATCCATTTACTAAAACAAAGACAGATATCATTTACTAAAACAAAGACAGATATCATTTACTAAAACAAAGACAGATATCATTTACTAAAACAAAGACAGATATCATTCACTGAAACAAAGACAGCTATTTCCTGAAATATCCTTCCCTGAAGCAAAGACAGCTATCATTCCCTGAAACAAAGAAAGATATTCCCTGAAACAAAGACATGTATCATTCCCTAAAACAAAGACAGACATCCTTTCTTGAAACAAACACACATCCTTTCTTTGAAACAAACAGATCATTCCATGAAATATCATTCCCTGAAATGAAGATAAATATCACTCCCAGAAATGAAGATAAATACCACTCCCTGAAATGAAGATAAATATCACTCCCTGAAATGAGGATAAATATCACTCCCTGAAATGTAGATAAATATCACTTCCTGAAATGAAGATAAATATTACTCCCTGAAATGAAGATAAATATCACTCCCTGAAACAAAAAAAAAAAACAAAAAAAAGGTTTTATAACCGATAAAGAGGTTCTCAATCAGGGGTCTGGGCAATGCATATAGGATCTGGATTTCCTTTGAAGTAGAGTATGTCTGCTTGACAGCTGAGGGGCGATCAGTCTGCACACAAATTAGCCAGATCTGTAAAACTCAACCCACAACTCATGATTACAATAACACATCACAAAAATTACTTACTTCTGTATGCAGGTGCCGAAATCTTCCAGAAACTCCATCCGCCGCTGAGAGACTTTGACCTTGAACTCTAAAGACACATCACTTTTCAACAATCTATTGAATACATCCATGATTCGGCTCTCGTCGATGGGCTGGCACTGGTACTCCAGGTCTAGCAGTTGTAAGAAGACTTTCTCGTTCGACTGCAGGAATGACAGAAAATCACGGGTAACATTTACTGACAAAACTGGCAGAAGTGGATAACACTTACTGGGTCATCATACCTACAGGTGTCCAAGCCGGATGCAGAGGTTATCAGACAACTGCAGATGCAACTTCCAAGCAAACAGGTCACCCCCCAATTGAAACTTCCTAGCAAACAGGTCACCCCCCAGTTGAAACTTCCTAGCAAACAGGTCACCCCCCAATTGAAACTTCCTAGCAAACAGGTCACCCCCCAGTTGAAACTTTCTAGCAAACAGGTCACTTCCCAGTTGAAACTTCCTAGCAAACAGGTCACTCCCCAATTCAAACTTTCTAGCAAACAGGTCACTCCCCAGTTGAAACTTCCTAGCAAACAGGTCACCCCCCAATTCAAACTTCCTAGCAAACAGGTCACCCCCCAGTTAAAACTTCCAAGCAAACAGGTCACCCCCCAGTTGAAACTTCCTAGCAAACAGGTCACCCCCCAGTTGAAAACTTCCTAGCAAACAGGTCACCCCCCAGTTGAAACTTCCTAGCAAACAGGTCACCCCCCAGTTGAAACTTCCTAGCAAACAGGTCACCCCCCAGTTGAAACTTTCTAGCAAACAGGTCACTTCCCAGTTGAAACTTCCTAGCAAACAGGTCACTCCCCAATTCAAACTTTCTAGCAAACAGGTCACCCCCCAGTTGAAACTTCCTAGCAAACAGGTCACCCCCCAATTCAAACTTCCTAGCAAACAGGTCACCCCCCAGTTGAAACTTCCTAGCAAACAGGTCACCCCCCAGTTGAAACTTCCTAGCAAACAGGTCACCCCCCAGTTGAAACTTCCTAGCAAACAGGTCACCCCCCAGTTGAAACTTCCTAGCAAACAGGTCACCCCCCAGTTGAAACTTCCTAGCAAACAGGTCACTCCCCAATTCAAACTTCCTAGCAAACAGGTCACCCCCCAGTTGAAACTTCCTAGCAAACAGGTCACCCCCCAGTTGAAACTTCCTAGCAAACAGGTCACCCCCCAGTTGCTCAGCTCCTGTACCAACAAACCCACGTAGAATGCCCATCACTGTCCCTAGTGAACACAAAAAAAAAAATGGATGTAGAAAAGCTGAACAACACGTGATGGTCGACTGGGACCGGACTCATACTGGTCAAACCTATCTGCAAATCTTTCCGGCCATCCTAGAAAGAGAAGCCCAACCGAGGGCCTGGATAACTAACACAGAAACCATTGAGGTTTCCTTCTAAGTTAGACTGCATGTTTAAGAGGCGGCGAACCAACAGCCTTCTAAAAAAGTCAGATCTGTAAGACGGATGTGCATTTAAACTGGAGTCCTAGAACAAGACCAAATAGAAGTGGATGAACAATCTGGATTTTCTGCCAGAATTTACAGACAGCAAAGGTGAAGAAGAAGTATTCAAAGAATCTAAACTGTATATTGACTGAATTCATGCCAACTGTGCCTTAAGTTGCAAAGCTAGCAGTCAGAGATACAGAAAACAGTGATATGGTGATGGGTTAGAGAAAACAGTGATATGGTGGTTAGTTAGAAATACAGTGATATGGTGGTGAGTTAGAGAATACAGTGATATGGTGGTGAGTTAAGAGAATACAGTGATATGGTGATGAGTTAGAGAATACAGTGATATGGTGGTGAGTTAGAAAATACAGTGATATGGTGGTGAGTTAGAAAATACAGTGATATGGTGGTGAGTTAGAGAATACAGTGATATGGTGGTGAGTTAGAGAATACAGTGATATGGTGGTGAGTTAGAGAATACAGTGATATGGTGGTGAGTTCGAGAATACAGTGATATGGTGGTTAGTTAGAGAATACAGTGATATGGTGGTGAGTTAGAGAAAACAGTGATATGGTGGTTAGTTACAGAATACAGTGATATGGTGGTTAGTTAGAGAAAACAGTGATATGGAGGTGAGTTAGAGAATACAGTGATATGGTGGTTAGTTAGAGAATACAGTGATATGGTGGTGAGTTAGAGAAAACAGTGATATGGTGGTTAGTTAGAAATACAGTGATATGGTGGTTAGTTAGAAATACAGTGATATGGTGGTGAGTTAGAGAATACAGTGATATGGTGGTTAGTTAGAAAATACAGTGATATGGTGGTGAGTTAGAGAATACAATGATATGGTGGTTAGTTAGAAAATACAGTGATATGGTGGTTAGTTAGAAATACAGTGATATGGTGGTTAGTTAGAAAATACAGTGATATGGTGGTTAGTTACAAATACAGTGATATGGTGGTTAGTTAGAAAATACAGTGATATGGTGGTTAGTTAGAAAATACAGTGATATGGTGGTTAGTTAGAAATACAGTGATATGGTGGTTAGTTAGAGAATACAGTGATATGGTGGTTAGTTAGAAAATACAGTGATATGGTGGTTAGTTAGAAAATACAGTGATATGGTGGTTAGTTAGAAAATACAGTGATATGGTGGTTAGTTAGAAAATACAGTGATATGGTGGTTAGTTAGAAAATAGTGATATGGTGGTTAGTTAGAAATACAGTGATATGGTGGTTAGTTAGAAAATACAGTGATATGGTGGTTAGTTAGAAAATACAGTGATATGGTGGTTAGTTAGAAAATACAGTGATATGGTGGTTAGTTAGAAAATACAGTGATATGGTGGTTAGTTAGAAATACAGTGATATGGTGGTTAGTTAGAAATACAGTGATATGGTGGTTAGTTAGAAAATACAGTGATATGGTGGTTAGTTAGAAAATACAGTGATATGGTGGTTAGTTAGAGAATACAGTGATATGATGGTGAGTTAGAGAATACAGTGATATGGTGGTTAGTTAGAAAATACAGTGATATGGTGGTTAGTTAGAAATACAGTGATATGGTGGTGAGTTAGAGAATACAGTGATATGGTGATGAGTTAGAGAATACAGTGATATGATGGTGAGTTAGAGAATACAGTGATATGGTGGTTAGTTAGAAATACAGTGATATGGTGGTGAGTTAGAGAATACAGTGATATGGTGGTGAGTTAGAGAATACAGTGATATGGTGGTGAGTTAGAGAATACAGTGATATGGTGGTTAGTTAGAAAATACAGTGATATGGTGGTGAGTTAGAAAATACAGTGATATGGTGGTGAGTTAGAGAATACAGTGATATGGTGGTGAGTTAGAGAATACAGTGATATGGTGGTGAGTTAGAGAATACAGTGATATGGTGGTTAGTTAGAAAATACAGTGATATGGTGGTGAGTTAGAGAATACAGTGATATGGTGGTGAGTTAGAGAAAACAGTGATATGGTGGTTAGTTAGAGATACAGTGATATGGTGGTTAGTTAGAAAATACAGTGATATGGTGGTGAGTTAGAAATACAGTGATATGGTGGTGAGTTAGAGAATACAGTGATATGGTGGTGAGTTAGAGAATACAGTGATATGGTGGTGAGTTAGAAAATACAGTGATATGGTGGTGAGTTAGAGAATACAGTGATATGGTGGTGAGTTAGAGAATACAGTGATATGGTGGTGAGTTAGAGAATACAGTGATATGGTGGTGAGTTAGAGAATACAGTGATATGGTGGTGAGTTAGAGAATACAGTGATATGGTGGTGAGTTAGAGAATACAGTGATATGGTGGTGAGTTAGAGAAAACAGTGATATGGTGGTGAGTTAGAGAATACAGTGATATGGTGGTGAGTTAGAGAATACAGTGATATGGTGGTGAGTTAGAGAATACAGTGATATGGTGGTGAGTTAGAGAATACAGTGATATGGTGGTGAGTTAGAAAATACAGTGATATGGTGGTGAGTTAGAGAATACAGTGATATGTGGTGGTGAGTTAGAGAATACAGTGATATGGTGGTGAGTTAGAGAATACAGTGATATGGTGGTTAGTTAGAAAATACAGTGATATGGTGGTGAGTTAGAGAATACAGTGATATGGTGGTGAGTTAGAAAATACAGTGATATGGTGGTGAGTTAGAGAATACAGTGATATGGTGGTGAGTTAGAAAATACAGTGATATGGTGGTGAGTTAGAGAATACAGTGATATGGTGGTGAGTTAGAGAATACAGTGATATGGTGGTGAGTTAGAGAATACAGTGATATGGTGGTGAGTTAGAGAATACAGTGATATGGTGGTGAGTTAGAGAATACAGTGATATGGTGGTGAGTTAGAGAATACAGTGATATGGTGGTGAGTTAGAGAATACAGTGATATGGTGGTGAGTTAGAGAATACAGTGATATGGTGGTGAGTTAGAGAATACAGTGATATGGTGGTGAGTTAGAGAATACAGTGATATGGTGGTGAGTTAGAGAATACAGTGATATGGTGGTGAGTTAGAAAATACAGTGATATGGTGGTGAGTTAGAGAATACAGTGATATGGTGGTGAGTTAGAGAATACAGTGATATGGTGGTGAGTTAGAGAATACAGTGATATGGTGGTTAGTTAGAAAATACAGTGATATGGTGGTGAGTTAGAGAATACAGTGATATGGTGGTGAGTTAGAGAATACAGTGATATGGTGGTGAGAATACAGTGATATTAGAGAAATACAGTGATATGGTGGTGAGTTAGAAAATACAGTGATATGGTGGTGAGTTAGAAAATACAGTGATATGGTGGTGAGTTAGAGAATACAGTGATATGGTGGTGAGTTAGAGAATACAGTGATATGGTGGTGAGTTAGAAAATACAGTGATATGGTGGTGAGTTAGAGAATACAGTGATATGGTGGTTAGTTAGAGAATACAGTGATATGGTGGTGAGTTAGAGAAAACAGTGATATGGTGGTTAGTTACAGAATACAGTGATATGGTGGTTAGTTAGAGAATACAGTGATATGGTGGTGAGTTAGAGAATACAGTGATATGGTGGTTAGTTTAGTGATAGAATACAGTGATATGGTGGTGAGTTAGAGAATACAGTGATATGGTGGTTAGTTAGAAATACAGTGATATGGTGGTTAGTTAGAAATACAGTGATATGGTGGTGAGTTAGAGAATACAGTGATATGGTGGTGAGTTAGAAAATACAGTGATATGGTGGTGAGTTAGAGAATACAGTGATATGGTGGTTAGTTAGAAAATACAGTGATATGGTGGTTAGTTAGAAATACAGTGATATGGTGGTTAGTTAGAAAATACAGTGATATGGTGGTTAGTTAGAAATACAGTGATATGGTGGTTAGTTAGAAAATACAGTGATATGGTGGTTAGTTAGAAAATACAGTGATATGGTGGTTAGTTAGAAATACAGTGATATGGTGGTGAGTTAGAGAATACAGTGATATGGTGGTTAGTTAGAAAATACAGTGATATGGTGGTTAGTTAGAAAATACAGTGATATGGTGGTTAGTTAGAAAATACAGTGATATGGTGGTTAGTTAGAAAATACAGTGATATGGTGGTTAGTTAGAAAATACAGTGATATGGTGGTTAGTTAGAAATACAGTGATATGGTGGTTAGTTAGAAAATACAGTGATATGGTGGTTAGTTAGAAAATACAGTGATATGGTGGTTAGTTAGAAAATACAGTGATATGGTGGTTAGTTAGAAAATACAGTGATATGGTGGTTAGTTAGAAATACAGTGATATGGTGGTTAGTTAGAAAATACAGTGATATGGTGGTTAGTTAGAAATACAGTGATATGGTGGTTAGTTAGAAATACAGTGATATGGTGGTGAGTTAGAGAATACAGTGATATGGTGGTTAGTTAGAAAATACAGTGATATGGTGGTTAGTTAGAAAATACAGTGATATGGTGGTTAGTTAGAAAATACAGTGATATGGTGGTTAGTTAGAAAATACAGTGATATGGTGGTTAGTTAGAAAATACTTTGATATGGTGGTGAGTTAGAGAATACAGTGATATGGTGGTTAGTTAGAAAATACAGTGATATGGTGGCGAGTTAGAGAATACAGTGATATGGAGGTGATTTATAGAACAAAGACATATGGTAGTGAGCTACATGTTGACAATGACATAACAAGCAGTAAGAATAATAAACAAGAGAAGCTCTACTTACATTATCTTTGTCTAAAATATCTAGTAATACTTTTCTAGCCTTCTCCGTCTCTCCCATAACCTGCAACCAAGTTCAGAAACGTTCATTATATCAGCATCATTATCATGATCATCACCACTTCATATACCTTAAGGAAGTGCCATAAACACTGCTACATTCGTCATCCGAGTTTTTTTTCAAGAGTATTATACTGCGTGTGGGCTCTGGGGGGAGGGAGGGTGGGGGGGCGGAGAGGTCCACTGAAACTGACCCACCCCTACCCCCAACAAGTGTTACATAAATGCTGAAATACTGTTAGTGGGCAGAAATTGTATAACTAGACCACCAGGCACAGATATTGCAGTATGGGTGTAAACCCAAGCACAGCATGCCGAGTATGCCTTTCAGGATGAGCACAGAAGAGAAAGGATTCAGTCGTCTCCTTTATCGTAATTCTCCTCTTTTACCAACATTACAACATATGAGATTTACTATGAGGGAGCCGCGCTTTGGTGTAGTAGCTGACGTTCGCCTGCAGATCAGACTGTCCTGGGTGCGGGTCGTGATTTAGCCAGACTTTACCCCCAAAATGACCTTGGGTCTCAGGTCGACCCAGCCTTGAGTGGGTACCAGGTAAAGTCCTAGAAGGTAAAGGCGGCTGCTCACGTCACCCACCAAGCACCAACTAGGTCATAAAATATATGTTCAGCGTTTTGCGCCCAATACACCTGAAATAAAGAAAAAGGGTCCTTATTACATTTACTCAGACTGTACTGCACTCAGGGTTTCTCCAAAGGTGTTCAGTCAACCCAGCAACTGGTAAAGAGTGGTAAGTAAGCTGCTGATTCAGGATTTCCCCTGGCCTTTATTGCACAACCGTCTGCATTAACCTTTAGATCTATCCTGTCTGTCAAATCGAGTGGTTTTTGTTTTTTTATATAACTTTTTTTTTTCAGGGATTTTGATTATGTTGTCTCCTTCTTTAGGTGACCATATTCTGATCCGAATGACCGTCAGCCTATGAGCCTACTTTTCACACACCTGCTGTCACCTCCACCTCCCAAAATTTACTCACTCAGTCTCAAACTCAGGCTGTGTTTGTTGAACTCTCTTACACTGTATACTATTCTTAACCTTGTGTCCCCATCTGGCAATTGTTAACTGCTTCAATGGGTGCTTTATATCCTCTCTTTTCCCATGGTTTTATTTTATCTGCTTCAGACTCAAACATCTGTCAGTTAAAATATTTAATTCTTAGAATACAATGACGTAAGTAGCATCCAACCTAGGACTCCTATTAAAGAGTTAACAAATTTAACCTGGGTTCTCAAATTGGATACTTATTTCTTTAAAACCACTTGCAGGTAACTATGCACTTGCTCAAAGGAATTTTTTAAAATTGAGAAGCTAATGTGCCTGGCCTGGCTATGGTGTGTATGAGAAGGATTTATTAGCTTGGAGCGGCGGAGCAAAAACGATCGATCAGCTTGTTCTTGGAATTCAGACAGGCATGAAGCAAACATCACCTTCTTGGAATAGAGACTGGCATGAAGCAAACATCACCCTCCCAGTGCTAGCAGGTTAACGCTGTAAGTCACTTTTCGGTAGCTGCCGAAGACCAGGAGGCAGTGTGTTTATAATTATGTCCCTAGTGGGGTGATGTCAGTTTCAAACTCTAAAGACTTGCTAACATTTGCTAGATGAGAATTTTTCGTTGAATTGTGCTAGCAAGTCTCAACTCCAACCTTCCTAACCAGCCTCTTTTGAAACTCTTAGTAAGCAAAGGTATTTTTCTACACTCCCCTTTTTTTGGCCTGACAATACCCATGAATTAATTAATTTATTTTTGAATATTCAATTGTGGCTGATCTTACCAGTAAAGATTTAATAAACAGAAGACCAAAAACTTTCAAAACAATTCAAATATAACCTTACCTTTTGCAAGTACCTGGCACACTTGATTGAGAAGAATGTTTTTGTTTTGTGGCTCACAGCCTTGTCGATGTACATTTTAAACAGCTCTTCCGCAGCCTGGTGGTTTTTGCTCCGCCGCTCCAGGCTAATCCTTCTCACACACACCATAGCCAGGCCAGGCACATTCGTTTCTAAATTTGTTAAAATTCTTCGAGCAAGTGGATAATTACCTGCAAGTGGTTTTAAAGAAATAAGTATTCATTGTTTATTTCATAATATTTCTGAGGTGTCATAAAATATTTCACAATGTGATACATCAGTTTAGTAACATTTACACTTACTGATAAGAACACAGAATGTGTGAGAGTGCAGTAGTATCTCCTGACTGATTCAATCATTCATATGTTCACAGTGAAGAGTACTGAGGGTTTACAACACTGCTGCGATATTTTGTTTTTTTTTGGCCATCACATCTGACTTATCATCTCGGTTAGCCTTTCCGGTTTAGTGTGATCGAATACTTGTAGAGCTTTTATGTGTAGTAACTTTGTCATCCTTTGATCCACAGGTGTTGTCCCAACAGGACCTGTCCAAGGCATCTGTGTGCAGATTGGTCAACCTTTAGGGAAAGGCAGGGACAGCATGGATTTTCCCCACCACCCAAGGAGACTCCATAAAGGCAGAGTTGATTCATGGCATTCTGGTACTGGGCTTAGCTAAGAAATAGTCAGATCCTGCACATGACTGCTTGATCTTACAACTATATTCTGAGCCTTCCTCAGAAAGCAGTCTGCAGACCTGAGACTCTGATTCCCTGCACAAATGGGCATCTCATTTCCTCAGCATGTCTGACTAGACTTTTATCTTTGACAATGGCATCTTTCATGTGGATACCCTGGGGTACATTTTGCGGCATTTATGGGAAGCATTATCAGGCATGGCTTAGTTGTATGGTCATTAGACTCTGATGAGTGTGGCCATTGGCAGCAGACATTTAAAACTTCTATGTCATAAAGTCAGATTTTTGAGTGAGGGACATCTCAACCTTTGCTGTTAAACACAATATGGACGAACATGTGAATCTAAGAAACCATACTTTTAGAGTCACGGCTATTAACATATTTGAACCAAGGTTTGTCTTTAGTAGGACTTTTAGACCACAGACATCTGAACCTGAATCAAACATTTAGTAGGTACTTGACCAGCGGACTTAAGTCACATTCCAAATTAGTTTTCAACATATATTATCACCAGTGGGCTGACAAGCATCATAGGACTTCTGGACAATGCATCTCTGGGAGTCAACAACTCTGAGATCCCCTGCCAGATCGGTCAGGACATTATCCATGGGCATGACAAGGACATGTGGGAGGAGTTTTGCATGAGGATTTGAAAAACCAGCACAGAGCCTGCTGGTACCAGAGGTAAGGAGTGGAGTATCTCCTTCTACACATTGCAATGATTTTAGGTTTGAACAACGGATCAACATCATGGCACATTGGTAGTAAACCATAAATGCTCTGTTCTTCTCCTAACTCAAGTTTGAGTCTGAAGAAGCTCAGCACAGTGCACAGGCTCTGTAGCACTGGCGAGGATCCTAAAAAAAACTTTAGGTAGATTTTTAACCCCAAATTTTTGCCAAGGGAGCACCGCTAGGCTACTTTTTTCGATTTCCAACTGCCAAGGGATTCTTTTTGTGCGCAACAATGCACAAGGGCGTCAGATCTCACTACCCAGAGACCGGGGGAATTACTAGAAGTCCAAGTATACGTAAGAATATTCCAGTCCTTACCGAGGATTGAACCTGGAACCTCTAGCACTCGAGGCGGACACCATGCCTCAAGACCATGTTTGTGACCAAAATCATTGTGCCATGAACTCACATTAAATTTTATGTATTTGTTCGGCCATGAATTCTACACTGATGATTCTGTTTATGATGTTTCACACAGAAACAATCTACATACCTTGTCTTTCTTCAAAGGCTGCCCATGCCAGGTGAATGTAAGGTTTCTTTAGTAGATGGATATCACAAGCTCTTTGGTACACACTTCTAACGCCATCAATGCTGTGCTGCTCTAGGTACTTGGCATACTGCATTATCAAGGAACAAACATTCAAATGTGTATTACAAACTGGAGACCACTTACATGGTAGGCATACACATGGGTTCTCAGTCTTGTTTTAACAGATGGCTGAGAGAATGTATGACAGTTGTTCCAAGGTTACACTTTTCTATATCTGTTCTGGTCTTTGCTCTTTACCCATGAGCACTGAGTCTGTTGACAGTCAGATACCTAAAACCCACTGACCAACCTCAGCTTATCTCAGTCTGTCTGGCTGTTCTAGGCTGTAACATGACCAACCTCAGCTTATCTCAGTCTGTCTGGCTGTTCTAGGCTGTAACATGACCAACCTCAGCTTATCTCAGTCTGTCTGGCCGTGTCAGGCTGTAACATGACCAACCTCAGCTTATCTCAGTCTGTCTGGCCGTGTCAGGCTGTAACATGACCAACCTCAGCTTATCTCTATCTGTCTGGCCGTGTCAGATTGTAACATGACCAACCTCAGCTTATCTCAGTCTCTCTGGCATTGCTAGGCTTAACATGACCAACCTCAGCTTATCTCAGTCTGGCTGGCCGTGTCAGGCTGTAACATGACCAACCTCAGCTTATCAGTCAGTCTGTGACATGACCAATCTCAGCTTATCAGTCAGTAACATGACTAACCTCAGCTTATCAGTCAGTCTGTGACATGACCAACCTCAGCTTATCAGACAGTCTGTAACATGACCAACCTCAGCTTTTCAGTCAGTCTGTAACATGATTAAACTCAGCTGATCAGTCAGTCTGTAACATGACCAATCTCAGCTTATCTCAGTCAGTCTGTGACATGACCAATCTCAGCTTATCAGTCAGTCTGTAACATGACCAATCTCATCTTATCAGTCAGTCTGTAACATGACCAACCTCAGCTTATCAGTCAGTGTGTAACATGAACCTCAGCTTATCAGTCAGTCTGTAACATGATTAACCTCAGCTGATCAGTCAGTCTGTAACATGACCAACCTCAGCTTATCTCAATCAGTCTGGCCGTGTTTGGCTGTAACATGACCAATCTCAGCTTATCAGTCAGTCTGTAACATGACCAACCTCAGCTTATCAGTCAGTCTGTGACATGACCAACCTCAGCTTATCAGTCAGTCTGTAACATGACCAACCTCAGCTTATCAGTCAGTCTGTAACATGATTAACCTCAGCTTATCAGTCAGTCTGTAACATGACCAATCTCAGCTTATCAGTCAGTCTGTAACATGACCAACCTCAGCTTATCAGTCAGTCTTTAACATGACCAACCTCAGCTTATCAGTCAGTCTGTAACATGATTAACCTCAGCTTATCAGTCAGTCTGTGACATGACCAACCTCAGCTTATCAGTCAGTCTGTTACATGATTAACCTCAGCTTATCAGTCAGTCTGTAAACATGACCAAACTCAGCTTATCTCAGTCAGTCTGGCCGTGTTCGCCTGTAACATGACCAACCTAGTCTCATCTCAGTCAGCCTTTAAATTTTACATTTATAGTGACCTGTGTGTTTATTTTTGAGGATTTCTACTGGAATTTCTATGGGTTCGTGGCCCAATTTTTTAAGCGTTTGTGGAGCAGAAAGGTTAACAGTTGTGGGTCCAATTATGATGACCAGTCATCCTCTTCCTGTTGTGCTACTATACGTCACACTGAGCACATTGTTACTCAATGGAATCCATCCCAGGAGATTTAGGTTAACCTTTCTTATCAACACTCAATTTAGGGTTCCCTTTGACAGCCTCCATTCATCAGTCCATGTATTTCTCATTTCAGTCTTAGAATCTGGCAACAAGGCTAGCACCAAACTAACTAATCAGCACTAAGATGACAGCCCTACAGGCAACATGCAGAAAACCTGGCACGTCAGACATGGGAGGCTAGAACCACCAACACCAAGAAACACACACTGAAATAACAGAATGAACAGGAGCCACAATTATAACTGATGCTATCTAGGAGAGGCTAGTTCCCTAGGTAGCGGCTGAATTTGGCCTATTCAAATTGATAACGATGATCGGTACAATTCAATAATTCTTATAATGTTCTGTCTGTCACAGAACTGGCGACTAAACATTCTGTCACTGAATTTTTAACATTTTAACAATAAAAGAAGAATGCTGAACTTACTTTCATCCAGAAGTCTTCATACAACGCACAGGCAATCATGCATCGCTCAAACAACACCACTACTCTATTGTGGTTGCCCTGAGAGATCTCAAAATCCAGATAGTCTCTCCAGTTTTTCAGCTGCCCTCGCTCCAGAGGCTTCACATGGAAGTATGGTCGGCGAATCTTTGACAGAACAAGAGGCAAGTTTGGTTAATTAATCATCTACTAACTTATGCTACCACTGCTCCTTTCTTTCTCTCTCACATACACACATCTGTGATAATATAAAGGTTTTTATTGAGGAGGGATTGTCGTGGTGGTCAATGTACACTGTGTGTGCACTTCTGGGGAGGTAAAGTCGGGAGATGTGAACCAGCATCATTGCACACGGTTATAAACCATAAGTGCTCTGCCACCAGAACAGACAGCTGATAAGCAACTGTTCCGCCTGTGTCACCATCTGCACGAAACTCCATAGCTACAGCAATGTTCCTCCATTTACCACATAGTACCCATTTCCTAGAGGCTGCGTGAACCGCGGAAACTGCCTGGTTTCTTGAGGGGGGGGGGGGGGGGGAGAAGAAGAAAACTATTTAAAAGGGGCCATAAATAAGTTATGTAGGTCCCATCTTATATTTAGCTTTTCCAAACACTCATACCGCAATTGCCTGACCAATGCATATATTCAAATATACATACATACATGCAGAGAGAGAGAGAGGGGGGGGGGGGGGAGGGGAGAGAGAGTTAATATATCATCTGCAGAAGAACACAGTTAATATATCATCTGCTAAAGAACAGTTTTTATAGCATCTGCTCAAGAACACAGTTTATATATCATCAGCTGAAGAACAGTTTATATATCATCTGCTGAAGAACATTTTATATATCATCAGCTGAAGAACAGTTTATATATCATCAGCTGAAGAACAGTTTATATATCATCAGCTGAAGGACAGTTTATATATCATCAGCTGAAGGACAGTTTATATATCATCAGCTGAAGGACAGTTTATATATAATCTGCTGAAGGACAGTTTATATATCATCAGCTGAAGAACAGTTTATATATCATCAGCTGAAGAACAGTTTATATATCATCAGCTGAAGAACAGTTTATATATCATCAGCTGAAGGACAGTTTATATATCATCAGCTGAAGGACAGTTTATATATCATCAGCTGAAGGACAGTTTATATATCATCAGCTGAAGAACAGTTTATATATCATCAGCTGAAGAACAGTTTATATATCATCAGCTGAAGAACAGTTTATATATCATCAGCTGAAGGACAGTTTATATATCATCAGCTGAAGAACAGTTTATATATCATCAGCTGAAGGACAGTTTATATATCATCAGCTGAAGGACAGTTTATATATCATCAGCTGAAGGACAGTTTATATTTAATCTGCTGAAGGACACTATATAATATATGCTCAAGAACACAGTTTATTTATCATCTGATAAAGAAAACACAAAAGATATACCTACACTTTCTTCAAATGTCCACCTTTTGCTTATTTCCGCCTCGTTTGCTTTGAATAAAACTTCCCTACTTTCAATAAATTTTTCACGGATTTTTAGTCACTTCCTTTTCATCACCCTGTAAAATAAAAATCAACTGAACGTAAAATAGTATGTGAAAAATAAAACATTTAGCATAATATTAGCACAAAAGAAAGGACACACACTTCAAACTGTAACCCACCATGCATGTCATAAAAGATTGTGGGCTGATATAAGAATGGTTACTTTAACCTACAAAAAACTTTTGCTGTAAAATTCAACATCTTCTTCTACTTCTTACTTACTCACTCCTCTTCTACCCTGGGGTGTAGAGGTTTGGCAGAGAGATCCAAAGACTTTTCTACCAGCATTTTTCTTTCTGGCTTTATTCCATTCCAGTCCTCTGTCCATCAGAAACTGTTGGATGTTGTCTTCCAACAGGACCCTGGGTTGCCCTGGAGGTCTGTTTCTGTGGTTTTTAGCCTCCCATGCCTGCCATGGTAGCCAATTTTCTCCCATTCTGTATACATGTCTATTCTCCTACTTATTCCGCTGTAAACTAGGGTGGAAAGTCCTTGTTGTTTGTCCATTTCTGGATTTTGACCTTGTTCTAGGACTTAAATGTATTTTATAGACCTGGCTTGCCCGGTGCACTAATTCAGTTGGCTAAGCCAGCTGACAAACTCCTTTTGGCCTGACTTCATGCTCAGGGGTGAGCAGAAAAGCCACATATTTTCCAGATTTATGGTATATATCATGGAATCAAGACCAAAGGGCTTTGATAACCACAGTACCAAGCCAAAGGGTTTACAACTCATGGTTTCTGGATCAATGAAAAAAATAGATCTGGCTTATTTATGTGCAGACTATTGATTCCTTGTCGCTCAGAAGACTCTTAAGGAAACATGTTGGTCAAGCTCCTGAATGGGGACCTGTTTCTAGGATGGTCAGTGAGTCTTAGTGCAATTGACCAGAATGAGAGATAGTCCTAGTGCAACTGATCAGTATGAGCCATAGTCCAAATACAACTGACCAGAATGAGCCATAGTCCTAGCGCAACTGACCTAAATGAGCTATAGCCCTAGTGCAACTGACCAGAATGAGCCATAGCCCCACTACAATTGACTAGAATGAGCCAAAGCCCTAGTACAACATCACATGTGGTTCAGCGCCCAAACGTTCAACTGTAAGTCTGAGTACTTCTGGTTTCATTTCTAGGCTTCAGCACAGCTGGATGGTTTTTGTGGCTGAAGATTTCTAAAGAATACAGGTAGACAACTACAAAACCAAATCTCTCCAATTATGGCAAGCTTGGTGACAGTTCTTAAAGTCCACGTCATGTGAAGCTGGAAGTCATGTCTACCTACAACCTTCTGTCCTATGTACTTCCAGTCAACTCTTGGTAATCTTCAATGCAATGATGTCAAACTTTCCAGCATCTTCTTTCTGTGTCTTTTTCTGATTTTTTTTTACTCCAACTTTCCCACCATCACAAAGTACTCAAATTTTCTTCTTTTCACAGCATGACCAAAGAATGTAGATGGTCTCCTTTTTACCTGTCCAGGTTTTTCTGCACACACACATATATATATATATATAAATTAAAACTGGCATGTGCATCACAGAAATAAACATCTAAGAGATGTGAAATCAACTTACCAGTGATGTTAACATACCAGGTGGAGCATCTAAGTCAGTAGACTCTGACAAGGTTTCATCCAGTCCCCCCTCCAGATCCTCCTCAAACTGGTAATTCAAGGATTTCCCCAAAGTTTCGGATCGGATTTTGAGGAACGTGTCCACATCAAGAATTTCCTTTGGATGATGATTATTAATGTGTTTCTGGTAGCTGAAGAGAAAAGAATAAGTCACATGCCAAGGAGAGAAACCAACTACAATTGAAAACAGCCCATAACTATTAATTACGTGTATTTTGGGAGCTCGTTTTTGAGGAAAGAATAGACCTAATGCCTCCTCTAACAAGTATGTCATAAGAGCCAAATAAGGAGGGTTTACAGAAATTGGATGTGTTGGACTGAAAGATGAAGACACTGCAGCCTAGCTGTAACCCACAACACAACATGCCAATCACTTTTTTGAGGGCAAACCAAGAAAAAGTAACTGTGGCTGAAACCCCGTTAGCTCTTCCAGATGCATAAGGGGGATAACATGCCTTAACATGTCATAAATATAGAAGAATGAGGGAGATAACATGCCTAAACATGTCACAAGATATATAAGAGTGAGGGTGATAACATGTCTAAACATGTCATAAAATATATAGGAATGAGGGTGATAACATGCCTAAACATGTCATAAAATATATAAGAATGAGGGAATAACATGCCTAAACATGTCATAAAATATTTAAGAGGGGAATAACATGCCTAAACATGTAATAAAATATTTAAGAATAAGGGGGATTGCCTAAAATGTAATAAAATATAAGAATAAGGGGGATAACATGCCTAAACATGTCATAAAATATTAAAGAATAAGGGGGATAACATGCCTAAACATGTCATAAAATATTTAAGAATAAGGGGGATAACATGCCTAAACATGTCATAAAATATTAAAGAATAAGGGGGATAACATGCCTAAACATGTCATAAAATATTAAAGAATCATGTCTAATAAAAATTTAAGAATAAGGGGGAAAACATGCCTAAACATGCCATAAAATATATAAGAATGGGGAGGGGGGGGATAACATGTCATAAAATATATAAGAAGGGGGGGGGGGGGGGAAAACATGTCATGTCATAAAATATATAAGAATAAGGGGGATAACATGCCTAAACATGTCATAAAATATATAAGAATAAGGGGGATAACATGCCTAAACATGTCATAAAATATATAAGAATGGGGGGGATAACATGCCTAAACATGTCATAAAATATATATGCCTAGAATGGGGGGGGGGGGGGGGGGAATAACATGCCTAAACATGTCATAAAATATATAAGAATGAGGGGGATAACATGTCTAAACAAGTCATACAATATATAAGAACGAGGGGGATAACATGCCTAAACATGTCATAAAATATATAAGAATGAGGGAGATAACATGCCTAAACATGTCATAAAATATATAAGAATAAAGGAGATAACATGTCTAAACATGTCATACAATATATAAGAACGAGGGGGATTTCATACCTAAACATGAGAAATTTTATAAGAAAGAGGGGGATGACAAATTATTAGTAGGATAACATGCTTAAATATGTCATGAATTATATTAAACACAGTAATGTAAACAACTGACAGGAGGAATACGAGAGTCCCGTAAACTATCTCAGATGACACACTGATGGACACTCTCCCACTGCTAATACTCGCCTATTTAAGGTATAACAGAAGTGATTAGATCAAACCAGCATGGAACTACAAGACGTACTTATCCCAGTGGTGACTGTACAGCTGAGTTGGTGTCTGAATCAGCCTCTCATAAATGGCTGTCATGCTCTTCAGGTTGCCACCCGTACTTTCCCATGAAATGAAAGAGTCCCACAGTTTGTCAGATCTGAACTCTAATCCCGCCGCTGCCAGAGCCCTCTCATATAGCCTGTGTCAAAAAACCAATGTAACAACAATCAGACATGACGCCGTGGGTGTTGTGTGAACTTTCCAAACATACCTAATGAGACATAAAGCCACGGTTGTTTTGTGTACTTTACAAACAAAATTAATCAGATGTGAAGCTGTAGGTATTTTGTGAACTTCCAAAAAAAACTACTCAAGACGTAAAGCCATATGTGTTTTGTGAACTTTCCACACACAAAAAACTACTCAGATATGAAGCCTTGTGTGTTTTGTAAACTTCCCAAACAAAACTACTTAGACGTGAAACCTTGTGTGTTTTGTGAACTTCCCAAACAAAACTACTCAGACGTGAAGCCTTGTGTGTTTTGTGAACTTCCCAACAAAACTACTCAAGACGTAAAGCCATATGTGTTTTGTGAACTTCCCACACAAAACTACTCAGACGTGAAGCCTTGTGTGTTTTGTGAACTTCCCAACAAAACTACTCAAGACGTAAAGCCATATGTGTTTTATGAACTTCCCAAACAAAACTACTCAGACGTGAAGCCTTGTGTGTTTTGTGAACTTCCCAACAAAACTACTCAAGACGTAAAGCCATATGTGTTTTGTGAACTTCCCAAACAAAATTACTCAGACGTGAAGCCTTGTGTGTTTTGTGAACTTCCCACACAAAACTACTCAGATGTGAAGCCTTGTGTGTTTTATGAACTTCCCACACAAAACTACTTAGACGTGAAACCTTGTGTGTTCTGTGAACTTCCCAAACAAACTACTTAGACGTGAAACCTTGTGTGTTTTGTGAACTTCCCAAACAAAACTACTCAGACATGAAGCCTTGTGTGTTTTGTGAACTTCCCAAACAAAACTACTCAGACGTGAAACCTTGTGTGTTTTGTGAACTTCCCAAACAAAACTACTCAGACATGAAGCCTTGTGTGTTTTGTGAACTTCCCAAACAAAACTACTCAGACATGAAGCCTTGTGTGTTTTGTGAACTTCCCAAACAAAACTACTCAGACAGGAAGCCTTGTGTGTTTTGTGAACGTCCCAACAAAACTACTCAAGATGTAAAGCCATATGTGTTTTGTGAACTTCCCCCAACAAAACTACTCAAGATGTAAAGCCATATGTGTTTTGTGAACTTCCCCCCAAAAAATTCTCAGACGTGAAGCCTTGTGTGTTTTGTGAACGTCCCAACAAAACTACTCAAGATGTGAAGCCATATGTGTTTTGTGAACTTCCCCCAACAAAACTACTCAAGATGTAAAGCCATATGTGTTTTGTGAACTTACCCCCAAAAAATTCTCAGATGTGAAGCCTTGTGTATTTTGTGAACGTCCCAACAAAACTACTCAAGATGTAAAGCCATATGTGTTTTGTGAACTTCCCCCAACAAAACTACTCAAGATGTAAAGCTATATGTGTTTTGTGAACTTCCCCCAACAAAACTACTCAAGATGTAAAGCCATATGTGTTTTGTGAACTTCCCCAACAAAACTACTCAAGATGTAAAGCTATATGTGTTTTGTGAACTTCCCCCCAAAAAATTCTCAGACATGAAGCCTTGTGTGTTTTGTGAACTTCCCCCAACAAAACTACTCAAGATGTAAAGCCATATGTGTTTTGTGAACTTCCCTCAACAAAACTACTCAAGATGTAAAGCCATATGTGTTTTGTGAACTTTCCCCAACAAAACTACTCAAGATGTAAAGCCATATGTGTTTTGTGAACTTCCCCCCAAAAAATTCTCAGACGTGAAGCCTTGTGTGTTTTGTGAACTTCCCCCAACAAAACTACTCAAGATGTAAAGCCATATGTGTTTTGTGAACTTCCCCCCAAAAAATTCTCAAACGTGATGAAGCCATATGTGTTTTGTGAACTTCCCCCCAAAAAATACTCAGACGATGAAGCCTTGTGTGTTTTGTGAGACTATCAAGCATTTCTGGTTCTTGTGATAGAGAGTATTTCCAGTGTTGACTCTTTCCTTCCACAGTCGTTCTTAACACTGTCAATCCTAAAGTGTTTGCACCTTATAGCAACAATATATTTAGCCATATCTTATTGAAAAGTACAACTTTAGGACAGAAGAAGTTATAGTAATAATTTAGATAGAAAGGATTATTGTAACAGATGAATAACATACACAGTAAAGAAATATTATCAAATAAACATAAACCAATAAACGCACTAAGGGTTCCCTGGTAGCGAAGGAATTTAATGGACAGCTAATGACTTTAATAAAAATAATATTGAAACTGACCAGTAAGAATGTTCAGAAAAAGAAGAAAATATATCTCTTAAATTCATCAGGAAGATAGAAGGACATTTAAAGACATTTTGGGGCATTAAAGAAAGGATGCACAATAAGATAAGACTTCTGTGTAAATCCTGAAATATAGAAGCAAAGACACAGAAACATATTTGCAGAAGACTTTTAGCAGAGCAACAAATAATAAAACAATCAACATAAACTTAATTTAAATATTTGATGACAAAACTGGGTAAACACTCAAAGAAGGAGGAAGGAGAAGAGACAGCAGAAGGAAATGGTAGAAGAGAGAAAGTAAAATGAGGTTAACGGAGATGGGAAAATAGGAGGTGAAAAGAAGACAATAAGGAAGAGAAAAGGAAGATTATAAAAATCAGTTTTAAAAAAAATGATTACTTTCTGATTTTATCCTTTGCGTTTGGTTCAGATCCATATTCTGTGATGTAAAAACTAATATAATGAAGCCACAGTTCAACACTCAGTGGGATTGCTCGAAGTCCCTTCTCAAATACCTGGGGGGAAACAACATTAAAAAAAAGCAATGCATATAAGTCATTAACACAAATATTTCGACAATTATAAAGCCAAGATCGAGGCAGGCGGATATGAGTGCACGTTTCTTCGAGGTTCGATACAGTGCGAGCTACATTTGTATTACCGTTGAGACTTGTCGGACGAGACCAGCTGATGATTGCAGTGTTTATTATTGTGTCCAGAGAAGCAAGTGACACAAAGCCCACGTTTGGACTCTGTTTAAGATCTCACTCACAGGAACAACCTGAGCACAGAAGGGAAACATTTAAAATGTCAACAAAGGAAATGGTCACTCACCTTCGTGAGTACATCTTATACATAAAGATGTCAGAATGCGGATGTCTACAATAGAAATCAAAACCATCAAACAGATTTCTTCTCCTTCGATTTCTCAGAGTGTTTACAGGCTGTAAACTCCGGCTGAAAGGTCTGCTTGTTCATTCACTCATGGATATTTTTCTTGATCCAGAAACTTGAGTTTAGCACACATTTGGATTATCTGTATGCAAACTGTTGGTTCCTTGCCTCACAGGCAGATGGACTCTGAATTTGAAAGAAACTGCCCTATCCATCATCTCCTTTAACATGTTGGTTCCTTGCCTCACAGACTGACAGACTCTGACTTTGAAAGAAAAACCCCTAACCATCATCTTCTACGACATGCTGGTTCCTTGCCTCACAGACAGTTAGATTCTGACTTTGAAAGAAAAAACCCTAATCATCATCTTCTACGACATGCTGGTTCCTTGCCTCACAGACAGATAAGACTGACTTTGAAAGAAACACCCCTAACCATCATCTTCTACGACATGCTGGTTCCTTGCCTCACAGGCAGATGTACTCTGACTTTGAAAGAAACACCCCTAACCATCATCTTCTACGACATGCTGGTTCCTTGCCTCACAGGCAGATGTACTCTGACTTTGAAAGAAACACCCCTAAGCATCATCTTCTACGACATGCTAGTTCCTTGCCTCACAGGCAGATGTACTCTGACTTTGAAAGAAACACCCCTAACCATCATCTTCTACGACATGCTAGTTCCTTGCCTCACAGGCAGATAAGACTTTTGACTTTGAAAGAAACTGCCCTAATCGTCGTCTCCTCCAACGTGCTGGTTCACTGCCTCACAGGCAGATTGAAAAAAAAAAACACCCTAATCATCTCCTCCTAGGACATGCTTGGGGGCAGTAGGTCTATTCTGTTTCCCTGAACCATCATAGGGACGATATAGATAGGTACAGTTTATGTCTTTTTTGTTGTTGTTGCAGTGGTTAACTTGCCTGCCAGCCCAATGGATATAAGTTTGACTCCCCATGAAGAGAGATGTTTTAAAATGTAACCCAGGCTTCCAAGATAACCCAGCATAAAAACCGGTGCAAGGATCCTCCCTGGGAAGTAAATACAGCTGGCACAATATTACCCACATCATCCACTAAATATCTACACACATATAGGCCTAGCACCATATGCCCAACGATCTCAAGGTCTGCAAAGATGACCTTCCTTTCAACTTTCTGTTATAAACAAGGTCAAGGTATACCCTTAAAAGTGCGGGTGGCACATTGTGTTGTGGCTGCAATATCTGCTCGCCTCAGTCGAACACATTCGACTTAATCACACCCTCAATTAGATGCCTTTTACTACATGCTTATTGGGGGGAAAGGGAGAGAAAGCATGGACGATAGTGAAATGTTAGAACCAACCTAACAGAAATGAGCACCAACTTGTACAATGCATTAGAAAAAGCACAAAAACAATCCTTACATCACCCCAACACCCCGCTGAGGTAAATGGTGGAAGAGAAGAAGAAGAAGACCTGGCCCCAAACAAAAAAACACTGACATTAACAAAATCACGGGTGAACAATCTCCTCTAGGTAAAGCAAAGTCAATGGTAAAACATCCATAAATAATGTTTTTAGGTGTTCACATTACATAAAATTATCTAGCCAGTATATAAATATGAATAACATGTCTATGTAAAACCAGTAACAGATTTAATATACCGTCAATACACGTGTATTTCACAGTACACAAAATTATCTAGCGTGCATTTAAAGTTGAATAACATGTCTATGGAAAACCAGTAACATTTAATATACTGCTGATACCATGTAAATACATATTAGAAAACCTCAGTTACAGTGCCATTTGTCATGTGGTACCTCTTTAGCCAGTTCCTTGTTGCCATGCTTCTTTTCCATGTCACTGTACTTTTTCCAGTAGCCGTAGCAGTAAGGGTAATGGGAAAAAAATGCTTCATACGCCTTTCGGCAGTGTTCTGGATCATTCTAGAAATAATAAAGAAAAAAATGAAAACATGAAAAACTCTTGGTTTTGAATACAATGAACAAATGGTTATAGATTAAAACAGACAATTGCAAGAGGATTGATTCTCCGCAAGGGGTGTGATAACATTTGTCTTGGTATCTCTCTACAGAGCATATTTCCTGCTGAGAGAACAGCACAAAGAATGTAACTCCATGTCTCCAGCAACAGCCTCGTGTGATCAATTTACCATTTAAATGCCTGGTTTTCTCTAAGGATGTGTCTAGTGTAGCGTCATTGTCTCTGTCTTATAACTGTTGATACAAGTGGTTGTCCTAACATTTCTCTTATTTCTTCACCCTTTTCCCAATGGATCCCATTTTATTTTCATTATTTTCCTTTGTTTTCAAATTTATTTATTTTCATATCTTTAGTAGTTCTACAACTTTTGCTAGTAAAAAAAAAAAAACATTAGAATAAAGAAAATATGTAACTTGGTTTTAAAACTATACAATTTAAAGTTTCATATTTTGTATAGGATATTAAAAGCTGCTGATAACTTGCCAAAGTGTGTTATAATTTCTTTCTTTTTATTCACCTCACAATCAACATTACTTATTAAATAAATAAATAGATCTGTTACTTTAAATGACTGAGCCAGACTTAAAAAATGACATTGGCTTTCAGGTCGACCAAGCCTTGAGTGGGTACCAGGTACAGACCTGGAAAGTAAAGGCAGCCGACGTGATGATGACCACATTAACCACCCAGCGCCGACCAGTTTGTAAAATATAGGGCTAGCCTTATAAGCCCAATACCTTTGTTGGAGCAGCTTGCCTAGCAAACTAATTTTGAGTTGTTCCTGACGTCTGGCCTGATTTGTATAACTGTTCTACCTTTTAAAGACAGAAATGATACAACTCCAGCAGGAGAAACAAAATAACAACATAAAAATAGAACATCAGAGATTACATCAAACAACCGACATTAGATAGAATATAAAGACACTAGAAATGGTACCTCCGACATCAGAAATGATATTACAGACATCAGAAATGATATTACAGACATCCAAAATGATACCTCCTACATCAGAAATGATATTACAGACACCAGAAAGGATACCACCTACATCCAAAATGATACCACCTACATCAGAAATGATATTACAGACATCAGAAATGATATTACAGACATCCGAAATGATACCTCCTACATCAGAAATGATATTACTGACATCAGATATGATATTACAGACATCAGAAAGGATACCTCCTACACAGACATCAGAAATGATACCTCTGACATCAGAAATGATACCTCTGACATCAGAAATGATACCTCTGACATCAGAAATGATATTACTGACATCAGAAATGATATTACAGACATTAGAAATGATATTACAGACATCCAAAATGATATTACAGACACCCGAAATGATATTACAGACATCAGAAAGGATACCTCCTACATCGGAAATGATATTACAGACATCAGAAATGATACCTCTGACATCAGAAATGATATTACAGACATCAGAAAGGATCCTACCTCTTGTTCCACATACTGAAGCAGGTAAGTCCAGCCAGTGAAGTCCATTGGATTCTCCTCCACAGCTGACCAGTATTTCCCCAACTCTGCAGCTTTCTGTTTCTTCTCTTCATCATCCTTCTCTTCTTCACCATTCTGCTCAATCTCCACAGCATCAGCCAGTATCTGCACCTGCTCCGGGTTCTCAGCGGTAGCAGTCTTATCTGAACCAACTCCATCTTCTGCTGCTACAGCTTCAGCATCACTTGTTTGCTGGACCTCTGAGATTTCCTCCATTGTGTTTTCTGGCAGAGAACAGAGGTTAGTAATGGTAAATCTTCTTCTTCTTCACATTCACCAGCTGTAAACTCTAGTGGAAGGTTCTGGTTGCTCGTCCACTACTGAACTGCAGTCCTACTCCAGAACCCGAGTGTTGCGTGTGCATCAGTTTTACAGATCTCATTCTCTTGAATACAGACTGTTGGTTTCTTGCCTCTCCGGCAGATGCACTCAGACTTTAAAGGAAGCTCCCCAATTGGTTGACTCTTACGACATGCTTTTGGGGAGGCAGTGGGTCTATTCTTGTTTTCCCCACAATGGGGCCCCGGAACCCACACAGGGGGAATAATGGTAAAAAAAACTAGAAATGGAAACAGAAACATAATTCCACAAAAACCATATTTTGGGCGTATGACTGGCACCTTTCGGTCTTTCCAGGCGAAAGTGTTATATCACGCTATGAGGAGACATGGGACTTACAGCCCATGGCAATGGGAAGTGTGACTAGCAAGACCCGCCCGTGTAAAGAAAAGTTTTCCACAATGATAGCATGGGATTTCAGGACCATAGTTGTCAACAATTGTGTTTAATCCGTTTCTTCTTAGATGCTCAAATCTCATCTTTTCTGCAAATCATTTCTTCCTTCAGTCTCATTTCCTTCCTGATATGCCCTCTCCTCAAAACACAGTCCATGGCATTTTTTACCCCATAAGTCCACCTCAATACCTGTATCATTTATGTCCCGCTTGCACACATCTTTATACTGTAGTAGAAGCCTCGACATCTTCTACCCATCTTTAATTCACCATAAAGGATGTCCTATATTTTCCATGTGTGACCCAGCCACCTGAGCCTTCGTAGACTGAGCATTGGGAAGATTGTTGTAGTACCTGCTCTTTCCAGTACTTCAGTGTTAGTGATTTTGTCCTGCCACTTAAAGCCAAGTATTCTTCTTAGGCATCGCATGTGAAAGCTATTTAGCCATCTCTCCCGGTGCAAATAAGCTGACCAAGTTTCAAGCAGAGTATATTTTAGGCATAAACTATTCTTCTTAAAGTTCACTGGCTGGAAACCTTTGGTTGTTTATCCACTCCTGAACTTTGGTCTAGATTCAGAACTTGAGTTTCGCATGCACAATTATTATACCGATCTTTCTTTCGAAGTCGGAGTGCATCTTCCTGAAAGGGTAAGGAACCAACAGTTTGCATACAGAAAAGTCAGATATGTAAAACCGATGTGCACATGACACTCAAGTTCTGGAACAAGTCTGAAGTCCAGAGGTGGCTGAACAACCAGAACTTCCCCTGGAATTTACAGCCAGTGAACATGAAGAAGAAGATAATACAGATCTGGCTTATTTCTATGCAGACTTGGCTCCTTGTTGGCAGGCAGAAGGAAACACCCCTTATTGGTGGCCTCCTAAGTCATGCTTGTTTGTGGGGGGGGGGGGGCAGAGAGTTTATTCTTTGTTCTCCAAAACAGTGTCCTGGAGCTAACATGAGACATTTTTGGGTTGACAGTGCTCGCCAGATATTTTTAGACCACTTGATACTCAACCTGTGATGTGATCAATATCACATCACTTGGTTTTACAAACCAGACCATTTTTTTTGGGTAATCAGTTTGGACCTAGTCAACTGGGAGCATATTTTGACACAGCTTTTTAGGTTTGCCACAATACCTCACAATAATGGAATGTTATCAGTACAGCTAATTAACAAACATGTTTCAAAAAGAAACTAATTGGTGGTTTCATTTAAGATCACAGCGCATCCATCTGTTGGCAGACACAGATCTGTCACATTCTTGTGCAGCACAAGTCCAGTTCTGGATCAAGATTAAAATCCAGGTCTGGATGAACAACCAGAACTCTCCGAACGAGTTCACAGCCAGTAAACATAAAGAAGTATAGTTAATGTTATATTAGTTTTACATTATAGAATAGTTTTATTTAGTTACCATTTTCTTTGGAGTTAATTTTGAATACTGATGATGTGATTTAATGCTATAGTAGTTAATCAGAAAGCCATTGAGAATAAAATTCCCAAGATGCTCTCTTGTAGTCTGATTTTGTTGTAATGCTTGCCTGCCTGTTGCAAAGACTGTGCTGGTAAGAAGTGGGAAAATCTACAACATCCGGCCTATAGGCCTTACAGACCTAATTTGTCAATGTCACCAACCATGTGATATTTCATGTTCAGACCTCTAAAAACAGCTCTAGAGGGGCAACAATTTCACCCAGATGCAGGCGTAATGACCCGGTGCACTGTTGTTTGCACATCGTAGTGCAGCCTCAACCTCATCTACCGTCACTAGGTCATCATTATCGACTTCCTATGTTTTATACATATTTGAGATGGTGGTTCCGGACATGTTGTTTCCTCGCTGGTTTTTCTGTTCTAGACAGTGGGTGAACAGAGCCTTGCCCTTATGTTCCTCTGATTTCTGCAAGGCAAGGTCTGGAAGTCGGGAATGTCTATGCTCTTCCCTGTCCTATTCATACTCTTGTGGAGTCGCCAAAAGAGTTTCAATAACTTGCCTCGGCTCATCTGTTCATATAGTTCTGCCCACTTACCCCTTTTTTACTGTCTTTGCTTTGGTTTTAAAATTGTCTGTCTTTTTGTCAATGTCTCGTTTTAAAAACAGGAAGTGGTCGGACTGCCTCTTTTTCTAGAGCTCTGCCACTTCCTCACCCTGCATCGTTTGTCTGCCAGAACCTTTTCTACCTCATCGATCCACCAGGGAGGTTGTTCCCAGCTTTTCCTCTTGTTGCGTTGATTTCCGCACTTCAGAGGCCTTATTCTGCCTACCACACCCTACAATGTGCTGTCATTTTTAAACGTCTTGGTCTTCTCTTCTTTGTGACTCCTAGATCTGCCTTTCTCCACCACTATGCTACAGGGATGGTGATCACTGCCGTGGTGTCCCAGGACACCCCATTATTAGTACAAGTAACAAGTTTTTTCCCTGTCTAGGACATGTAGTAACGGACAATGGAAGAAGCAAAACGGAAATCAAAGAGAGAATAGGGATGGCTAAAACTGTCTTCAATAAGATATGCACATTACTGACTGCAAGAGAGATAAACAACATACTAAAAATTTGAAATGACAAATGTTATCTATATATACTAAGACCTCCTATAAGGTGCAGCATCTTGGAAAATAAACAAGCAACTAGAAAATCGAACTGAGTCTCTGAAGATGTGAGTATGCAGAAGAAAAAGTTGTATTTCATGTCATGGAAACAAAAATAGTCCAATGCAGAGGTACTGGAAAGGCTACTACACTACATATGAAAAAAGAACTGTTGAAAGAAAATAAAAAATAGATAATTGAAATATTTCGGCTACATTAAAAGACATAACACACTTTTAAAAACCAAACTGGGAGGGAAATTTCAAAGGCAAGAAGAGAGCAAGAGGTAGGCAACAATAAGTGGGAGGACACAGTCTCAGTCTGAGGGAGTGTGTACAACCAGGACAAGAGAGATAGTAGAGTGTGTTGGAAGATCCATTGATTTGAAGCCAACCTTCACTGTGCAGACTCAGAGACTGCACCTGATTGAACTGATTGATTGATTCAACTAAAAAAGTTAGTTTAGTTAGGCGGGTCATAATTTTGAAATCATCCACGCACGCAGGCCAGAGAAAAAAATCATTAATTTTAATACAACTAAACTGGAACTGGCATTGATCCGCTGGCTACTTGCTATGCTTTGACGGGCCAGATATGGCCCGTGGACCACCAAATTCCTTGCTGCAGTCCATGTATTACTACTGTACTGACTGAATTATTACAGAGTACGAGATAGGTTCATTATGATTATTGAATTAAATCGCAGGTTGGTTAAAGTTAATGTTTACATTAATTTGATTAATTTTAATTCTTTATCATGCTTACTGAGCCGGTGAACCGATGTAATGTTTTACACGCAGAACAAAAAGGGTAGATATTTGTAATCTCATTGCACACTTGTAATATTCAATCTGCAAACATTTACTGCAAGCCTACCTTGCTCCACAACGTCGTGACTGTCCTCCTTGGACTCCTGCGAAACAACAGCATCGTCTACGTTCGCCATGATGGAACAATGCATTGCCAGATATTTCCACCATCCCACGACCCACCGCCCCAGATGTTGGAGCTAAACCACCACTGTGTTGTGAAGTGTTGTTTCCATGTGTGAATACATCATAGTTTATCACTGATATTGTCTACATGCACATTTTAATTCTTCTTATTCTTTAACGTCTTCTTTACTTCCAAAAGCGATAAACTCCTGAGAAAAGTTCTGGTTGTTTATCCACCGCTGGACTTTAGACTTGTTCCAGAACCTGAGTGTTGCACGCACATCCGTTTTACAGATTTGACTTATTTGCAGGCAAACTGATAGTTCCTTGCCTCTCAGGCAGATTCACTCCGACTTGGAAGGAAAACCCAAATTTTCGACTCTTACGACATTTTCGATGGGGAATCAGTGGGTCTGTTCTTGTTTTCCCCAACAAGGGTCCCGGAATCCACACAGGGATGACATTTAATGTCTTTCGGTCTGTTCTGTCTTCTTAACAGTATACCCCAATTACGCGCATCTCTTAAAACTAGTTGATTTTGCCTGAACTTTCGGATTCTTCTGAGCGTTTACCAACCGCAAACTAGCGAAAAGTTATGGTCGTTCATCCGCGTATGGACTTTGTCTTATTCTAGAACTCGAGTTTCGAGTGCACATCTATTTTACAGATCTGACTTATTTGTATGCAGACTTATGGCTTTTCGTCTTTTGGCCTGATGCACTCCGACTTCGAAAAAAAAAAAAATACCCCTAACGAGTAGCCTCCTACCATATGCTTTTTAGGGGCGTAGATCTGCTTCCCCCCTATCCCCCTCTTCCACCCCAAAAGATAGGGACCCAGAATCCACACAGGAAGTGTGATCGTGTTTCAGAGCTTGAGTTTTGCGTGCACATCCGTTTTACAAATGTGGCTTATAAGTGTGCAGACTGTTGGTTACTTGCTTTATAGGTGCAAAAGGAAATGTCCCTAATTAGTCACCTTTTACTTGTTTGTTAAAAAACAGCAGGTCTGTGCCCCCGTCTCCTCCAAACAGGACCCCGGAACGCAGACGGGGAGCTTTCGCATTAAACACTTCATTGCCAAATAGAAGGACCCATTTTCAGGCCTTTAGGCGTATTGGAAATATAGGACTAGACCTATGTTTGTAAAGACCAATCGGCACTTGGTGGTGATGTAGTCAGCATCACGCTGGCCGCTTAGACTTCCTGGAACTGCAGCTGGTATCCATTCAAGGTTGGGTCCACCTAGGAGTCAAGGTCATTTTTTTTTTGGAAGTCCGGCTCCTTCAGGACGCGAACAAACTATCTTCTGATCCGCAGGCGGACGTCTAGCCGCCAGCGCCACGGCGATTCCAAATAAATACTTCATGCAATTGCTATTGCATTACCGGCAAATGGAAGCGAAATAAAAATGTAGAAAAGGTGGAACTAAATATGACATCAACAAAAAAACTGACTAGTTAAACAAACATTATCTATAATCGGCTATGACTTTACCAGCATTGACGTGCGGATCAAACCTAGGTTGTGTCGCCGTTGTGGGTGCCATAATTATAACTTCTTTAGAGTTTGTACGGGGTATCTGGGATGGGTTACCTATACAGGTGGCTCTGTGTTGAGGGGCAGACGAAGTGCATGGGGTATCATAGCAAAGGCGAATGGACATCATCTAGTGCAGCAAAGCCTGGCATATAATATCACAATGTCTAGTTTGAGAATGGAGTGGAGGCTGTCTCTGCTGCCTTCCGCTGGCTTGAGAATCAGCTGCACACACATGCCGTGATTGTAACTGATTTCACAGAGCATGTTGAGAAAGGTGAAAACAGGCTTGCTTCGTACAGAGTGGCAAGCATCTCTTAAGAGGTCCCGGGTAGTTAGCATCCTTTGGATATTTTCTCCAGGTAAAACCGCTGTATTGGGAAATAAGTAGGCAGACAGACTGTCTGGCTCTGCACCCCCCCCCCCACAATGATCTTTCCAGTGTTCAAAACATGTTCTGCCCTCTTCTCATCACATGACCAAAAAATGATGGTTGTCTCTTTCTGGTGTTTATGTTAAGTGGTCTTCGAGCATTCGCCTCTTTCGAAACATCTGGGCTGCTTTTCTTAGCTGTCTAACGAATTCTGATTATTTATCAAAACCACTTCTCAGCGGCCTCAATATATTGGTTGGCGTGTTTATTATTATTAATTGTCCTGGCTTCACGGCCGTATGTTAAATCGGATAACGGTACGTAGGCTTTTTTAAATTTTCAGTGCTATTGTAACTTCTTCTTCTTCGCATTCACCAGCTGTACACTCCGTAAGTTCTTGTTGTTCGTCCACCTCTGAATTGTTTTACAGATCTGACTTACTTACATGCAGATTGTTGCCTCTCACGCAGATGCACTCCAACTTAGTCATCCATTTAGTCGACTCTTACGACATGCTTGTTGGGGAGGCACTGAGTCTACTCTTGTTTTCCCCACAAAGGAATCCCGAACCCCCCCCCCCTCTCCCCCCGGGGAACTATTGTAGCTGACACTTTGTTTTAGTTTATTGTACTTAAAGGGACATATCCAGACAAAGAACCTGTTAGTTGGAGGACGAACGAGTAAGTCTGGGATAAATTGTTAGAGAAAAGGCCCATCCATACATATAACCCATTGCTCACGGAGAAGGAAGTCAGTCAGTCCCCACAGAGATGCAGTCCTAAGTTAACACGGTAAACTCTCACAAATGCCTAACAAAATCTTTAACTGGCACACCGAAGGACACGACAGTCTATCGCAGCGGTTCTCAACTTATGGGTCCCGACCTTTTTGTGGGTCGAAGGAGGAAGGTTGATAACCACTGGTATACCGAGAGCCACAAGAGAGGACAGATATAAATGGACATGGCAGAATATGCAGTCGTCAATCAACACGAACTTGTAAAATTTCTGCTGATGACTGCTGGCTTACCACGCAGAAGAGAGCACCCAGATACAGATCATTATTATCAGTTTTTACTTTTGCCGCTAGGTGGGTCTCTGGCAAACTCTTGGGCTTTAAAGGTCATGAGTTCGTTTCATTGCTGCGTCATTCAATTTATAGGTGTAATTTGTTTTAAGATTCCCGGGGACTGGAGCGTCAGAATTCGAATTTTGTGAGATGCTCTCCGCAGTTGGAAAGCTACACTGGGTAGAGAGGCCGAACTATATGGGATAAGACCTATGCAATGAAGTAAATTCTCTTAACTTTATTTTCTCATTAAGCGTCGTGTGTGTGTGTGTGTGTGTGTGTGTGTGTGGAGAGACCAGTCTGCAATCCTTTGCTCGATGGGCAGTACTGGATACCGTAATTCCATCTGGATGCAACATGAATGAAATAGCATCGATCCATTTTCTCCTTGGACATCCATCAGATCTTCACCATTTCAGATTTGTTCTTGCTTTCACTGACATATACTGTGTGCAACCTGACTTGAATAGCATCGTTCCATCTCCTTGGACATCCATTGGATCTTCACCATATCAGATTTTTTTTTACTTTCACTGACGTATACTGTGTGCAACCTGACTTGAATAGCATCGTTCCATCTCCTTGGATATCCATTGGATCTTCACCATATCAGATTTGTTTTTACTTTCACTGACGTATACTGTGTGCAACCTGACTTGAATAGCATCGTTCCATCTCCTTGGATATCCATTGGATCTTCACCATATCAGATTTGTTTTTACTTTCACTGACGTATACTGTGTGCAACCTGACTTGAATAGCATCGTTCCATCTCCTTGGATATCCATTGGATCTTCACCATATCAGATTTCTTCTTACTTTCACTGACATATACTGTGTGCAAATGACTTGAATATTATCAACGGTTTCAAGAAAGACAGACACCCAGCTTGGTTAACTCACTTGCTATTTTAATCTTTCATGAACTTTTTAAAAAGCCATATCAAATTAACTCTTTTTGTCCTAAGCAAGTGAAAGCGAATCACAAACTGTTGTCAGAGCGTATTAATCACCGTGTTGTGTGTTATTTCCAGTTTTACATGTGGTTAACATGACCAGAAAATCTTGTCTGAGAATTAGCATGCAACACGGCATATATTTTATTCAAGGTTTTTACATATTTATGGTTGTTGTTACATATACAGAAGTCTGTGTGTGCTCCAAAATGTGCAACAGCTCAAAGAATAAAGACAAATTGAGGCAAAACAGTATAGGAAGCAGTAGAACTAGTGGATATCTGGAAAAAAAAATGTATTTAATTTGACAATAAAACAATGACTGGAACTTATACAACAGTCACAGTAGTAATGAACATGCGTGGTGGCGGTTACGATAAAACCAACAGGTCGGCACAGAAATATATATTAGCTGAAAGACTTCTGAATAATATCTCAGTCTGAGGAAAACATATCAACCAAATGTGCCCAACAGAAGTAAAGTGAAAATGGTTACTGTCCTCAGATATGAATATCAAACTCATGAATCTATAGTGATGTATGAATGTATGGTGAACCTTTTCACTAAACCTGACAATACTTGCAAATATTAAAATATAAAGTTGAGGTATGTGCTATCGGTACATCAGGTATTTTGGGGTGTTTGAACAGCCCAAGAAACTCTTAAATTTGATGTGAACACATAAGGTGAAGGGAGAAACAGACCATACTTTTTACTGAAAGTCCCCCCTACCAAAAGCCAATGTCATCTGCCTTCAGCCTGATGATGTAGTTTCAAGAGAGACCTGCTAGAGCACATCATTTGTTATCTAAAACACTAAACATAACAAAAGCCAGCAATTCTAAATAACATTATTACTTAGGAAGTTTTTTTCTTCTCATATGATAAAATCTCCATGTTTTATCTATAAGCTAATGAACAAATAGTCACAATAACAATCTCGTAGGGTTGCAAACACATGGCCAGTGTTCAGATAATGTTGCAATGCATTTTTCCAAAGTATACACCTTTAAAGTTAGTTGCATATCATTTACAGGACGTTGCAGATCCAACCCCAGAATTTGTTGGCTGTAGTAGTATTTCTAGGCAAATTTTTTTTTTAAATCTACATTCAGTAGTTTGCCACTGCCCTCTGAACAATCGGCTTTTGATATCACTGATGATGTTCTGTTGCCAAATTGCCTGCAGTTGCCACTGAATCCAGTATTAGGGCATTACGAAGCGCGTTCCCAATGCCTAAACCACAGACCCCAACTATCCACCATTCACAATGGCAAAACCATGCATGTAGGAGACACTGAGTATGGCATAGAAATAAACGTGCACTGTTGTATATAAATACACATAAATTAATATCGCATATACAGTTAGTCTTATAGTATACTGATAAGGGATATGAATCCAGACAATATACAATATATCGTAAATATACAATTTTAGTGTGTACTGCGTTCACACACAGTGAAAAGAAATTTGGTGCTTCAACTAATGCCAAACATGAGTTAAGAATGGATACATTTCAGATTTCTGATTTGCCTGTTACAGAGAGTGAGGAATTGAGTAACAGGCTTACAAAAATGGCAGTGATCCAGCCTGTATAACTGGACAAGTTTGGGGAATTGTACAGATGGCTAGCTTTACCATATCTTCTTCTTCACATTCACCACTGTAGACTTTGGCTGAAAGCTATGGTTTTTTGTGTCTATTTCTGTCTTATTCTAGAACCTGAGTTTTTGTGTGCCCAGCCATATCACAGTTCTGACTTATTTGTATCAGACTGCTGGTTTCTCACAATTCAGGCAGATACACTCTGATTTCAAAGGAAACTTCCCTAAGTTGTTGACTCTTAAAGCATACTAGTTGGAGGGCAGTGCCTCTGTTCTTTTTTTCTCCCACGATGGGGCCCTGGAATCCATACAGGGATTTACCATAGCAAAATAGATGTCATTGAAAATTGACTCGGAAGGGGTTTAGAAAAAAAGGCAACAATGGCAAACAATCAAAATGGAAAAAGCAGTGATGTCCTTGAAGAACAGACATATGTTCAGCAGCAGTTAGAAACAACACGTATTGATTGAGATTAATGTTAAAAGGCACCATTCGATATCACAGATGACCAGCATTGACTTGTGTCATCTTCTACCAGGCAAGACCAAAATCACAGTTTATTCAAGTGAGAACATCAAACTGTTTCTCCACCAGCATTAATCTTGCTCAATTATGACTTTTCTAGTTTGTTTCTGCACATTTTCTGAATGTCTCAAGACAATACTAAGTACTAACATACAAATGTCCTCAGCTTTTCAACCCTGCTAACAATTATTTCTACCACGTAGCAGAGTCTATATTTTGTAGACCAACTGACGCTCGGTGGGTGATATAGTCAACATCACACCGGTCGGCTTTACTTCCCAAGGCTTCATTTGTTACCTATTTTAAATTGGTTAGACATGACAGATATGGTCATTTAAAAAAAAAATATCCAACACGATGTGGATGCGAACCCATATCCTTCAGGCCTATGTGCAAGAACATATGTGTGAGAACCATACTCTATAGCACCAAATCTTCAAGTTCTTCTATTGCTTATTACCATTGTACCACTGCAGATGTTCAACATAACAACATTAGCATACTTCTACGGATTATCTTCCTGCATGCCACCAACAGACTATGCAGCATCATCTATCTCTGTCCGCCTCTGCCTGGTTTACATTTCAATCATCACACCATCTCCAATATCTCTCTTCTCTCGTGTCCCAAAAACCCACGATTTATTTCTTCCTGTTCTCTGTATTTGTGAGTCCAAAGTGCCTGACCATCAGCCTTTTTTGTGTGTGTGAGCTGGACTCCTGAAGCGCCTGACCACCAGTCTTCTTTGTGAGTCCGACTCCTGAAGCACTTGACAATCAGTCTTTCTGACCATCGACTGGATTAGTTTCCAATTTTCTACTTAACTTAGATAGAAAACCTTATTGGCTTCTAGTGACTTTATAATCTTGGCATCCTTCTTCTTCTAAGCACGAATGAGGAAGAAGAAGAAGTATTCAGGGTCCATGATTCACACTGATACAGCAGTAATGGCTATAGTCAAAAGTGTTCATAATCCTATCAGCCGGAAGACTGGTGTCTGATCCTGTCTTTCCACTGTTTCCTGTCCAGCTCAGTATAAGCTTGTGTTCCAAAAGCCTTAGCTAGCTTGCCTGGTTTGGGCTTCTTGTGTTTTTCCTAAGACATCCTTTTTTTGCCTGTCCCATATCTTGTCCTCCAGTATTTTCAATAACAAACTGTGACTCATATTGTGACAACGCCAAGATAGCTTTTCCTGATGAAATGAAACAGTTGTCCCCAATGTCTTCAGGAATTTGTACATCTGATCCCATTCCCGACCAGCTGATTCTTTGCATCCTGTCATAAGACCACATCTCAGATTTGATTTGTAACAGCAGAATGCAAGTTACACTCAAGGACCCAGAAATATCTTTTACTGTATTAAAATATATTCTGTGGTAACTTTACAGAGCAGTACTGGTGTCAACTTTCACATGGTATTAGGGGTGTATTTTAGTAAGGCATTGTTGTCCACTTATTGCTAAGTGAGGTGTTCACATCAGTTAGAAGCAACAGGTTCTAACACTGCTGTGGTCAATACAGTGTTCGGTCTTTATACTATCTAGTGTCCTCCATAATCTCTATACCTCCAATACTTCTATAACTGTCGATCAATACCTGTATATTAATTTTTAAGCTATGTTACCAGTCTCAAGAGTTTCCCAACAGCTGACATTTCTGTAGCTATATTTCATGTAATCAACATCAAAACTGACATACATTATGAAGCAGAACATTCTTATTATAAAAGTTTGTCTGTGAGATACAAAAAGTTTGAGATTAATTGCAGTAGCCTATACATACTAGATCTGCAAATGTTGCTAATGTTTTAAACTCTATCTGTCCATACTAGATATACATATCTGAATTGTAAATGTTTATATCTACCAAATGAGCATGTGCCTAACTAGGTGGGGAATATCTAAGCCTGTGCTACTTTATGCCGATAACCGTAACTCTAGTGAAGATGTGATGACCTATGAGTAATCATGCCCACAATCATTTGTAAAGGACTCTTTCCCACACCTTCAGGCATATAGGGCTAGACCTATATTTCATAGACCAATCGGCACTGAGTGGATGATGTGGTTAGTACCACACCAACCGCCTTTACATCCCAAGACAGTACCCTCATACCCACTCAAGGCTGGGTCCATCTTAGAGCCAAGGTCATTTTTTAACAAAGTCTGGCTCCATTAGGACCCAAACCTAACATGGCACTAAGCAGTGACATTGTAGCAATCTGGACATTCCCATATCTGCTCTGTTATCCCCTTCAGTAGCCAGTGAAGAATTCCAATACCCATGGTGCTAGTTGGAGTCTAATTATGTGTCTATCTTGCCTTTTCTCTGAGTGTAGAGTGTCGACCAGATCCCCTGGTTACTCCCCCATCCTCTGAGTGTAGAGTGTTGATCAGAACCCCTGGTTACTCCCCCATCCTCTGAGTGTAGAGTGCTGACCAGAACCCCTGGTTACTCCCCCATCCTCTGAGTGTAGAATGTTGACCAGATCCCCTGGTAACTTCCTCATCCTCTGAGTGTCGACCAGATCCCCTGGTTACTCCCTCATCCTCTGAGTGTAGAGTGTCACCCAGATCCCCTGGTTACTCCCTCATCCTCTGAGTGTAGAGTGTCACCCATATCCCCTGGTTACTCCCTCGTCCTCTGGGTGTAGAGTGTCACCCAGATCCACTGGTTACTCCCTCATCCTCTGAGTGTAGAGTGTCACCCAAATCCCCTGGTTACTCCCTCATCCTCTGAGTGTAGAGTGTCACCCAGATCCCCTGGTTACTCCCTCATCCTCTGAGTGTAGAGTGTCGGCCAGATCCCCTAGCTACTCTCTGCTGCACCAGTCTCTTCACATCAATACGATCTGCATGCTTCCGCACGGTTTACTTGATCTGGGGATTTTACCATCACACCAGCAGTGCTCGACTGTTATCTGATTACAAAGTGATAAGAATATGACATGAAACTTAGCAAGAGGAAACCATCACATTCATTAGCCTTTCCTCAGTTTATGAGCAGCACAACACTAGAGTAACAAACAACAACAATTTATACCAGTCTTCAGAGTGAATAATCTCAAGGTCTACAGTAAAATGGCAAGGCTGTTAAACAAACAACAGTACATCATTCCATATATTTATACCTGCAGTGAATATATGAGCCACCTTAACTCTTTTAGGTCCCAAGGAACGTATCATACGTTCACATGTTACTGTCTAGATGCCCAATGAACACATGATGCACCGATTTTACGTGTCTCTTGACTACCCCTTGGGCCTGTGATGCTAAACCCTCTGGGACTCAAAGAGTTAAGCAGCTATTAGTATCAACTGGCAAAAACACATGCCACACCTAGTTGCACATTTGAGTAAACATGTCTCAGAAGAGGGGGAATGAGACAAATGTGAGATATGATTATAGTCACTGATGTACAGACTTTGTACTCAATGGGAAAACTTGAGCTAATCTAAAAATAACTGCTGCCAACAATCAATCACTTTGAAGTGTGTGATCCTGTCTTATTGCACGCAAAGAAAAACACCTGAATGATATGCTTCACTTCAATAATCTCTCCCTCATATACATTAATAAAATTTTTTTTTAAATCTCATTCAGTTAACCATCTATTTGTTGGCTTTAACCGATATGGCCTATTTAAAATTTTTTTTTTAACTCACTGTGAGCCACCCAGTTGTTAGATGACACCACTCTACCCACACTGTTACTGTACCCCATTCTGTTCCACAGCGTTATTAACTTTCCAGGCCCTAGCTTTTATTAGTTAAAAATAACAACTTATTTAGCATACAATGAGCTTGATTTTGAAATAGTTTATATATGTGTAAATGAAGAAAGAACGTCTGAATGTTATGCTTCATATCCACTAGTCTCTCCCTCTCACAATTGAACATTCAAATATTTGTATCAAGATTTTTTAAATACATACAAATGTAATAATAATTGCAACATCATGATGTGCCTGAAAGTGTGGAATGTGATGTAACGTGATTTGTGAACAACAACATAACACATTTAATGGTACTAGGCATGAAAGCAGCTTACAGACATCTGTTAGTCCCAGCAACAACAAATGGCTATAGTTTCCTAGAAGTTCCCAGAAGAAAACAAACTGACAGAGTGATTTACTGACATCTGTTAGTCCCAGCAACAACAACTGGCTATAGTTTCCTAGAAGTTCCCAGAAGAAAACATACTGACAGAGTGATTTACTGACATCTGTTAGTCCCAGCAACAACAACTGGCTATAGTTTCCTAGAAGTTCCCAGAAGAAAACATACTGATAGAGTGATTTACTGACATCTGTTAGTCCCAGCAACAACAACAGACTATAGTTTCCTAGAAGTTCCCAGAAGAAAACATACTGATAGAGTGATTTACTGACATTTGGAAATCAGAAGCGTCTCTATAATTTCATTCTGCCAGTTTCAGTCACATTTTCTAGTGATATCTGAAAAATGTTAATGTTTTACAGCTTATTCGACTTCTAATTCCAAGTCCATTATGGCGCTAACAGCAAATTTGGGTCATTAGAGTGTTCAGGTAATTTATATATACGTGAACCGGTGTAAGAATGTTTAAAATGATTCTGCACTCTTAATACGACAAGCACAGAAGATTAAAAAAAAAATAAAATTAGTGGTCCCGCAGCAAATACTGTCACTGTGGCATGAAGTTTTTTTTTGCCTTTCCAGGCTCATCCTTACTGGCACAATCAATCAATCTTCATCAGGCACTTAAGGCAGAGAAAAACATCACCACTGAATTCTATCCTGAGCCATTCTCTCTATCTCCAGTTTTGTCCTTTGCGTAGCTCTGAGTTCAGCCTCAAAGTGCCTCTGGGCCGGCCTCTTCCTCGCTGTCCTTGTGTCCATTGGATTGCCTGTCTCGGCCGTCTCTCTTTCTTCAATCTGAGGATGTGTCCAATCCACCACCATCTTCGTTTTTTTAATTTCTAAATTTACATCTTCTAAGTCTGTAATCTAGAATTACTGATTATATCTTCCCATGTAAACCCCAACAATCTTACTGGCACAGGACTGCAGTTACCCTGGCTTGTAGAGCCCTTTTGGCTGCCCAAATCTGAATTTTTTTTGAGGTTGAACTGGGTATCTGCCTTGTTGGTGTGCCGTCCACACTGAGACTTTTAAATGTTAGGATGGCATGATACACTGACTGATCAATAAATGGTCTTCCCTGTTAATATTTACGAGGCTGGGTCAACCACAGAGCAGTAATGGGAGGGAGCAACAACAATTATCTTGCCTCTGTTGGGATTTTTTCTTCTTAGCATTCACCGGCTGTAAACTGCAGTGGAAAGTTCTCGTTCACTTGTTTCTAGTATTGTTCCAGAACTTTATTGCGTGTACATGTTTTACAGATCTCTCTTATCAGTGTGCAGACTGTTGGTTGCTCACCTTTCAGGCAGACGCACAAGGAAACAGCCCCAATCAGTCGACCTTTACAACATGCTTCTTAGGGAGGCAGTTGGTCTATCAAAGCCCCCCCCCCCCTCCCTCACAATGGGACTCTGGTGGAACCTACACTGGGAGTTTGAATCTGGACCATTATCTTGGCAGACATGTATTCTAACCACTAGACCATCATTGCCTCAGATCAAAGTAACAAAGGTACATCTATGAATGCAATTAAATTAGGTTTTTTTGGAGGTCTGTTTCACAGTTGACCTTGTTTGCTTGTTAGGTGGCAGTGTGTATACCCCCCCCCCCCTTTCCCCAGAAGTGGGTATGTTCCAACACACCCCCCCCCCCAAATGAACTGGATACCACATGGAAAATAATTGATCTAATCGGTACCATCTGTACAAACACATTTCCTCACAATTACCTTTTTTTTAAAACCTGAGCAGAAAAATAATTCTGCTGACAATCAATAAACATTTAAGATCTTGGGAAGGCATGAGCCGCTGGTACAGCTTAACCAAAGTTACAATCATTATTACATGTTTAGTTTACATACTGAACTCACTGGAGTTGAAACAAGAAATCACAGCAGACAATAACACTAAATAATGCTGTTCATTAATGCTTATCTCATTTTCAAATTAAATTATGTAATTTCTCTGCATAAATATACAATAAGAAATTGTATGGATTAAAAAGAGGACAATCAAACAACAAAGTCAAATGCAGCGATGACAAATGAAGTGATACTGTGTCATAAATTATTGGAGAATTTGGTTAAATATAAGTATAGACATCAATCAGTATATAATTGAAATATTTATACTAATATAATGAAATATATATATATATATATATTTTAAAACAGATAATATATATGACAAATACAGAGAATTATATATAGATATATTTAAAAAAAGATAAATAACAAGGATGTCAGAACTGCTGATTCTGTGTTACTTGTGCAATTATTGTATTTTTATCTGACAAAAGATGGGAGATTAACTGGAAGAAACACAGAAGTGATGTAACAAGAAACAACTGTACACTTCAAAATCGTATTAAAACATCCTTAAACAAAAATCAGCCAAATATGAAAGCAGTGATACTGTTTCATTATAGATTGGAAGATCCTAACCACTGCATGTGTTCTCTTATTTTCTTACATTTGGATAAAGCACACTGAAGAAAGCTGGCTGCTCCAATGGCAACTTCCACTGCGTAATTAGTCTAGCTATACACTAATATAATTTCATAACGATTATGTATCCCTTAAAAAGCTTCAAGAACTAAAACAACTAAGGTTGTACAGGAGGTCTTCATGCCAGCTGGGCAAAGCAATTACAAAATTTGCACGTGCGGGTCCCCCCCCCCCCAAGCATCCTTAAAATGGTGACTAGTTCAGGGTTTGATGTGTTGGGTCGAAAGGTGAAGATATTACAGCGTAGCTGTAAATGACAATATAACTAACTACCTTTTTTAGGGTGAACAAAGCAGAAGTAGATGATGATGACAGATTAGTGGCTTGAACAAAAATAATCAACAATCCAAAGTCTAAAGGTTTAACAAACAAACAAAAAATGGAAATCAAGACTCCAATCTCTTTCTGAGCATCACAGTACCATATAGTATATTATGTTCCTGCTCGAATCTATTTAAACCACACATACAAAAAAGCCAAGAGATGCTAGGGTTGTTTTTGCAACCTCTTGCAAAGGATATGCAACTAACCATCTAAACTCCCACCAACCATTTAGCATGTGTAGTTACTGCACGAGGGAGCCAATCTAGAAAAAGCTTACATTATTTCTTGATAAGTGCTTTAACTAAGTACTTTTATAATATTCTATTATTTCTACATCTTTCTTTGGCAGCATTTAAAGGTTTTTGCTCACCGACGTGGGATTCAAGGTAGGCCATTCCTAAAATGGTTACCCGGAGAAAACATTTATAGGAACTTAAGTACAGTCAGCATATAAATATGTTCTCTTTAGTCCTTTGTACTGATCCAGCTTATTGTAGTAAACCAATCAGCTTGTGTGAAATAAAGAGATTACAATTTAGACTGTTTTTGTAAAAGCGTTCTGTGATTGTTTCCCCTCTGATCGATCTGGGATTACCAGCATATTTTGCTTGAAATTATTACTTTAAGGAAGAAGTAAAGTCAGTCAGCACATATTGACAGCAGTAATAAGTGCCAATGGGTCTAAATATGTGACCACCATTTACCAACAAATTCCTAATGGCATGAAAAAGGAGTTATTTACAACTTCAGATAAGAGAGAAGAGACTGTCAGAATCAAAGTAAGACAGCAGTATAGTGGCTAGCATATCAGCCAAGTGATCATGGCATTGAATCCCACTCTACGTGGGAATTTTAACCAGACCTACGTCCCAGGTTGACCCAGTCAACAACATGTTGCTGAAAATGTTCTGGGAAGTCAAGGACACCTAACACACATCGGCTAGTCTATAATTATGCAGCAATCTGCAACACACAACTTATACGCCCAAAGGCTCAAAAAAGAAGGGGTCCTTAAATATTAAACAATAGAAAGGTCAACAGAAAAAAATTCTATACCCACACATTTTCAAAATGTAAATATTAGACAGACTGTCTACTTAGAATTGACCATACTGTTAAACAAACAAATCCATGATCAAATGGCACCATATAAAAAAAGAAGAATTTTATACTATGAGCGCTTTCATGGGCTTGGATTTTGGAAACATGGGTGTGTATGCTTGGGGAAATTCTCACGCTCCTTTGCATAATATTTTCTCATCACAGTCCATTGTAAAGACTTGACTTATCGCCTGTTCTCTTGCCTCGTGTACTTTTGTACCCAATGTGCTTTTAATGTCCTCTTTTCATCGTTGTGTGACAAATATGCTTCCCCTGCTTCCCTAACCATAATGATCTCTCTGTAATCAATGACTGACATATTCACACGGCAATTGGTTCTGCCAGTTTAATTATTGTGCCTTTTCCACCACATAAATGCAGTTAATATTTATAAACCAAATCACAGCCTTTAATATAAAAGCAAAGCTTTCCTGGCAACACTGTTTGCATTGCACACATACACCCACAAGTTTAATTCTATGACATCAAAAATCATGATCGGCTTTCAACACGAGTTCAGTGATTTGCTTCAAGAGGCTCGATGCACTCTGAGTGTTTTCAGATTCTTCAACCAGTTCAGAGTTTTCTGGGTGATCGTGAGAAAAGGTAAACGTGGTGCCATCATCTCCCCACTCGCTGTCATCGTTCAAACTGGACATAGATCCCATATAGCTTGCTGATCCCAGGGAGTATTCCGAACCAGTTTCTGAATATCGATCTGCAACAGTATTCTTGAAGTCCTGGACAGCATCGTGCAATGACAGAAGCTGACAAAATAATGAAATATCAAGGTATCGAAGATCTTTCTGTGGATTAGAAAATGAAAACAATTGTGACAGTACTCTGTCCGTTCATTTAAGACAAAAGTGAGCAGACAAATTAAAATAGTACTACTGATGGGTGGAAGATGTCTGCCTCTACCAAGATTTAATTATGTGTGCGTGACATGAAATATACCAGCATTGAGGTGAATTCACAGGATATGGTGGGGAATATTCAGGTGTGTGGGGTAATGAGCAGGCCGATAAGAGTGGCTGCTGCTCCTCTACACTGTGAGCTACTTTATGATAAAGCAGATATGGTGAAGGCTTTCTGGAAACAGGTGGACAGTGAAGAGTTCTATACCTTGTGGGAATGAGCAGTGGGGTGGATGCATGGGGGTTGCAATATACTCAATGGAGCGCCATCTAGTCTATATGATTTTCATTGTGCAGGTAAAAAGACAGGTGGACTTTTAATCGGCTGCAGTCTGCACTATCAGTATGGGAACTTTTCTTTGCCTTTTGAGAAGAGGATAGAGCACATGTAGGAATACCTTGAGTAGTAAGCAATTGTCATTCCCTAGGAACCATGGGACTGTGCCACTGGTTTTGGGAGCAGTGTCTGCTATGATGACTGTAGAGTATAACACCTCAGTGACAGTCTTAGCCACATAAACATTTGATACTCTAGTAGGAGGCCAGTCTTCTCTCACATAAAACATTGATACTCTATTAGGAGGCTAGTCTTCTCTCACATAAAACGTTGATACTCTAGTAGAAGGCCAGTCTTCTCTCACATAAAACGTGGATACTCTATTAGGAGGCCAGTCATCTCTCACATAATATGTTGATACTCTAGTAGAAGGCCAGTCTTCTCTCACATAAAACGTTGATACTCTAGGAGACCAGTCTTCTCTCACATAAAACATTGATACTCTAGTAGGAGGCCAGTCTTCTCTCACATAAAACGTTGATACTCTAGTAGAAGGCCAGTCTTCTCTCACATAAAATGTGGATACTCTATTAGGAGGCAGTCATCTCTCACATAATATGTTGATACTCTAGTAGGAGGCCAGTCTTCTCTCACATAATATGTTGATACTCTAGTAGAAGGCCAGTCTTCTCTCACATAAAACGTTGATACTCTATTAGGAGGCCAGTCTTCTCTCACATAAAACATTGATACTCTAGGAGACCAGTCTTTTCTCACATAAAACATTGATACTCTAGTAGGAGGCCAGTCTTCTCTCACATAAAACGTTGATACTCTAGTAGAAGGCCAGTCTTCTCTCACATAAAATGTGGATACTCTATTAGGAGGCCAGTCATCTCTCACATAATATGTTGATACTCTAGTAGGAGGCCAGTCTTCTCTCACATAAAACATTGATACTCTATTAGGAGGCCAGTCTTCTCTCACATAAAACATTGATACTCTAGTGGGAGGCCAGTCTTCTCTCACATAAAACGTTGATACTCTAGTAGGAGGCCAGTCATCTCTCACATAATCTGTTCATACTCTATTAGGAGGCCAGTCATCTCTCACATAATATGATGATACTTTAGTAAGAGGCCAGTCTTCTCTCACATAATATGTTGATACTCTAGTAAGAGGTCAGTCTTCTCTCACATAATATGTTGATACTCTAGTAGAAGGCCAGTCTTCTCTCACATAATATGTTGATACTCTAGTAGGAGGCCAGTCTTCTATCACATAATATGTTGATACTCTAGTAAGAGGTCAGTCTTCTCTCACATAAAACGTCCATCTCTCTCTTATTAGGAGGCAGTCATTCTCTCATGATACTTTAGTAAAGAGGCCAGTCTCTCTTGATACTCTAGTAGAAGGCCATCTTCTCTCACATAATATGTTGATACTCTAGTCGGAGGCCAGTCTTCTCTCACATAAAACGTTGATACTTTATTAGGAGGCCAGTCTTCTCTCACATAAAACGTTGATACTTTATTAGGAGGCCAGTCTTCTCTCAGATATCTCTTCTCTATAGCTTGCTGCATTTCACCTCTTGTAAACTGCACAGTCCTTTCACTGTCTGCCTCCAAAGAAGTCGGACTGCAGCTGATCTCTCTCTAGTATCTATCAGTGTTGTTATCTTTCAGGTCGCATTTGCGTAAGTATTTATAGCATAGCCTTGGCTTTCCTGCATGTCTTCTCCCTGTTGTCAGTTCACCATGCTGGATATCTACTGAATGCGACCATCCTCTATGCGAGAGACATGTCCCAACCAGAGCAGATGTCTTTTTCTTCAGGAGAAATCAGAAAGTACAATGCTGGCATTCCTGCCTTTTCGAGTATACATTGCCTGGGAACCTAGAGTGCGGTAATGTGGATTATTGACTCTCCTTCGAACTAGGTCCCCATATTATGGTGGCCAAACACATACCCTAACAGGGCCTCAGTCATGTGTAAATGCGGAGTGCCTGCCGAGGAACAAATTGCAGCAAAACTAGGATTGCCTCAGAATAACGGGTCAATATTATCGAGGGCAAACAAATACTCTAACAGAGTCTCAGCGATATATTAATTGCGAACCTGTTTTTGCGACTATTCCGCACCGCCGACAGTGTTCCCCGCGCCGCTATGCGCAGCACGGATGGGGGTCTAAACTAGATGGCTGGGACTCACGAGCAAATAAATTGGAGGAAGTTGCAGGAGATGTGGTAGCTGCTACTTGTGAGTCCCAGCCATCTAGTTTAGCCCCATCCGCTTCGGATATGCTTGGCGGTAAGTTTAATTGGAAGAACATTATCGCTAACCTGCGCCGGAGCGCGAGGTCTCCCCGCCGTGTCGCTATTATCATGTGTATTGGATACCGTCTCATTGTGGAGTGCCTGGAAATGAGAAAGCTAATTAACTGGCAGGGAAAGGTGCGACAAAAGTGCAGCCGGATGTATCAGTCACATACCACCAAAAGAAAAGAATCATTAAATTGATCAGGAAACCACCAGCCCCAGCACAAGACGACTTTTTTATTATGGACAGACCAGAACAAGTCATTATCTTCCGCCTCAGAACAGGGCACAACGAACTACGTAACCATATGTACACAAAATTCAAGATAGGTGAATCAGCCATGTGCACCTGTGGAAAGGTGCCCTAGACAGCAGAGCATGTACTCCAGGACTGCACCGAATTTGACATATTAAGGCAAACCTTTTGGCCAGAAAGAACAACAGTGGAATGTAAACTCTATAGACCACTGAATGAACTAACAACGACAGTGATATTTATACAAGAGACAAAATTGCTGATATGGACAACTTATTTCAGTCAACCGAAAGAAGAAGATGTGTATTGTTGCGTTTCTCGAAATTTTCAACAGACAGTAATCCTAGTTTTGCCGCGATGTGTTTGTAGGAGGAAGTCCGCATTTTACACACAACTAAGGCCCTGTTAGGGTTTTTGTTTGGCCGCCATAATATGGGAACGAAGTTCGGAGGAGAGCCGAATTATTTATTCATAGTCATTTCCTCAATCCATCCTTTTATAATTTTAGTGAGTCCCCTGTTCAATTCTCCTCATGATATACTCAGTACAGCTTTTTTTTTTCTTGCATGGTTTTTTTTCTGACAGTACTGCCATTTTTCAGGTCTAACTATTTCCAGACTGATGTATAGTAAAACAGTACAGTAATTTAGATACTTCGTGGTCAATCTGCAGCTTACTGTTATAGTTATAGAAAAAAGGGGGCGGGGCGCCCACAAGCTGATTCAATTAATACAAGTGGGGTTGAAACTTACCATCTCCCTTTGCAATTTCTGAAGCGATGTTTGCAATTTTAAAAAGGGATTCCTCTGCTCTGGGCTGACATCGCTGTTTTCAACGATTGGAACTGACTGGTGAGGCGACAAATTCCGTTGGTTGAAACGAGCGATCTGGCTCTTTACAGTCGACAGACTTCCAGTATTGATCAGTCCTTCACTGTCCGGATTGATATGGTTCACACATGACAAACTGCTGCGAGTACCATTCATGATATAGTGATCAAAATCATCCAATGATTCTGATTTGGCGAATCCTTCCGTTTTCCCGGAGCTTCTAGACAGCGATGAAGAAATGTGACTTCGTAAACTCCGAGGCTCCCCATCTGAGGAGACAACCAGGTGACTGAAACACTGGGGAAGTGGAGGAAAATCCGGCAAGTGCTGCATATCAGAACTAGTTATATCAGTCAGTCCAGTGAACCACTATTTAGCCAGCTGTATCCACGTATAAACATCTTATGATACATCCTAATTTTCGAAATAAGTGAAGGAAAACACCAGCAACTGTGAGGCGGAAGTTACTTCTGGCGACGGCAGACGACCAAACAGTGGCCAGGATTTTCTGCTTCCGGATTCCATATGATTTAATTGTATATGTATGTAAAATACAGAATCATCATCATCATCAGGTGCCTTGCCGACTGGCGTGGGCGATCATGCCTCTCCATAATCCGCGATCTCCTGCAGCATGTATCAGTTCGTGTGCCGACACACCTCCATGCCATGCAACAAGACTGTCAAGCATCTTCTCTCGTTGTCTTCCTCTATCCCTCCTTCCACATATCTTTCCAGTGGTCACAACATGTTCTATTTTCCCTCTTTTCATAACATGGCCGAAAAATGATGACTGTTCCTTCTGATATCTGTGATAAGTTGTCTTCGGGCTTCCGCCTCTTTCAAAACCTCTTGGTTGCTATTTTTGGCTGTCCAAGGTATTCTAAGCATTCTTCTGTAAAACCACATCTCCGAGGCCTCCAGAAATTGTTTGGCCTGCCTACCGATTGTCCAGGATTCACAGCCATATGTTAAAACTGGATGTATGTAGCAAGCAAGAATTCTTTTTCTAACTCTCAATGATAAAGATATATTGCACAAGATGTTTTTCATTTTATAAAATGCAGTTTTTGCCTGTCCTATTCTATTTCTTATCTCGGTTATGTATCTTCCATCTGATGATATCCATGTGCCCAGATACTTAAATTTCTGTATTTGTCCTAAAATAACACCATCAACTTTTCGTTTCTTTGATACCACCATTACTTCTGTGTTCCCATTATTCAAACTGAGGCCCATTCTTCCACTTTCTAACACCACAATGTCTATCATTTCCTGTAGTTCTTTCTGACTTGTTGCTATCAAGACTGTGTCATCAGCATAGCGTAAATTGTTTATATTGTGCCCACCAACCACAATTCCGGGCATACCAATTAAAGCTCTCATTAAATATTCACTGTATATTGAAAACAAATCAGGCGACAGTACACATCCTTGTCGTACCCCCCTTTCATGCTTTGAAATGTACCTAAACAGTTGTTAATATATGTTTTATGTATGTGCAAAATAATGAATACCGTCTTTTAGTCGTTAAAGTTCCTAAAGCACGTCGTAAAATGTGACTGACTAAGGATTTTCTGAAAGATGCGTTGAGTCGAAAATCGCAGGCTTCTTCTCCTTCTTCTTCGATGCTCCTGTCAGAAAACTTATGCCAGGAGGCCGGTAGCCTTTATGGAAGCTTTCAAGCAGTCCATATCTTCTCGTGTGGCATACATTTTTGTCTTAATTGAACTTGGAACAGACCAGTTTACAGTGTTGAAGCACATGCTCAGCATTTTCGAGTGTCAAGTTGCAGGGGCACGTCTCCATGTTTCCTACACCGGAAAATGTGAACATATGTTGACGAAGTCTGTTGTGCCCTGTCCTTAGTCTTAATAGAGTACACAGCATCTCTAGAGAGGCGATAAAGCGAATCTCGAGGATAGAATGTGATGTATGTATCGAACCACCTTTCTTAGAATTAGATAGTACTAATGTCTTAGTATCTTGGTGGGTTAGGTCACTGTTTGGTTGTACCATGTCACTGCTCTTTCTAGCCAAACTGTCCTCAATTGCATTGCCTCCCAAGCCACAGAGACCTAGAATCCACTGTACTACAGATTGTTATACTGAAGAATCTAGGAGAATCAGCGGTTGCGTCAAGTCTACAAACTGAGTATCATTTAGGTTAACAACTGCAAAAGTACCATTCTGCTATATTTGTTGTGCTGTTGTCCATTCAGGAAAGAACATGTCACCATAATTGCATCTGCTCTGTAGTTGGAGGAATATGAACCTGTTGGTATAGCTTGGTTGATTTTTTAACCATTTGGGCATTCTAAATATATTCCTCCTTACCGATCTCTTACTGCTCTCTTATCGGAACCATCTATATACACTCTAATCAAATTCTGTTTAATCTCTCCTTTTGTAACTGACTTCATATCAGTGCTGCTCATTGATAATTTGGAGGAGATCCCTAATACCGTGGTTCTGACTGTCGGCGCAGTGGTGGTAAAGTTTCAGAGGAACATTTAGAACTATGGGAGAGAGTTTAGAGTCAGCGAGCTTGGCATTTGCGTTTTTAATGTAACATGTTTAGTCTAACCCTCTGGGTTTTGTGCAGTCGGCTGTGCATAGGTTGTTCTTTCAAAAGGCGGCATTTGCCCCAGGCAGCTATCCCATATTCTAGTGTTGACCTCTGTATAGGTCCTCTTGAGGACACTGAGGTTGCCCCCCCCCCCCCCCCCCCTATCTGTTCCAGTTAACATTCACATCAGTTGGGTTCTCTTGAGTCCCTTGCTTTGATTTTTTTCTATCTTTTCTCCATGTGAGTCTTGTGTCAAAGGTTACTCCTAAATACGATGGTGAGTCATGTTTCAGTACCCGAATGCCATATTTAAGCGAAGCTTATTGGGGTTTGGTGGAAAGACTGAAAATGGTGTGTGTTGTTTTGGTCCCATTTACAGGTCTGCAGCAACTATTGGACCACTTCTCTTGACATCCGATATATTCTTGAAGCGTTGTCTGTGCTGCGTCAATCGCAGTTATCACAGCCTAGCTGGAAACCCCAATACAACTCTTATAAAAACGAAAGAAAAATTACAACACAATATCCTGTTCAACCCATCTGGTTTATAATTAGGATATATGGTCTTTTTTTCTTCTTTTTTTTTCAACATTATGTATTTATGCTTATCCACTTTCTCGTTTACATAATATTGCACAACTTATGTGTTAATTGTAATGTACTAAAGACTCGAGTTTTTTCATCATTGTTTATTTTAAGGTCATCGTCCCCTTAGCATGTTTCTGAATGTGTTTGCGCGGACCATTCATGTTCTGTTCATGCTGATGAAGCATTTAGGGGGCCACGTTAGCGCAATCGATAGGAGACTCGCTTTCAAATACCGCTGCAGCCCACGTCGGTGTTTGAGACCGGGCGGTTCCCAGGGTTCACCCAACCTCTATGTAAAAGGCACCAGAATTAACACTCTGGGGTAAATGGCGAAACGTCGCTGTAGCTACGAAGTTGCGTGCGGATGGCGACACAGGCGGAGAGTTTCTAATCATCTGTCCGTACTGGTGGCAGAGCACTTATGGTTTATAACCGTGTGCAGCACCTGGGTGTAACCAGAGGGTCTGGCCGGCTCACTACACTCAAGAGGAAAGGCAAGACAGACTTTTAACCAGATTGTGACTGGAACCATCAGTACTGGAAATCTGCGTTGGCTGCTGAAGATGAAGACGGAGCATGCGTGGGAATGCCCCGAGTGCTATGATGTCAATTCTTGACTCAACTCAACTCATTCTCCGGGCTATGCCGGCGTGGTGGGTAATGAACTAGATTGGCTGGATCTGCACCACTGGGTGGTGAGTTGATATATGACAAGGCAGATGTGGTCAAGGCCCTTTGGGAACAAGCTACGGAATCAGTAGAGAAACAAGATTATTATGGCCTGGAGAGAATAAGGTACCTGAGTGTGACTAGAGGGTCTTGCCGGCTCACTACACTCAGAGAAAAGGCAAGATAGACATATAACCAGATTGTGACCCATACCATCAGTACTGGAACTCTGCGCTAGATGCTGAAGATGAGGGCGGAGCATGCATGGGAATGCCTTGAGAGTTGTGATGTCAATTCTTGACTCAACCGTGTGAAATGACGCTGGTTCACATCTTTTGACTTTACCTTTATCTTGGTCTCATTTTGACAGTGCACCAATTTAATTCTGATAGTTGCCAGGAGCCGTAATTACAAATGCGCCAACCAAGAGAGACAACTCAGTCTTTGAAGAAAGCACACAATCAACATGCGCCAATTTCAGTGCAGGGTTGTTTGCACTTGGCAAGCTCCCAAATGGCTCTGCCCAATGATGATGAAGCGACTGTGAGCTCTTCGTTATCCGCCGGCTGTAAGCTCCAGCAGAAAGTCCTGGTTGTTCGTCCGTTTGTACTTTGGTTTTGTGCCAGGGCCTGAGTTTTGCATGAACATCCGTTTTACTGGCTTATTTATGTGCCGTTCGTTGTTCCTTGCCGCTCGGGCAGTTGCACTCCAACTTCAAAGGACGCCCCCAATTAGTCGACTTCTACGACATGCTTGTTAGGAAGGCAGTGGGTCTATTCTTGTATGTATGTAGGCCTATGTGTATATTTGAGTGTTTAGGTTTCCCTGTGTATGTATGACCATATAAGGGTATGTGTACGGGTGTATTTTTGAGGGAGTATGATTGTATGGATAACAGAAGACCAAGCAAGTGTCAGACCAAAACGGTCACGCGCAGAGCACATCCTCATACTCTGAGTAATCATTGAAGAATCGGGTAGCATTTCAGTCGCAGTTAATCAACTTTGGCGACTTCCCTAAAAAAACTGTCCACAGTATCTCACCGTTCTATACTTTGGAAAGTACTTAAAATCTATGGGTTTCCCTACAAAATTCACCAGTGTCATCATACAATCCTTCCACAAAACAACGTTGCAGTGTACGAACAAAATCCGGCAGCTCTGACTAGTTCCCTGTAGAATGTTGAAATAAGAATCAAAATCACAGCACTCTGGACACTCCCATAGGTGCTCCATCCCCATTTTCAGCAACAAGCGAAGAGTTCCAATTCCGATGGAACCAGTAACTGTCTGATTGTATATCCCTCTCATCCTTTCCCTGAGTGTTCAGCGTCGGCCAGATCCCCTGGTAACTCCTTGAAGTGCCATTCTCCTCCAACCGTAATTATTTATCTGTGCCTGCGCACTGTTCATTCGCTCCCAAAAGGCCCTCACAACATCTAGCTTGTCATATATCAGTTCCACCAGCCAGTCTATCTGCCTGCTCATCTCCTAACTACCCGGGACCTCTGAAGCGATGCTTGCCACTCTGCATTTTCGACTATTACACCAACCCACTCACGGCCTCATGAGAGAGACTAAAACTGCTGGACTTGCTTGCATCTTTGATATTGTACAGGATATTGCGTAGAGAAAAAAAAACTAGGAGCCCTATATATGACGTATAACGGCACCCCAGGAAAATTAATGAATGCCCCCTGCCCTGAGTGGCTGGAACTCTGGCAGACATTTGTCTCTGGCGAGTTCATCGTTTGAAATCGACAACGTGGCTAATATTATGCGTGCAGTAAACAGTTTAAGTTTTCAAGCATGAAGATTCCTCCCCTGAACTATGAAAGACAACAGGGCACATCACACAACAACACATCAAGGTAGCACTTGGTGAAATAATGGCCTGCCCTAATACTAACTCCCAGAAGGCCAAACAGGGTATTTGAAACTTGTTCCTGTTTTGAGATCTGGATTGCTGTGGTGTCAAACCAGTATTTTTGGTACACTGTTGACAATTTACTTCTTTTCAAATGTTCATTTGCCTGCCTACTAAAGTTTATTTAGTTAAATCTGCGGGCTGCTATGTTGTTTATTCTCTGGTGAGGGAGCGGCTCATTAGGCGGTGGTTGGTATTTTGCAGGTTGCTGCAAGAACAAAACTGTTACTGCATCAAGTTTCCTCATATTGTATATTCACTAATAAGGGCTCATTTCTGGTATCAGATTGTAAGTTAGTTTAACTGTTTTTGCAGTTAGCCTAGTTGATGAAAATGTTACTCTTACGTCATGGATACAAAATATCAAAGATATGGCTAACTTTTGTTTTGTTTTAAGACATAGGTTCTAAATGTAAGTACCAGTTTGTGCACATAAGTGCAGACCTGATAAAGAGAATTAACCCAAAATATGGTTCTTCTTATCAGAAATTCCTCGTATCCAAATAAGAATTCAAGCAATAAAAATTGCAAGGGATACACAACAGAAATTAGCCGTATTCAAGATTACTGCGAGCGGTCTGCATACACACACACAAATATATATTTGTCGCAAACTGTGACAAAAAGACTGGAAAACTTCTTTAAACACTAAAGAATGGAAAAGAACATCGTGGGAATATCTGTAGTGAAGTGCCGTCGTTTCCTGAATCAGTCGAAACTGGACATATGAAAGATGTTTTAACCAGGTGATATCTAAAAAGCTGAAGCCAAAACAGCATCTATAAGAGGAGTTATATTTCATGCAAAATATTGAGTCAGAAAGAAAACTGTAAAGAGTTATTTATACGCAGTCATCTCTCACTCATAGAAGTTTACTGTAAATAATTAAACAGGTTCTTCTTCTTTTGTCCGTCATCTTCCAATAATTTCAGGTCCTCTACATCGTTTTCACCACACTCTCTAGTTCACCTTTTTTAAAAGACATCTTTATTACCCTTTTTATCTGCCTCTAGTATTCTCATCACTCATCTTTAAAATCAAATGATGAGAACATTATGGACAGAAAAAAATATTAATAAAGATGCTCTTTTAAAACAATCTCCTTTTATAAGAAATTTCTGGACAGTTTTAATTTTAAAATCTGTTTGCTATTTTCACCATCTTTCAAGCAGAATCTTAAAAAATGTGAGTTCTCGTTCCAGTGGAGTTTACTGCATATATATCTGTAGCTGTTATCATCAAATGCATTGCCAATCAACATGGGTTATCATGCTTTTTAACATCCTACAATATATCAGTTCATGTGCTGACAGATTTCTGTGCCAAGATAAAAGGATGTCAAGAATATTATATTTCATTGTCTTCCTCTATTTCTTCTTTCAATAACTATTTCCCGCTGTCACAAAATGTTTCAGTTGTTTTCTTACAATGTCTAACACTAAAATCATGAGACTTGTTTTACTGTGGCCAAAACAAAATGCTATTCATGAAGCAAAGCATGTCACCAAAATAGGCATCATTCACCTGTGTTCTGGCAAAAATGTTTATGCCACAGATCACAAGTAACCCACCATTTTGTTTAGCTATTGAAAGCTGTGTGGGTTACATATGCAGCAGGAAGCTAAGGGCAAACATTATTTTATTTCATACTCATAAAAGTGTTTATGAGACAGTTGGATTAATAAGATAAGTTTATGAGGATGAACATCTACCTTGTGCATGAGGTGATATTCACGATTCAAAAACTGGTGTGGAAAATAGCTACTGCTATTCTCTTGGATACATTTTACACCTGATATGACACCCATTTCATACTCATAATCAGTTATTTTAAATACATTCTTTTATAAAATTGTAGTATGCTGGCAGTTGCAATTTTAATCTTTTCAGGACGTCAGAAAATAAAAACTAACACACAATCTCTAAGACTACAAAATTACATTGCTAAACAGCAACCAATGGCAGACAAAGAGATTATTCACTAGAAAGATCTAAACAGGCTTTGCTGGCAGTACTTAACAATCATGTGTGGCTAGATGATAAATACACATTCTTATACTCTCCTCACGTGGGATCCAGGGCCACACTGTGGGGGAATAATAATAGTCCACCCCCCTCTCCCCCAGCATGTCGTTAAAGTACATATCTAGACTAATTAAGAGTGCATGTGCTTAAGAGGTAAAGAATCAATAAGTTTAGAGCCAGTGAACACTAGACAAAAAAAAAAAAAAAGCCTATTTATTGGAAAGATTTAAACAGGCTTTGACTGTAATTACTGTACTATCCGTAATGAATAGACAGATGACATAATACACATTCAACATGCTCAGATCAATAACATCTGATGGAAACTATCTTGTAGGGATTCGAAAAAGAAAAGCCATTGAAAAACATATGCACTAATGAAAAAACATTTAATTACAGTAAGAATTAGTGTTAAAGTGATATATAAAACCTGTATTCTCTTTTTCATGCAAAACATGAACAATACTAGACAAGCTGAGACTATTTCTAACCCCACTGAATATGTTTTCCAGAAAAATGTAAAGGAAACCACTGGATCGGCAGAAAAATATTTGGTGTACAAACACCTAAAAAAAAATGATTAAACTGGTTACAGAAATAGATGTAGTCACTGAATTTCAACTGGAAGTTTTGATGGGAAAAAAGCAAAGGAAAGATAGACAAATATTTTGATAGTCTGACATAATAGCATAAAGAGGAAAAGAACACAAATCTGATCCAAGTAATCGTGTCAGTTGATAAATCACAATGGCACATTTTTGTCTTCCAGACGATAGTGTTATATTATGCTAAGGGAAGGTTTAGAGACTAGGATTTCAGGACCATTGTTGCCTTCACATGTATATAGTGGGCTTTCTCTCCTATGCTCAGCTCTCAACCTATAATAATCTTTTCTTCCTTTATTCCTATTCCCTTTCTGATTTTTCCCCTTGACATTTTGTTCTCACGAATTTACCTCGACACCTGTATCATCCATGTCCCACTTGTATTCTCATCCATACTTCAGACAGTTAACCACAGCTTTGGATGTGTTATTTCTCACGACTTCACAGTTAACCCAGCTATAACCTCAGCTTTGCAATGTGTTATTTCTCACAACTTCAGACAGTTAACCACAGCTTCGCATGTGTTATTTCTCATAGACTTCAGATAGTTAACCACAGCAGTGTCGTATTGTTATTTCTCACAACTTCAGATAATTAACCACAGCTTCGCATGTGTTATTTCTCACAACTTCAGACAGTTAACCACAGCTTCGTATGTGTTATTTCTCACAACTTCAGATCATTAACCACAGCTTCGCATGTGTTATTTCTCACGACTTCAGACAGTTAACCACAGCTTTGGATGTGTTATTTCTCACGACTTCAGACAGTTAACCACAGCTTTGGATGTGTTATTTCTCACGACTTCAGACAGTTAACCACAGCTTTGGATGTGTTATTTCTCACAACTTCAGATAGTTAACCACAGCTTCGCATGTGTTATTTCTCATGACTTCAGACAGTTAACCACAGCTTCGCATGTGTTATTTCTCACGACTTCAGACAGTTAACCACAGCTTTGGATGTGTTATTTCTCACAACTTCAGATAGTTAACCACAGCTTCGCATGTGTTATTTCTCATGACTTCAGACAGTTAACCACAGCTTCGCATGTGTTATTTCTCACAACTTCAGATAATTAACCACAGCTTCGCATGTGTTATTTCTCACAACTTCAGACAGTTAACCACAGCTTCGTATGTGTTATTTCTCACAACTTCAGATCATTAACCACAGCTTCGCATGTGTTATTTCTCACAACTTCAGATAGTTAACCACAGCTTTGGATGTGTTATTTCTCACGATTTCAGACAGTTAACCACAGCTTCGTATGTGTTATTCCTCACAACTTTAAACAGATATCTTCAGCTTCGGATGTATTATTTCTAAAAATCTTCATTCTCAGTTTTGAACAGACAGAATCATTGCCATGAACCAGCTGTGACTTCAGATACAGTACATATTATCACAGTAGTTGACTTGTTTACCAGGCTTAGTCAAACAAAGTTCAACAGCAGCTGTTACAGTTTAATGGAAAACGATGCACCACACGAACATCCCTGCTCTGCCTGTCGATTGTCTAAGATTCTAAAAGAAGACCTGATCAGTTCTTGGTAGTAGTCAATAGTTGATCCTTTTACTAATTCCAAAGAGTCTTTATCAATGATGACTTTGACTCCATCTCTCTCAAATATTCTGCAGACAGAGGAAGAGGAATGCTATACAAATATTAATCAAGCTCAAACTGTATTTTCTAAAGTTATCAGTAGCCTTGAGATGTAGAGATACAGAAGAATATGGCATATTCTATGTAAACAAAAAACAATCACAATTAAATGGAGAGGCTCTATGGAATGAAAAGAAAGGTAAGGAAATAAATGAAAAAAGACAAAATATTTTAGCCACATTAAAAGTCAAGGTACAAGTATAACAATCAAACTGGAGGGAAAAGCTGAAATCAGGCAAGCAAAATGAAGACAGTGATACAAATGGAGAAAAAAAAACATCAAGAGATGTATGGACAGCAATCTTTCAGTCTACAGCAAAAGAGAAAGGATTGTTGTCGATGTTCTTAATGTAATAAAGGTTGTGCGTGTTCCATATACCCTAAAAAGCTTATTGGTGACAGAATAACTGAAAGTGTTGCAAAAATGTATTTGTTGTGTTTATTCTTGCATGAGTCATTAAAAAAACATGTGTGCTTAAGTTCTTCACCAGTCCCCAATATTTAGCCTCAAAGGGTGTCACCTTCCCACTTCTGTCTGGCAAAACTAGAAAGTCTTTTAAGACATTCTCTGAATTTGTTTTAGTCTTAGAGATGTGCATGTGACAGAGTCAGTGGAACCCTTTTGGTGAAAGTGTGCTCTGAGTTTAGTGTCCGGTTCTGAGTATGAACATTCTGGTCTGCAAACAAAAAGGCACAAAAATGCTAACCTTTAGGCAAGGCCAACCTAGCAAAAATGCTACTGAATTGATTCAGTAGAAAGCAAACATAACTAAACAGTGTAAAATTATTAAATTAATTATGATGTCAAATGAATACATTCGACTGACCTGTCCTCTTCTTCAATCTTGGAGTCAAGCTCGAATTTGTACTGGAAACCAGAACAACCACCTCCTTCAACAAAGATGCGTAAATGAGAGTCACCATTTGCTCCTATTTCTTTTAGTCTCTGGTGGGATCAGATCATATTAGCTGAGTTAGCCAAGATTGGTCACTTAAGATATTCATGGCTAAAGAAATAAATTAATATGGAACACCAATGGAAAAACAAAGTTACTGAAGTTCAAATGTTATGTTATCACAATCAATGTTAATGCACATTGAGAATGCCCATCTGTGCTTAGCCCTCCATTGCAGCAGCCAACCCAACCTCGACTGACTGTTCACAAGGTTGGCTATAATGTCTCCTATCTTGACCTCGTAGATGGCACTGACATGCTTCATTCTGAGTTCACGCAATCGTATCAACGTAAGAGATTCATTCTATCTGCCAATCTAGCCCATACAGAGCTGATATCTGCTCTGTCCATGCATCTTCCTAGATGCAGTGGTGCAATTCTTGCCATCTGATCCATTCCTTCAATACCTTTTACTCTGACCTACCCAGGTATGTATATACAGGTGACGGAGGTAAAGTGTGATATCCAAACGCTGTCTGCCCATTCAGAGTGCAGGCTGTTGCAATTTTCTAAAGATTCTTCATGGAATTTAATATGATCACTCATGTGTGGCTGCCTGGTCTACAGACCTCGCTAAGTGCTCTGGGAGCAGCTGTTATCTCCATGGTCATGCTTGCTGTAGCTGCACCCACTATCCTCTTTTATTGTTTTCCCCATCCTTTGAGCTGTTTACCCATGCCAGCCTTAACCCTCATTTCCAGAGACCCATCTGTGTAGATGATAATACCATCTGGGCAGGGATGTTGATCTATCAGTGAGTGCCCTTATCTGTACCTAAGGCGACAGAATCCTGGTTTCAGCAATACCCCCCGCCCCATGTGACAACCTTAAGCCCACTAATACAGACTGAGGTTTTGAGGCCCAAGTTTTTCATCACAATGACAATTGCCCTTTCATTAAGTGCTGTCATGGTTCAGGTGACCCATTATATTTTCAAAACATAGCTCTCATCCCAGCCTGCTAGAAAAAAAAAACTCAGTTTCTTGCTAGCTCTTCCGCCTTAGCCATTCTCATGCCCAAGGTATCTCTCATGTCCTGTGCCCATCTTTATGCTGGTTGAACCCTGCCCTCTGCTACAGGTCTCTTCAATCCCTGGTTGTGCTTGAAATATCCAAAGTATTTCAGTTTCTGTGTTCTGAGGTATGCAAGCAATAAAAGGCTAACCCCATTTCTGTACAGATCACCTGGCACTTGACGGCCGATATGGTCAAAATCTTGCCGGCAACATTTACTTCGAAATGTTTCCAATGATCTATTGTAAACTGGGTCAAATTGGAAGGCTTGGTCAATTTTATTTTATGAAAAATTCCCACCTTTAAAAGAAATTCATTCATTTCCACTGAAATTCCTGTCCTAACCGATAAAAAATATTGTATGTAAAATTGGATTTGCACAATCAAGGAGTTTGAATTTCCAGCCAAGTTGGAGGGTAATGCAAAGGATGACCAGCTGGCTGTGTTAATTGCTGGTATTGCCCACATTTGCCACTTCTGGTGGTGTAGTATTTTTTGTTTTAAAGGGGGCGGGGGGTCTGGATGTAGTGAGCCTGGCGATTAAAAGCTACATGGCTAATACTGTCAACATGACTTGTGCAGGTAAGGAATTTTATTTCTGTTACCAAAAAAAAAAATCTTCACTTCTTACAGAGGACTGAACCTGGGTCTACTGCACGAGAGCCCACAGCACTAGCCACTTGGCTAGCTGCTCCTCTGCTGGTGGTGTCAACCTATTTAACATGCTGAGATCCTTTTAAAACCACCTGACTGACTTGAGTTATGAGTTGGGTGATCTCAGATTTTCCCTTGAATATATACACAAGCATCCCATGGTTAACAGTGCCAGTCCTATGCTGGTGAGGCTAACTTACTTTGACGCACGAATCACTCAGTTTTAGGTCTTCATGACCAGCCTGGTCTACTGTTGGCGATGCTGAGGCTTTTGTTGCAAGTAATCTGTGTCTCATAAAGGAAACTGTAAGAGAACTCTGAACGCCCTCTTTAAAACTGCTACCACAGGCAGTTAGGTATGGGAGTGACCTAGACAGAAAGATACAGTATTTCAACGTTCATACTGTTCAAGTTTAAGTATTATGACAGAAATGTTGAATTAGAATTAACATCACAGCACTTGGGACACTCCCATAAGCGTTCCTTCCCCATCTTCAGCAGCAAGCAAAGAGTTCCAATTTCGACAATACTAGTGACTGTTTGACTGTATTTCTGTTCCCCATTCCCTTGAATCTTGAGCATCAGCCAGATCCCTTGGTAACTCCCTGCAGCGCCATTCTCATTAGACGCGTAATGATCTATTTATGCCTCTACACTGTTCACTCGCTCCCAAAGGGCCCTTATAACATCTAGCTTGTCAAACATCAATTCATCACCAAGTGGTGCAGAACCGGCCAATCTTTCTGACTGCTCATTTCCCAACAAACCCGTATTATAATAGGAAATTTTCAGCACCTGGGTACCTCCTGAATTTGCAATGCCACTGCCACTAATATCCTGTTTTCACCTTGATTTTCAATTTAGCTGCTGGGGATGTGGCAGCAGATGACTGTGTCTAGTTTGACAATTGTATGGAGAGCCGACCAATAAGTAAGCAATGGCAAACTACTGCATGAGTCAGATCTGCTAAAACAAAATCTGATGCACATGTAACACTCAGGTTCTGGAACATGACTGCAATCCAGAAGTGGATGAACAACCAGAACTTTTCGTCAGAGAAAGAAGAAGATTGAGTTTCTTGGTAGCAAAAGGTTAATGTTCTTCTAAGCCACCACAGCATTGACAGTTACCATCAAACACTGTGTTTTCAGACATGACAATATTTTTTAGTCCATGTTTTTTTCCAAATGTTCAGATATGGGGAACAGACAGAGGTATTAATATAATACAAAACACACAAGAAGCTTACATCACAACAACAGGAGATCTGTGATGGTTAAAACAAGGGAGGAAATTATATTTAATATCAGATTTATAATATTTAATTCTAAAATCAAATTAATACTGAATAATAGAGCTGAAACATACAGAATGATTAAGTAATTATTAATAAGCCAAACATATTCATTATTTGGTTCATGCGCAGAAGGAAAAAGGATGAGAGAATAACTTTATGCAATGATGAAGTCCGGAAAAGAAATAAACAATTTTCAGCTTCTTTTTCTTTGACCCTTCGGTCAAAACTGATACCAGCAGGAGGTTGCTAGCCTTGATGAAAGCTATTGTGCAGTTTGTATCTCCCCATGTACCATACAGCTTTATTTTCATTTGAGGTTGGAATAGGCCAGATTATGTCTCTGACAGCATCATACCATTTAAAGTGTTTAAGTACACGCACAACATTTTCGGGTGTTGAATTGCAGGGATATCTCTGTGTTTCCTACACTGAAAAACTTGGGTTCTCCTTAAAACTACGGCCACTTATTATGGAGTACGCCGGAGTTCAGTCCCCTGGCCGCATTGCAATTACGGAGTGGAAACGAAACAAATGACGTTCTTACTGTGTGTTGGCGATAGATGCACTGCTGTCATAATAGGGTTAGGGTATTGGTACTCCTTAAAACTACGGCCACTCCTAACCCTACCCCTAACGCTATTATGACAGCAGTGCATCTATCGCCAACACACAGTAATTACGTCATTTGTTTCGTTCCCTCTTTTCCACTCCGTAATTGCAATGCGGCCAGGGGACTGAACTTCGGCGTAATCCATAATAAGTGGCCGTAGTTTTAAGGAGAACCAGGAAGACAATGGAGTGAGCCTTGGGTATCCAGCCACCGTTTCTGGACACTTTTTAAATTAGCATCTCAATCTCTTGGTGGAGTCACCATTTGATTGCACCATGTGACTTTTACTTCTGGGCAGTCTGTATGCTCTTCTATTGTCTTTAAAGCCATAGTGACGTGGAATCCACCGCAGAACAGATTGTTTAAATAAATACCTTGTGCGAATCAGCCGTCGTACCTTCTTCTTCTTCTCTTCCACCTTGTACCTCATCGAAGTGTCGGGGTGAGATGTAATGACATGTTCGTTGATGAGCTATGTCAAGAGCACTATTAAGGCTCTATACTATACCCGTTGTAACGTTTCAGTGTGGCTCGCTGTGGCAAATAGTACCAGGACTATTGATACGTATGGTGAAAAAAATTCATTCGAGACAGATTATGACTTATTGACACTAAATGAAGGAATGAGTGGACCAGGAGCGTGATAATGATAAGGACATGGAATGGACGGTAAAGAAGCCGTAAGGTCGTCCGAGACCTCAAAAGTAAAACATACTATAAAAAAAATGACGTTCAAGAAGGCTGTGAACTTATACTCCAATACGGGATAGAGAAAAAGAAGAACATGCCACACATGTTGTCTACGATACCTATTTAACCGAGATAACTGGCGTACGGTCTGTCGACAGGCTGTCCTCAACATTGTTGTTGTTGTTTTATAAGTGTGAGTAAGGAACTTCCGGTCCTGTTAACCAGGGTCGGTCACCCTCAGGTTAATGTCACTGAGCGTTCTCTTTTCTTGGTGTTACATAGAGCAGCGTTTCTCAACTTTTTCACACACGACCACCAAAACAGGGACAACTATTTCGATGTCACAAAATAACATTTTTTTTTATTAAAATGATATCTGCTGTTTACAGGTTATAAAATCTTATATTTGCGGCTAGAGTATTAATTCTGATAGACATTGCTCTGCAATAATATTCATTCGATTTCGTTGTATTGGTTTGTGTAACTATCATGACTGAAGAAGCATTTTCGCACAAAAAGAAGTCGGGGGGGAAAAAAGCCAGCAATCTGATAACTCTACAACTCATATACGGATAGACTTCTGCGAGATATCCACAACTCAGACAGTCTCTGCATTTTAAATGTGGACACAAGAGAAACACCAGAAGTAAACTAGAACAATCTCCCCCCCCCCCCCCTTTCCACAATAATCAGTGCCAGCTAACGTCTGTAAATGTTGACTTGTTAAATTGAATATCAGTTGTTTGATTCTCATCCCTGATATGTTAATCCCACAGATTGAATTGAAACACGACAAGGTGGATGTGGTCAGAGCCCTTTCGGAACACGTAAGGAAGTCAGGAGAGAAACTAGGTAATTATGGGCTGGAGAGAATGATGCACCTGGGTCTGACCAGAGGGTTTGGCCGGCAGACTTCGCTCAGAGGAAAGGCAAGACGGACATACAACCAGACTACGACTGGCACCATTAGTGTTGGAACTTTGCACTGGCTGCTGGGGATGGGGATGGAGCGCGTATGGGAATGCCCTGAGTGCTGTGATGCCAATTCTTGACTCAACTCAACTCCTACATACTGCAGTCTCGGAAGAGAATAACTACCTACCCGACCCCGTTACATGATAAGGCAGACATTTTTGGCAACCCACCGGAACTTTTCCGTGGTTCAATTGTTGAAAAACACTGAGTTATGAGTTGGATTACCTTCACAGCACTCCGGACACATCCATAGGCGCTCAGATTCCCTTCTCAACATATTCATCAACCTCGCGCGATAACAAGACTTCGTGCGCGTCTGGTGTGCTTCTCATGCTTAGCTGCGCCGATGTTTACTCCCAATTCTCGTATTTTTTAGCAGTAATGTGGACACGTTGCTTCCAAAATCCTCAGAACGTCCTATGACTCTAAGGGCAAGGACATGCTCCATAGGCCGGCCATCTTCAATTAATGCAGCACCTGCCAGTCAATCAGTTCTTTGATTACTAATAACGCATAAAAACACCAACATTGCCGGTTAATGCAGAAGACGGGCGCCAAAGCGCAACAGTCCTGCAGGATTGGAAGGAGGCATCTACCACTGCCAATGCCGCCGCCGCCGCAAGCAAGCTTGACAAGGCCCTTAGGTATTTAAAACTCCGAGGTCCCTGCCATTTAAAAACACCAGGTAATCTTATAAAACTTTGAAATATGTAAATTGAAAGTTTAACAAAAAAGAGGGGCGGGTGTGGGGTGGGGGAAAAGGGGGAGGGGGGGGTGAGCCATATGAGACTAATTATTTTATTACATTTAAATAGGCTAAGCAAGTTACAGTAAATAAAAGCATAAGATATAAACGAAATAGTGAAAATAAAACTGGAAAATTTCTGGGGATTTTTCTCTCCACATATATTAACCGAAAATAGCAATTATGAAAAAAAAAAATCGGAATTATGTGAGGTCCCTAGAAAATGCGAGGCACTAAGCAGTAGCTTTATAAGCTTATGCAAATCCTGCAGTAGCGACTACTACCACCATTACTACTACTACTACTACTACTATACTACTACTACTACTACTACTACTACTACTACTACTACTACTACTACTACTACTACTACTACTACTGCTGCTGCTGCTGCTACTACTGCTACTACTACTGCTGCTGCTACTACCACTACTACTGCTGCTGCTACCATAATAAACAGAGCAAGAGGAACCCCAGGCAAAAATAGAGCTGTTGAGCTGATGTTGTCATTCAACTCATATCTTTGTTACAATTTTTTCAAACTAGCAAAGTGAAACGACAAAACCTAATCCATGCTGGTATGTGTGTGTGCGACGTATCTTTGAAGGATATGCTATTAATTTGTTAATATTATTAGGAAATGACAGTGTGTTGGGAAACGAGCTGCCAGATAGACTGGTCGGTTCTGACTCACTTAGTGGTGAATTGATGTATGGCAAGCTAAATGTTGTGAGGGTCCTTTGGGAGCGAGTGAACAGAGCGGAGGCACAAACAGATGATTGCGGTCTCATGAGAATGGCGCTGCAGGGAGTTACCAGGGGATCTCTGCAGAGACTAGCCAGCGGGTGCTACGGAGGTGGAAGTCCAACAGTTGATTCTCGACAATTCACGCACAGGAGATCTGATTATCTTATGCAGGCGGTTCGGTGTTGAGAGGAAAGAGAAATTCCTGGGGGTTCGTAGCGAAAGCCAATAAAAAATCATTAGGGCAAGACAGCTTAGCATATGACACAACAACATCTAGCATGAGAATGGAGGTGGGGGCGGTAACTGTAGCTCTCTGGTGGCTAGAGAACAAGATGCATACACACACATGTCGTAACTTTAACAGACTCTGAAAGCATGCTGAGAAAGGAGAAGACAGGAATGCTTCGAGCAGAGCGGCAAGCTTCACTGGAAAGGTCACGGATCGTGCGCATACTTTGGATCTTTTCTCCAGGCAAAGCCGGCTTGGTGGGCAATGAACTGGCTGGATCTGCACCACTGGGATGTGAATTGATACATGACAAGGCAGATGTGGTCAATGCCCTTTGGCAACAGGTAACGGAATCAGTAGAGAAAGCAGATTATTACGGTCTGGAGAGAATGAGGAACCTGGCCAGAGGGTCTAGCTAGCTCACTACACTCAGAGGAAAGGCAAGACGGACATATAATCAGATTGTGACCGGTACCACCAGTATTGAAACTCTGCGCTGACTGCTGAAGATGAGGACGGAGCATGTATAGGAATGCCCCGAGTGCTGTGATGTCCTTTCTTGACTCATGGCCAAACTTTAGTACAGGCCTAGCTACTGACGTCATCAGCGGGACGTGACGACACCGCCGCTGGCTAACGTTATGTTACTTTTTCACTCAGACAGTAGCTGTTTTTTTTGTTTTGTTTGTTCCCGGCCGTCCCCTGAGTACTAGCCCACAAAAAGTATAGCAGTAAGCTCATGGCTATTTAACAGTCAGCCCGCGGACCAAATTTGGCCCGCTGAGGCCTAGCGAGTGGCCCGCGGATCACTGCTGGTTGCGATGAAAAAAATGGTTTTTCTAAGCTGGGACTCGGACTGCTGGCTCATAACGATCCCTAATTTTACAATGTCGGCCTCTGAGTTAACCTAAATTGACTTAGTTGAACAGCCCTGGATATAGGTATTGACAATAAGACATAGAAACAAAACACAACAGAAACTACTCACATATTCACAATATGACATAGAAACAGAAAGCACAACAGAAACTACTTACATATTCACAATATGACATAGAAACAGAAAGCACAACAGAAACTACTTACATATTCACAATATGACATAGAAACAGAAAGCACAACAGAAACTACTCACATATTCACAATATGACATAGAAACTAAAAGCACAACAGAAACTACTTACCATGTAGCTGTCCAAATTGAAGTTACATAATCCATGAAATCCATTACTGGGTGAATTTGGTCAGTTTTCTTTTCTTAGATGATTTATCCAGCAAGGATGTGTCGGTTTTGATTTTTCTATAATTGTTCATAAAAACATTTGCCAGAGATGGCAGCGCTTTGGAAGCAATGTTTATTTTAGAACAACCCTCAGCACAGACACCACCTATTTCATGCTTGAAATATGTTTGTAAACTGCATGAAACAATATGCATAAGCAATTTTTTGTGATGTTTGCAGGCTAGAAATTGTGTTTCCAACTCAGCTGATATAAGCTTCTGCATAGCTGCATATGTGACAAATGTTATTAAACTTATTAATTTTGAAGGGTATTTCAAACCTCCACGGTCAAGCAGCTGAATATAGTCTGTTGACATTGCACCTGAGTCAACATCATTTGATAATGGCCTGTCCATCTGCAATAAAGTCTTGCAGGCAGCACACCTAATTTTTTTGTTCAGCTTACTTGAGACAAATCCAGCAATATACACCAGTGACTCCTCTGAACCTTCCGGAACCAACAATGCACAGTCATTTGGGTTTATTTGAAAAAACCCCTTGTTCACGTCCAGCTGAACAGCATCAGTCATTATGTCATCCCCAGTTTCATCTTCTTTGCTGCTAAGAAACTCTGAGAGGTCACGGATAGGAAAATCTCCATAAGTCGATGAGGACAAACTTAACAGTGAGTAAACTTTAAGTTTCTTTTCTGCTTCTAAAACTTGCTGCACAGATACTAGGTAGTTTGCTCCTGACAACTGCCGATATTCACCAAACCGAGCTTCTAAGTTGTCAGTCTGTAACTTTCCAAGAAGTATAAAACTGGCTTCTGTGGTTGCAAATAGATATTTGATTAGAGAAAGCACTGCGGTCACTGTATGCAGCAGTGCACTGTGTGTTTCCTTGGTCAGCTTTTTTCCTTGACAGCCAGGCAGCTTGTCCCATTTTCTTAGCCATTCAGCAAACTGTTCAAAGATAATGCACTTGTTCATCATCATTTGACAATACAGATTTGAGAATGAGTTTCAGTGTCTTTTTACCTACAAATTTACTTTTTACATTAACAATATGCCACCGTCTAAGGATGGCTTCAATAAAATCTGCTGTTTCATTACCTGCCTACTAGACGCAGAGCAGCAACATTGTATTCATTAAAAATTGCCAAAGCAAGAGGAACATTCTGCCTGTCCATGCTGGAGGGATAGATGGCTTTGTGGGAAAGTTTAGGTGCCAGTTATGCAATATCTTTTGCTCACTATAATACAGTTTTCTTTAAATGAGAAAAGTTAGCTTCTGCAGCTCTATCAGTATCACAGGCGTTTAAGCATTTGTCCAGTTATTAAAGGATAAGTAAATGTCTGGTTTGTGTCCTTCTGGTTGATCCAGTTCCTCCACATGCATTTTAGCAAGTGCACAGAATCATGCAGTAAAAAATATTTTTTTATTAGCAAAATCTGGGTTCTCAATAAAAGTTTGGCTTGGTTTCAGGAGATCACTGTAAACTCTGCGATTGACAGCACTATTATCTGCAATTACAGCAACTACTGTGAAACCACACTCCAGTACAAAGTGGATACAGTGGAGTAATTTCATCCTGAGATGTCATTCTGTTCACAGGTGAAAGTTCTATAATTTCCTGGTAGCTTCCAAAAACTGAAGATATGAGGAAAGCCTGCACTGTTGTTGCTGCTTCTTTTGCATTGTCTGCATTGCCAAATATTTTGCCCCCAGAGTAAGTAATTGCAGATTTAACATATATTTCATCCATCTGAACCACTACAATCTTTTCTAGCTCTGTCAGTTTGTCTTGTTTCAATTTCAAGTTACTGTGAAATGCTGCCAGTATGAGTAGACAATGACAACTGTGAAGTTAAATTGTGCAGTGTTCTTTGATGAGGCAGGCACAACAACGAGATTTTCTTATAAACCGGTAGCATGCTGGAGATTAAATGAACAGCATGAAAGCGAAACATAATGTGCTACAACTGTAACGCCTTCTGTTTTTTAACACGGTTAAAAGTTGCAGCTGCTCTGCAAGAAAGTTTACTTGTGTGTCAGTTACTTCATCAGCTGTCCCATTAGGAGTCCACTGTTGCTCTGCGGCACTCTTCAAAATACTTCCTGCTTCTCCCACTAAATCTGTGAAGCTATTTTGGCTTTGAATTTTACTATAATCCCAGGCATTGTAATGAATTACAAGATTTTCAAGTTGTGACCATCTCACAAGTTTATTGTTGTCTACAATCCATTTAAGGTCTTTGTCTTTAACTTTTTTATTTTGAACAAAGACTTGTATAGTCATATCAAGTAACATCTTTATGCTGACACCTATGGATGGTGCAGAGTCTGACTGTATGGTAATGACATACAAAACAATACATGCTAAAGCTCCATCTACAGAAGTGTATTTCCAATTTTTTTCAAAGTGTCCTTTCAGTTTGTTTCCCATCTGTGACTCCAGATCTTGGAAATCTGTACATACTCTCTTAAAAGAGAATTCGAAGGGAATCTGAAGCAACTTACATATCCACTAGAAAGGTCATAATTTGAACGACACTCGGGTACAGAACATTTCGCAGGCATATTTCCTCGAAAACCAACACACTGACGATAAATCCAACGTAAATTGCAGAAATTGCTTACTAAATCTACCCCCTGAAATACCGCTTATAGGTGAATCTGACGTGAAAATTGAACCACATTAAAAACTTTCACAAGAAAAATAAAACCGAACACACACTGATACATCCATTTTGTTTGCCTCAGGAAGTGACGTCACCACTGGAGATTCATGGCCTGTCTAAAGTTTGGCCATGCTTGACTCAACTCAACTTAATTGGCCAAAGCTCAGACTCAGACGGATGTACAATTAGACCACTGGTACCATCTGAATGTGACCTCTTCGCTTGCTGCTGAAGAAGGGAACGGAGCGCTTATGGGAGTGTCCTGAGTGCTATGATGTCGACTGGTAATTCAAAAAAATATAACGTTTTTTTTTTTTTAAATTCTCAGGACACTAAAAATCTGTATCGTCCTTTTGGTTACTAGCTATTTACAACCCACTCACAGTAGACTACGAGCTACGTCGTAAGAGTTGTGTGGGCTCCCATGAAAGTCTGTGTCTAAGTCATGTGAACGACCTTCGTAATGCCGGGGTGCCGAGTCTGACCCCAACCGTTTTGTCTTGCGTTGGTTCCGACGGTGGCGCCCAGAGCTGACCGTTTAGGGGCAATGGCAAACTACTGAACGTAAAATGGGCCAATAAAAACCACAACAGCATATAAATGATAATGTTGGTTCTGCAACGCCCTGTAAGGTATACGGACCAATTTAAAAAAAATGTTTGATTTTCACCCTTGGAATGGGTTGTTAATCCTACATATTGTAACCCCGGATGGGAGAACGTAAAAGAACAAAATGGTGTTGCTAACTGATAATTTGATCAGCACCGCGATTCAAAAAGAAGCACTCTAACACAAAAAACTTGTTCATTCACCAAAGAATTTTTTATTAATACTGCTATGATAGCTACGTTAGGGGTAAAACTTGCAGTCCTATGTAGGTAAAGAATACATTTGGCGAATACAGTGGAACCTCGCTTAATGAGCATAATTCGTTCCAGAATCATACTCGTTAAGCGAAACACTCATGCGAAAAAAATTTTTTTTTCACATAAATTAATGTAAAATACAACGATGCGTTCCATGTCGAAAAAAAATACTAAATGCATTGTATAACGTTTATTCAAAGAAAATTATATACATATTGTTAAGAAGAGTGAATCATCTTCATCTTTTCTTCAAACGCGGAACGAACCCACATGGAATGCCAATTCGATTTGCAGAAAAAAAAGTCGAAATAATTATGATAAATAAATAATTTTTTTTCAACTAGAAAGATGTCCAGAGATATTTGTTTTTGCCGACGCTTCACAATTTGGCGAAAATGCGACACAGCATTATCATTATATAAATTTGCAGCGCGCACAGCCACTTCCTTATTAGGGTGATGCTTCTCAATGTAAGATGCAACAGTTTCACCTGCTTTCAGCATTTCTCTTATTTCGCCAGAAGATTGTTGTTTTTCTGTTACCTCCACCTCCTCTTCTAGCAAACATTCCTCCAAAACTTCTTGCTGTGAAACACAATGCAACGCCATTAGCTCTTCGGTGGTCAGCTCTTGGCTGTGCTCTTCCACAAGCTCTTCGATATCACTGTTATCCACCTACAATCCCATGATAGTGGCCAAAGACACAATCTCGTTGACTACAGATTCCACAGGTACTGTCTCGAACCCCTCAAAGTCAAAAATCAACAAAGCTCTCCGGCCAAAGCTTCTTCCAAGCAGAAGTTAGGGTTCTCTTGGTAACCCCTTCCCCCGACTTGTCGATCATCTTGAGGCAGGCAACGATGTGGAAGTGATTTTTCCAAAATTGTCTGAGAGTGAGGTTGGTCCTTTCAGTCAGCTGAAAACAATGTTCGAAGAGTGCTTTAGTGTAGAGCTTCCTAAAGTTATAAATAACTTGCTGGTCCCCGGGCTGGAGTAACGGAGTGGTGTTGGGAGGCAGAAACTGGATCTTGATTAACTAAAATTCTTCAGGGAGGTCATCTTGTATGCCTGGAGGATTCATGTACATACATCACACACAGCACAAGTTTGAGAAAATGTGTGATCACAAGCTACGCTATGATGCTACTGGAACGAGTGCTAAACACAGACTGATGTAACATGCGCACAATCCGGGACTTCCCCTCTCCTCGCCACTCCTTATGGGAAACATCGCTTGTTAAGCAAATCATTCTTTTACAATTTGTTTTGCTCTTTATGCGAATTACTCGTTAAGCGAGGTTCTACTGTACTATAAAAACATTTTGAAGACTTAACAAATCAATTATTTTTTTGGGGGTATATTATAAAAAAACAACAACAACCCAGCTATACGAATGGAAAATCATTTTCAAGTGCTTCTTTTAAGTATGTGTGTGTGTTTGGGTTGGAAAAGGGAGGGGGGGGGGGGGATTGCAGATCAAATCAACTGTCCTCTAAACAAGCATGTCATAAAAGTCGACTAGTTAGGGGTGTTTACTTCGAAGTCGGAATGCGTCTACTTGAGAGACGAGGAATCAAGGGTCTGCATACAAAAATCCAGTTCTGCGAAACAGGTGTGTACGTAAAACGCATGTTCTGGAGCCAAATAAAGTTCAGAAGTGAACGAACAATCAAAACTTTCCGTCGGCTTTTACAGCCGATGAACACGACGTAGAAGAAGAAGAATTGGGAAAAAAAATGAAGAAGAGGAAGAAGAATAAGAAAAATGAGGAGGAGTAAGAGAAGCATAAGCAGAAAAAAAAAACAATATGGAAAAACATACATAGCGCAAAGCGGGTTATTAGACAAGAGATGCATACTGTCCCTTGATTTGTGTTAATTATACAGCGAGTATAGAAAGAGATCTATAGTCGATATGCATGTTATTGTGGTAATTGGTCAAAATATAAATAACATACGCAGGGCACTTCACCAACCCCCAGCCCCCTCCCCGAAAATTTCGAAAGGTAGTGGCTCGGAGAGGATTGGAAGTTACCCTTTTTGAAATGCGCAATAATAATGATAATAATAATAATAATAAAATATTATTTTGTGCTGAATGGCAAATAAATGTAGTACGTACTTACCATTCTTTACATCCTTTACACAAATATTAATAGGTTACAAGACAATGGCATGGTTAATGTTTATATTTTATTATTATTGCACACTGGAACTTAGCGCCCCCGATCCCTAATATTTACCCTCTGGCGGCGCGCCTGCCTCTAGTCTCATGCTTTACACCGAAATTGAATCCTTTAGAATATAAAGGGCGCTGTCTTATAGGAGACACTAGGGACAGAGGCAGGTAAGGTCTCAGCTCCCTTACACATGTTCCGTGGAGGGGCTGAAGGGACCTAAGCCTTGCCCAAGTGCATAATAATAATGCAGTAATAATATGCTGAATGGTTAATGATATAAATAGTGCCAAATAATAGGGCACGTATAGACACAGTCGGCTCTGTGGCTTAGTCGATGCGAACGCGTCGTAATGCCGGGATGCCGGGTTCGATCCCAGCTGCGGGCCATGCGCCTTGCGTTGGTTTCGGCAGTGGTATCAAGAAAGCCGACCGTCCATAGGCAATGGCAAACCACTGGAGGTAAATTTACCTAGAAAAACCATACAACAGCCAGGGACTGTTGTGGTTGGTTCTGCAACGTTCTGTAAAGGATACGCAACTAACCTGGTATAGACACAAGCACAACAAGAAAACTTATGTACATGTTAATTTGAGGGGGGGGGGGGGGGGGCAGCCCCGCTTACACATTGTGGAATGGTCAACAGTGAACACTATACAAAGTGCATATCTTACATTGTGTATATTATATTCTCCCACATACCTGACCAACTGCCTGTCGTCTCAATACGGGACGCAATTTTTCGTTATTTCAAAACCTCACCCCTGCTGTGGTCGGGGGCCCTAATATAACCTAACGGTTAAATGAGATTTCTCGGACCTCTCCCCAGGTGATCCCTATCCGCATGGTGGCACTTTGTGTCACCGGGTGTTTGTCGCTTGGTAGATATCCTAGTGGGGTTGAATCTCTACCATTCTCCCACATACATGCACTTAAAAACCTGCACAGAAACCTGCATTACAGACGAAATAAGATAAACCATCCTTCATGCCAAATTTATATGGGTGAACCAGTAACGCCAAGAGATACATCCCCGGGCCTGATGGCACCGGTGGGTGTGAGGTTGGGGCAGAGCCTGGCCGAGGGCCGGAGATGGGCGGGCGGCATGGGGTCCACGGAAGATCCCCTTCTGAGCCTCTCGCACGGCGCATGCCCAAGCGCCTCTCTGCATCTCCTCGGCTTTCTCCAATTTGTATTACAACTTCCGTGAACATATTTTTACTGTGCTTGTCTCATTTCACATGGATTAAATTGGCTTCTTGACTCTTCTAAATGCCTCTTCGTAAGGGAGGATTCGGTTGATTCATTCCCCGGACTTCTGCACAGACCAGTTTTTGTTGTGTTCGTGCAGGAGGGAGCAAACATGGTCTTCTTTAACGGTTCGGTGAAAATTAAGATCTGCGAGGCGGTGGATTTGAGGCCCACCGACTTCTCTTTACGTATGCAGTTGGGCTCTGGGAAAGATAAGGCCTCGCAGATGATAGAGCCGTATGTGAATATAGATGTAGACGAAGTTTATGTAGCGAAAACAACAACCAAAGCTAAAAGCACCAAGCCGCAGTGGGTCTGGAACGAGGATTTCACTTCAGAAGTTCACAACGGCCAGAACGTAAATTTGACCGTGTTTCACGACGCCGCAATTCCTCCTGACGAATTTGTAGCCAATTGTACAATTCCATTTGATGATGTTAAAGAAAAATCAGACTTTTGGGTAAGTTGTTCACCCGTTATTAAATTGAATAACCCCCCCAGAGCTTCTATAAATCGTTTCTAATGCTCGCTTGTTCGCGGTAGCCATTTTCCCTAGCTCGGTAAACGAAACACTTCATCCGGACATTTTCCGATTACTTGGACAAATTATCATTTTCATTTATGATATTTCTGTCTCGTCACTCATTTGATTTGTTTTCTTTGTCAAGATAGCAGCAAGCTACTAATTGTTTACGTGTCTGTTCTGTAGGTGGATTTGGAACCAAATGGAAAACTGCATATTGTTATCGAGTTGTGCGGCTCGCAGACGGAAGGTAAGAATATTTTTGTGCAAATTAACATTGTTTTAGCCCAGCCCTGCCTCTGCCAGTCTCGCTGCTTTTGGGGGGATTTTCTTATTAAACTGATTCTTTTCTGAAGCTTGCATTTCGTTTTTTGTTAGTTTATTTAAGCACTATACGAATTATTGTGGCTGTGATAGTTACAGCTAGACAACTAAATGGCAGCAGACCATGTAAAGCAGATGTCACCATTCCATTCTGTCAGTGCTGTTTATGATAATGAGGAGAGAAAAGCAATGGGCCGCTAAGTTTTGTTAAATAATGCTCATTTAATTATCTGGCCTACGAATTTAACACTTTGTAAAAAAAAAATATTGGAGAAACTGCAAAGTGCTTTGTATTTTTATAACTGTCATGATATATCAGGCCAAATTTATGTCAAAACAAATGATTATTTGGCATTTGGGATCAACAGCTGATCATAATTGATTTTATAAAGAGTGAGAGAAGAAACTACAACACAGTCTGCCCCCCCCCCCCTCCCTAAGATACCAGAGAGTGTTAGATATTATGTCTGATCTACACACAGTCTGTTTCCTAAAGTAGCTTGTGTCTTTTGCCTAATCAACCCCCTCAGTCTGTTACTTAGATTACAGTGTTAGGTGTTGTGTCTGATCTACCACATTCACATTTTGTATCTTAGATTAGTGTTAGGTGTTATGTCTAATCTACCACACAGTCTGTTGTTTAGTTTACAGACAGAATTATGTGTTATGTCTGATCTACTGCACAGGTCTGTCTTTTAGTTTACAGACAAAATTAGGTGTTATGTCTGATCTACCGCACCGTCTGTCCTTTAGTTTACAGACAGTATTAGGTGTTATGTCTGATCTGCCACACACAGTCTGTCCCTTATATTACAGACATAGTTAGGTGTTATGTCGGATTCACCTCACTCACTGTCCCTTAGATTACAGACAATGTTAGGTGTTATGTCTGATCTACTGCACAGTCTGTCATTTAGTTTACAGACAAGGTTAGGTGTTTTGTCTGATCTACCAAACACACAGAGTCTGTCCCTTAGATTACAGACAAGGTTAGGTGTTATGTCTGATCTACCAAACACACAGTCTGTCCCTTAGATTACAGACAATATTAGGTGTTATGTCTGATCTTAAACACATACAGTCTGTCCCTTAGATAAGACAATTTTAGATGTTATGCCTGATTAACCACACAGTCTGTCCCTTAGATTACAGTGTTAGGTGTTATGTCTGATCTACCACACACACAGTTTGTCCCTTAGATTACAGACAATATTAGATGTTATGCCTGATCTACCACACACTTTGTCCCTTTGATTACAGACAATAAAAGGTGTTATGCCTGACTCACCAAACAGTCTGTCCTTTTAGATTACAGTGTTAGGTGTTATGTCTTATCTACCTCAGGACTTCCAATTTTGAAAATGGCGGTGCCAAGATGGTATTGCGACAACACATGATATTATTATTAAAATTTACACTTTATCTGCTTTTTTCTCGATAACTAAGTGCCTTAATTACAGATTCATATGTGATGGATATTTTGTTATTCGTGGAAACTAAATATTCTGTGGTTTAGGGGGGATATGATGAAATTTATCCTTTCAGACAGCTACAGTGGCTGTTGTGTCATAATAATAATAATTTAGCCGTACGAACCACGCTCCCATTATAAATATGGGAGTCCACGAGTAGGTTTTAGTAATGTTTTCCGCCCCAGACACACCGTGATTTTTGTTAATTCATGCTTTGTGACCTTTCACACACGCTAGTCTAAGTTAAGGGATGTGACGTTGAGTTGTGTTTCGACCTTCTGAGCCATGCATATTGCGCATAATGTACTAGTTGGTGTGAGCGACTGGCGAGATTGCGTATATTATGGCTTTGCCGGACTCCAGGTAGGATCAGAATTTACTTCAGCTGTAAGTGTTGAGGAGTGACAAGGAGAGCAGCATTGCTTTTCTGCAGCACAATGGCTTTTTAGGACTCGACGCAAAATGTTGGCAATTCTGAAACCACGACACATAGTTTGTACTATCTCGTGGGACATAGGCTGAGGTTGTTGGGTTGGGGTTAGGCCATTTCTTGATGTTGCGTTGTCATTAAAAGCGGTCACATCGTGTAATATAGAACACTGGATATTGCTGGTGATAGCGTCCAAGAAAACACAATGTGACTCCCCTGTAACTTAGACTAGCGCATGTGAAAGGTAACAAAACATGATTGAATGGCCAATCACAGTGTGTTTGGGCCAAAAAATGTTTTGAAGAGCCCACGAGTAAGACCAAAATCTACCTGAGCAAAATACAGTGATGAAGTCAGAGGCAACCGGCCTGCAGGCACACCACAGCAATCAGGATGCCACGCACAAATGTGATAGGGAGTATATCTTTAAACAAGTATGCTTCTCACCATGTGACCTGACCAACGTCCACATGTGATGTCTTACTGACCTACGTCTAGTAGAAAAGGTGCAGCTACAAATACTGGAAGTCACCCTCAGATGCCTCATAGAACCAGAAGGACAGAAAATAGAGCTGGTCTAAAAATTATGCACTGGAACACAGAAGGAGTAAATACGAAGAAATAAGAACCAGAAAACACCTTGAGCGAAGAGAAGATACGCATATGCTGCCTTTAAGAGACCTACCTCAAACAGGACGTAGCCTTTAGGATCAGATGCTATCAATGTTATGCATCTGAGCCAAAAAAAAAAAAAAAAAAACAGGAGAAAAGGTGGAATACTAACTTTGGTTACACCAGACCTGACCTTTCACTCACCAGACATGGCATACCACCTCTACACCAGACCTAGCCTTTCATTCACCAGACATGGCATACCACCTCTACACCAGACCTGACCTTTCACTCACCAGACATGGAATACCACCTCTACACCAGACCTGCCCTTTCAGTCACCAGACATGGCATACCACCTCTACACCAGACCTGACCTTTCAGTCACCAGACATGGCATGCCACCTCTACACCAGACCTAGCCTTTCATTCACCAGACATGGCATACCACCTCTACACCAGACTTGACCTTTCACTCACCAGACATGGAACTGAACATTACTTAAACTGTTGGGAAACAACTAGGAGGCAGCAACCACCAGCCAGTCCTTCTAACTGTTGAAAACCAGTCTGTAAGAGAGAGCAGCACTCTGCCAAGATGGAATTATAAGAAGGCAGACTTGAAATTGTATCAGCACTGCACACATGTTTTGGTTAAAAATCTGAACACCGATAATGAAGCAGAAAATGTAGTCGAGAATTTAGCAAATGTTTACTGCAGGCAGCCCTAGAAGCAGTACCAAGAGGTGCGCGTAACAAGTATAAACCAAATTGCAAATGTAATCTAGAGCAACTGCACAATGATATGGAAACAGAAAGAAAGCAAGCTGAGACCAGACGTTTTCAAGATCAGTTCAATAAATACCAACATGCAAAGGCCAAATTTCAAAGAGCCAGCCTGCAGACTAGATGCACTAGCAAGCAGAAAAAAGTCTCTCAACTACGAAAATATCACAAGGAAGTTGTAGAGTCAAGTAAAACAAATGAATGATGAGACTACAGGGAGAAGTGCAAATATTGCACTGTGCAAAGAAGGAGCAATCCTAGCAAGAAAACTGGCAGCTGACCACTTTGCAGATTCATTTGCTAAAGACAGCAACATTGATGTCAATCCAGAGAAACAGTGAGAGGCTCAAGAGAGTCGGCAGGATACGAGACAAACAATATAACTCCTTAGTCGAGCTAAAGTTAGCAATATCAAAGCTGAAAATAGGAAAGTCAACTGGAATTGATGGAATAACCAACGAAATGATTAAGAACCTTGTAACAGCCAAAACAAAGCTGCTACAGATCTTTAATTATTGTTGGACCTGTGGCAAAGATCCCCAGATATGAAAAGAAGCAATCACGATACGTCTGCTTGAACCAGGAATGGACATTTCAGATGCCTCCAGCTATCGATCAGTCATCTTTACCAGCTGTCTCTGTAAAACAGTGGAACACATTGTCAACCTTAGACTCCAGTGGTGCATGGAAAGTGAAAACATCTTCACGCCGTAGCAGACAGGCTTTAGACAGTGCTAATGCACAGAAGATCAGACAACTTACCTTTCTCAAGAAACTAATTATGCCTTCCAGGAAAAGAAACTGGTGCTTGGGGCATGGATAGATTTGAAGAAAACCTTTGACAGGGTCTGTAAAGAAGGTCTACCAAAGAAACAGAGACTGCAGGGTGAAAAGGAATATGTACAGGTGAATTGTACTTGTGTAGCAGACATATGAGCAAGAGCAAGACAGTTTTGCTGTGCCATGGTGTTCCCCAAGGTGGTGTCCTGTCCCCCACACTGTTTCTAGTGTATATCAGTGACCTAGTTTCTGAATTTCAGAGCAGGCACTACCTAAAAGAATTTTCTGCAGTGAACAATAAAAAGGTAAAGGCTCCTAAAGTGGCTTGATGAAACATGAAGGCAATCTGAAAATCTCATTAAAGACTTTTGGCCTTGATTCGGACACATTGGAAGTCGCTGCCCATGACCGGTTACACGGACACTCATTTCGCTGGGTATCAGTGGCTTGTGTAAGGGTGAGGTAGCAGTCTCAAGTATGATCCACACAGTTGCCTCTTGTGACATGCATGGTAGGTTACAGTATTATTTTTGAGTTCCTTTATGGGTCTTAGTAACGGATGGCTGTTGTCATATGCTATTGAAATATAACATTATGAAACTATGGTGACATCTACTGCCTTGCTCTCACAGCATTTAAACTCTGAATGAAGGAATTTCCCCCCTGATTGTTCACGGCCGAGAAATAGAAAACATTACAGAAGGTCAACAACATAAATTACCAAATAATGCCACTTTTGAGGCAGCGAAATAATCAACATGCCCAACAAAAACAATACAAAAAACATCAGCTAAATGCATTATTCATATGAACTTTGTGCTATAAATGCCAGACATAGGCAGTCCTAGAAAACACAAATGCAGAATTACAACATGTGAGATCAGATGAAAAAAAAATGTGGCTGGAAAAACAAGAGGAGACAGTCATCAATGAAGAACGAAAAACAGTAGTTGGAACAAAACCCGTACATGATTTCATTGAACATCAGAGAATCAAATGTTTTGGTCATTGCTCAGAATGTAACAAAATCAGCCAGCAGCTTGAGCGTACTACATAAGAACAGCTGACTACCAGGCAAGAGGCTGACCAAGGCAGATGGGTAGAGAGAGTCAAAGAGACTACCGAAATGCAACTTTATAATAACACAAGCTGTGCAACTGGCAAAAGACAAGAAACTACATATAACTTCTCTCTGTGACATGACATATGCAGTAGGACAAAAGAAGAAGCTTGGGGCTCTGTGGGTTTATTTTTTTTTTTTCATCTTCCATTGAAATGTAAACCTCCAAACAGCTTATGCCAAGCTTCGTGTAGACTTGATTACTGTTGGTTGGATTTCTCTGCTAGCTGTCTGTGGTTTTATGTCTCGCCTCCCTTATACATTTTATGACATGACGGTAGATTAAGCATCATCATCGTCCCTTAATACCACCTGTTGCTGCATCACAAGTTGCTGTTGTGTCTGATCAGTTCCCTCCACTTCTGTCGATCAGACGCATTGAACCTGATGTTTGCACATTAAAGGCCTGTCCGTTCAGCCACATTGTACATCCAGTTGTTTCTTGGTCTGCATCTTTTCGTCTTCCCTCTGCAGAGCCTTGTACTGTCATTTTGGAGGGACCAGTAGATGTTGTCACATTCCTGCAACCATTGCATTTTCCCTCTTTTCACCATAGTTGATTATTGTGTTTGTATTTGTTCCTTCCCATATGCTGCTCCAGTCAGTCAATAATGGCAGGCATCAACTGACGCTCATCAAATTGACCGTAGGGATTTCTTTGGGATGGAAGGGGCAACAAAAAAGAGAGCTTGTCACTTAATCTCACATGACTGTGACTAACAGTGGACACCTTTTGAGCAGTATTTATATGTGGAACTGCTTTGGTCGCTTACTAAGTGACTTAATGATAGAATAAACCATTATTATTTAACCCGTAATATACCCCCCCCCCCGCATGAATTGACTGCACTGGGTCTCGTGCCATTTTTTTTCCTCCCCGTTGCTCTGGTGTTAATCGCTGCCTTACAGCTGTTAGCTCCCACTTGTATCACTGCCTATCTCTTACTACTCTGCTTTCAACTTCTTCCTTCAGCTGTTGGCACCTTTTAGTCTTTCCAGACAATTGTACTATAGGGAGGTTTAGGACGCAGCTGATGATGATGACAAGAAGGACTATCATTTTCGTCCCCATTTACCCGAGTGAAGTGTTGACAGGCCGTATGTGACCAGCAAGCAGTCTTTGGTTAGTTCTTTCTCATTGGTTGTGTGAACAGAAAGGGTGTTGGATCAGTCCTTGTTACTGTAACAGCTCCCGCTCTTGGCCTGCCTTGTTTCATCCAGAAGGAAAGGTTACCAATACCTTTGGAACAAAGCAGGCTGCAGAAGCTGCTGGAGCAGAAGAGCAGTGTTCTTATCTATCCGCCTGTCAGAGCTTCCATCCGCCCCAGTATGCTCCTCCTCCCAGAGCCGTTGGCAGGGGATGTCAGGTATGGTAAAAGCTCCCGTACCCAGCCCAGGCGTAATATAGCAATTGTCTAACTATTCTAAAATTAAATAGAAAAAAGTCAAATTTGTGTGTGAGACATTCTGATACTGGTGACCTTGTGTGGAAAGTGGGTCAGTTGGTCAGACGACGTGTTGTAACTAGCCGCGGGAAGTGACTTCTGCTTTGTTACGGCGTCTTCTGGAAAACGCCGGGAGAGGACAAGTCGGTGATATTTTCAGCGCTAGTAGAGGACTAGCTGCAAGCTGGGATAGATCCCCGTCGCTGGACTAGTGGTCTCTAGTCATGCGTACACATTCCTTCACAGAAACACACGTTGGAACCAGAAAGATGTCAGACTTGGCAACCAACTCAGCAGAACTTTCTTACTTTTATAAACACAGTTAAAATAGTCACTATTCCGCATAGCAACCAGTGCAAACAAAGAGAATACTCCACAGTGACCAGCTGCCATCACCGTGTCCACCCAGTTCGAAGAAATACCCCCAGCTTACCGAACAGACCACCCCAGCTTACCGAACAAACCACCCCAGCTTTCCGAACACAACACCTGCAGCTTTCGACGGAACGGTGATCTCCAATGCCAGTAGACAAGGCACTTGACAATGACTGAGCGCTGACGCCTGCTAGCACACCTACACGGTCTTGGCCTGTCACACAGTGTTGTACCAACCTACAAGCAGGAGGCTCCGACACACCAGAACATAGCCTAGATATCGTACAAGAACCACTTCTTGAAGCTACATTATCAGGGACCAAGTGGACAAGACCTTCCTTGGGACATTGCTTTGTATCCAGAACTAGTAGTTTAGGACAGAAAAACAGGGAAGAGGGTTATGTTACTACCTAGAACTCCCTCCATCCCCTTTACTTTGGCCGACGCAGCCTTAAATGAGTACCAGGTAAAGTCCCGCGAAGTAAAGCAGCCGGCATGATACTGACCGCATCACCCATCAATTGCCGATCGATCTATAAAATATAGCTCTAGCCCTATATGCCCGATTATACTGAAGAATAGAACACAGTGGACATTATTTGTACTGAGAGATACACGGCTAGCTGCGAGAGATACACGGCTAAATGCGAGAGACACACGGCTAAATGCGAGAGATACATGGCTAACCGCGAGAGATACATGGCTAACCGCGAGAGATACACGGCTAACCGCGAGAGATACAAGGCTAACTGCGAGAGATACACGGCTAACTGCGAGATATACACGGCTAGCTACGAGAGATACACGGCTAGCTACGAGAGATACACGGCTAGCTGCGAGAGATACACGGCTAGCTGCGAGTGATACACGGCTAGCTGAGAGAGATACACGACTAACTGCGAGAGATACACGACTGACTGTGAGAGATACACGGCTAGCTGCGAGAGATACACGGCTAGCTGCGAGAGATACACGGCTAGCTGCGAGAGATACACGGGTAGCTGCGAGAGATATACGGCTAGCTACGAGATATACACGGCTAGCTACGAGAGATACACGGCTAGCTACGAGAGATACACGGCTAGCTGTGAGAGATACAAGGCTAGCTGCGAGAGATACACGGCTAGCTGCGAGAGATACACGGCTAGCTGAGAGAGATACAAGGCTAGCTGCGAGAGATACACGGCTAGCTGCGAGAGATACACGGCTAGCTGCGAGAGATACACGGGTAGCTGCGAGAGATACACTGGTAGCTACGAGATATACACGGCTAGCTACGAGAGATACACGGGTAGTTGTGAGAGATACACGGCTAGCTGCGAGAGATACACGGCTAGCTGCGAGAGATACACGGCTAGCTGCGAGAGATACACGGGTAGTTGCGAGAGATACACGGCTAGCTGCGAGAGATACACGGCTAGCTGCGAGAGATACACGGCTAGCTGCGAGAGATACACGGCTAGCTGCGAGAGATACAAGGCTAGCTGTGAGAGATACAAGGCTAGCTGCGAGAGATACAAGGCTAGCTGTGAGAGATACAAGGCTAGCTGCGAGAGATACACGGCTAGCTGCGAGAGATACAAGGCTAGCTGAGAGAGATACAAGGCTAGCTGCGAGAGATACACGGCTAGCTGCGAGAGATACACGGCTAGCTGAGAGAGATACAAGGCTAGCTGCGAGAGATACAAGGCTAGCTGCGAGAGATACACGGCTAGCTGCGAGAGATACACGGCTAGCTGCGAGAGAAACACGGCTAGCTGCGAGAGAAACACGGCTAGCTGCGAGAGAAACACGGCTAGCTGCGAGAGAAACACGGCTAGCTGCGAGAGAAACACGGCTAGCTGCGAGAGAAACACGGCTAAATGCGAGAGATACACGGCTAAATGCGAGAGATACACGGTTAACTGTTCTTTTCCATTAGTATTTTCCGCAATATAATTGTGATGATTTTTCTTTTGCTTTTCTGAACACTGATACTTCAAGTCTACGACGTATGGACACCATATAGTTTGAAGGTGACATAGAATCATGACCTACAAGAATGTCACGCCATTGCTGGGTGTGCAACAAAAACCCGTAGTTGTTCATCACAAGACTGCAGTATAGGCCCAGTTTATGCACTGCTAATTAAAAACGGACAATACCTCTAATAAATCGGAGAATTCACTCCCCAAATCCCCACGCTTGCTGAAGTGACATAGAAAGGTTCTCAGAATATCATAGACCAAGAAAAAAAAAAAGGATGACATCCTAACAGATCTGATTATCAGAGAAGGTTGACTTGTAAACAATATCGTTGTCACAGAAACTAAAAACGGGAAGACTGACCCGTGCAACATATGGCTGCAGAAGTCGCATTTGTCGGCCGAAAGGCGCAATTCGCAGCCAAGTTGTAAGGGTACAACGCTTCTCCACCCCCCCCCCCCCCACCTTGAGCTAAAAACGGGACATCTCAATAATATTTTGAGCTGAAAATGTGACATCACAATAATATTTTGAGTTGAAAACGGGACATCCCAATAATTTTGAGCTTAAAGTGGGACCTCCCAAGCAAGTCGTTTTAACCAACTACCCATTTTTTCTAGGTTACCAGGCTGAAAGAGATAACTACTGGCTAACAGTGGTTTTAAAACCTGAAGCATTGTCGCTATGAAATGAACGAAACAATATGCTTGTGAACTCCACTAGAGGGAAAAAAACACACACACGCTACAGTGAAACCTCCCATCAACAAATCTCAAGCATTAAAAGTATCGGCATTCGTCTGAATAACGGTCCCAAATATCGAGGCCGAAAATATACCCTAACAGGGCCTCAGTCACATGTAAATTTCGAACTTCCGGCGACTACCGCCACCGCCGAGAGTATCTCCTACGCAGCTACGCGCGGCGTGGATTGGGGCTAAACTAGATGGCTGGGACTCACGATCAGCAGCTACCGCATCTCCTGCAGCTTCATTTATTTTATTTGCTCGTAAGTCCCAGCCATCTAGTTTAGCCGCGCGTAGCGGCGTGGGAGTTACTCTCGCGGTGGCGAAAGTCTGCAATTTACATGTGACTGAGGCCCTGTTAGGGTATATTTTCGGCCTCGATAATTTGGGACCGTTATTCGGAAGATAGCCAAAGTATCTGTTCTAGTATGTGATTTTCTTGAGCTATTCCTAGATTTTAAAATAAAACGGGCTTTATGACATTTTTTGCACTATTGACAAGAGAACCGGGACGCACCGAAAATGCGGGACTGTCCTGGTGAAAACGGGACATATGGTCACCTTAAAAATAAGTCATGTTTTGGCAAGAGGCGCGAAATATATGTGACATGATTTCAGTCAGGCCAAGAACTAGCCAGTGATAATTAAGCGTTGCATATTACATGGTTCTAAATGACTACGCACTCCTCCTGCAGACACTACCGTACACACAACCACCCACCGTGTTTCTAATTTATCTCCTCATCCTTCTTCTTTTCTTGTTCTCCCATTTCTCCCAATTCTTTGCTCCCAACAGGACTAATATCTTGTTGTAGTGTGTGGTTTACAGCTGATCTGCAGTATATGAGTCTTTCGGGATCAGGGCATTCGATTTTAGCAAAACCCCATTAGTCGCCGGTTGCAGGGCTGGACTAGGCTGCGTCTATTCCCTTACAAATGTGACGCTGGAACCCACTCGGGGAAGCATCTGCCGAGTCCAGTTTTGTGAAAACATTTGGTATTTAAAGACAATGATTAGCCGCTATTGTAACTGGTTCCTGTGCAGAATAGAGGGGATACAGGTGTATGACAGAATCACAAGTACGGAGATAACTAGAGGGAATTAAAACAATTCTCTGTTAACAGTGTTTCTCTTTATATTTGTTTTCCTGCTTCATTGTCTGTTTCTGCGTTAAAAATAGACACTATTGTTAAGTCTGCTGTTCATTTATTCTCAATTAATATCTTATCATGAAGTTTTTGTTAAGTTAAGCTCCTGTCTGAAGAGTCTAATCAAGCGATGCATGCTACTAACACATGTAACATTTTGCTTTCGCGAAAGCATGCTCTTCGAATCCATACAGAATCCTTACAGATACACAATGCATTACTCTTCTTCTTCTTCTTCTTCTTCTTCTTCTTCTTCTTCTTCTTCTTCTTCTTCTTCTTCTTCTTCTTCTTCTTCTTCTTCTTCTTCTTCTGCTCCTGCTGCTGCTCCTCCTCCTCCTTCCTCTTCCTCCTCCTCCTTCTTCTTCTTGCAATATGGTATAAGGTGTTGGCTAGTCTCTGGTGGCATGGTAGCTTGTCTAGTCTCTGGTGGCATGGTAGCTAGTATAGTCTCTGGTGGCATGGTAGCTATTCTAGTCTCTGGTGGCATGCTAGCTAGTCTAGTCTTTGGTGGCATGGTAGCTTGTCTAGTCTCTGATGGCATGTTGACTTGTCTAGTCTCTGGTGGCATGCTAGCTAGTCTAGTCTTTGGTGGCATGGTAGCTTGTCTAGTCTCTGATGGCATGTTGACTTGTCTAGTCTCTGGTGGCATGGTAGCTTGTCTAGTCTCTGGTGGCATGGTAGCTAGTCTAGTCTCTGGGGGCATGGTAGCTTTGGGGGCATGGTAGCTAGTATAGTCTCTGGTGGCATGGTAGCTAGTATAGTCTCTGGTGGCATGGTAGCTAGTATAGTCTCTGGTGGCATGGTAGCTAGTATAGTCTCTGGTGGCATGGTAGCTATTCTAGTCTCTGGTGGCATGCTAGCTAGTCTAGTCTTTGGTGGCATGGTAGCTTGTCTAGTCTCTGATGGCATGTTGACTTGTCTAGTCTCTGGTGGCATGGTAGCTTGTCTAGTCTCTGGTGGCATGGTAGCTAGTATAGTCTCTGGTAGCATGGTAGCTAGTCTAGTCTCTGGTGGCATGGTAGTCTAGTCTCTGGTGGCATGGTAGCTGGTCTAGTCTTTGGTGGCATGGTAGCTTGTCTAGTGTCTGGTGGCATGGTAGCTTGTCTAGTCTCTGGGGGCATGGTAGCTAGTCTAGTCTCTGGGGACATGGTAGCTTGTCTAGTCTCTGGGGGCATGGTAGCTAGTCTAGTTTCTGGTGGCATGGTAGCTTTGGGGGCATGGTAGCTAGTCTAGTCTCTGGTGGCATGGTAGCTAGTATAGTCTCTGGTGGCATGGTAGCTAGTCTAGTCTCTGGTGGCATGGTAGCTAGTATAGTCTCTGGTGGCATGGTAGCTAGTCTAGTCTCTGGTGGCATGGTAGCTAGTCTAGTCTTTGGTGGCATGTTGACTTGTCTAGTCTCTGGTGGCATGGTAGTCTAGTCTCTGGTGGCATGGTAGCTAGTATAGTCTCTGGTGGCATGGTAGCTATTCTAGTCTCTGGTGGCATGCTAGCTAGTCTAGTCTTTGGTGGCATGGTAGCTTGTCTAGTCTCTGATGGCATGTTGACTTGTCTAGTCTCTGGTGGCATGCTAGCTAGTCTAGTCTTTGGTGGCATGGTAGCTTGTCTAGTCTCTGATGGCATGTTGACTTGTCTAGTCTCTGGTGGCATGGTAGCTTGTCTAGTCTCTGGTGGCATGGTAGCTAGTCTAGTCTCTGGGGGCATGGTAGCTTTGGGGGCATGGTAGCTAGTATAGTCTCTGGTGGCATGGTAGCTAGTATAGTCTCTGGTGGCATGGTAGCTAGTATAGTCTCTGGTGGCATGGTAGCTAGTATAGTCTCTGGTGGCATGGTAGCTATTCTAGTCTCTGGTGGCATGCTAGCTAGTCTAGTCTTTGGTGGCATGGTAGCTTGTCTAGTCTCTGATGGCATGTTGACTTGTCTAGTCTCTGGTGGCATGGTAGCTTGTCTAGTCTCTGGTGGCATGGTAGCTAGTATAGTCTCTGGTAGCATGGTAGCTAGTCTAGTCTCTGGTGGCATGGTAGTCTAGTCTCTGGTGGCATGGTAGCTGGTCTAGTCTTTGGTGGCATGGTAGCTTGTCTAGTGTCTGGTGGCATGGTAGCTTGTCTAGTCTCTGGGGGCATGGTAGCTAGTCTAGTCTCTGGGGACATGGTAGCTTGTCTAGTCTCTGGGGGCATGGTAGCTAGTCTAGTTTCTGGTGGCATGGTAGCTTTGGGGGCATGGTAGCTAGTCTAGTCTCTGGGGGCATGGTAGCTAGTCTAGTCTCTGGTGGCATGGTAGCTTGTCTAGACTCTGGGGGCATGGTAGCTAGTCTAGTCTCTGGTGACATGGTAGCTTGTCTAGTCTCTGGGGGCATGGTAGCTAGTCTAGTCTCTGGGGGCATGGTAGCTAGTCTAGTCTCTGGGGGCATGGTAGCTAGTCTAGTCTCTGGTGACATGGTAGCTAGTCTAGTCTCTGGTGACATGGTAGCTTGTCTAGTCTCTGGGGGCATGGTAGCTAGTCTAGTCTCTGGTGACATGGTAGCTTGTCTAGTCTCTGGTGGCATGGTAGCTAGTCTAGTCTCTGGTGACATGGTAGCTTGTCTAGTCTCTGGGGGCATGGTAGCTGGTCTAGTCTCTGGGGGCATGGTAGCTTGTCTAGTCTCTGGGGGCATGGTAGCTAGTCTAGTCTCTGGTGACATGGTAGCTTGTCTAGTCTCTGGGGGCATGGTAGCTAGTCTAGTCTCTGGGGGCATGGTAGCTTGTCTAGTCTCTGGGGGCATGGTAGCTAGTCTAGTCTCTGGTGACATGGTAGCTTGTCTAGTCTCTGGTGGCATAGTGCACATCATCAATAGATTATTTGACGCTTGTACCAACTTTAGGCTAACTATCAATGCTGATAAAACTGTTGATATCTATCAACCAGCTTCCAGAAAAAATTACTGTGTTCCCACTATTACCGTAAATCATCAAAGGCTAAATGTTGTCTACAGATTCACCTATCTTGGCAGTACCCTATCTCAGAAAATCAACATTCATGTTAAGATCAACAAAATAATCACTAAGGCCAGCAGCTGTTTCAGCAGACTTTATACCGGTGTCTGGAACAGAAGTGGTATCTCCCTGCTGACCAAACTAAAGGTTTACAAAGCTGTTATTCTTCCAGTGGGAGTCGCTGTGGCTCGCCGTGGATCGGAAGGTCGTGGGTTTGCTCCCTGGCGGAGCCGGGCTTTTTAAAAAAATGACCTTGGCTCCCAGGTCGACCCAGCCTTGAGTGGGTACCGGGTGCAGTCCCGGGAAGTAAGGGCAGCCGGCGTGATACTGACCACATCACCCATCTTGTGCTGATTGGTCTATAAAAATATAGGTCTAGCCCTATATGCCCTAAAGGCGTGGAAAAGGGTCTTTTACTTTACCTAATTCTTCCAGTACTGCTTGCAAAACGTGGACAGTGTATCAGGGCCATGCTAAAAAGTTGAATCAGTTTCATATAACTTGTCTCAGAAAGCTGCTCAAAATCAAATGGCAAGATAGGATCCCAAATACTGTGTGGCTATTGATAGGGCAAACCTGCCTTGCATCCACTCGATACTGAAGAATTATCAGCTGCGTTGGGCGAATCATCTAGCTTGCATGCCAGACTATCGCCTCCCAAAGAGAGTATTTTATGGGAAGCTCCAGCAACAGAAGACGTCCCAGGGAGGACAGAAAAAGCGCTATAAAGACACTAGCAAAACTGCTCTCAATGTTTTTGACATCAACACAGCGACATGGGAGGCTGCTGCACATGAAAGTTCTGAATGGTGCACATCCCTCAGGCATGGTGCATCAGCTTGCCAGACAGCTGAGGTTGCACAGGCAGAGAAACTGAGGCAGACTAGAAAGAACCGTATTGCTAATCCCACATGTCCACATGCTTCCATCTGTTGTCCACACTGCTCAAGAACTCTCTGGGCTCATATTGGACTAATCAGCCACCTTCGTACTCATAATTATTGATCATTAATTACTACTTTGGATGAAAAGCGGTCTTTATCACTCATGATGGACAAACAACAGTGGCATGGTAGCCAGTCTAGTATCTGGTGCCATGGTATCTATTCTGGTCTCTGGTGGCACAGTAAATAGTCTCGTTTCTGATAGAATGGCAGCTAGTCTAGTCTCTGAAAGCATGGTAGCATATCTAGTCTATAGTATACCAATATAGATTATAGACATTATAAATTTTATCCTTAAATGTGAACAGTATTATTATTTTTAAACTTCCTTTATCCATAATAAATGTTTTAAACATACACTACAAAGAGCAAGATTTGGTATAAAAAAGGTGGATTAAATGATATGGGTAAAGTAGAAACTGATTATTTTTTAACTCCACCATATCCAGCTGTTTAGAAATCTTCTCTACCCTTCTGCCACATTAGGCCTTGGGTTGGTTATTACAGTCTACTGTATATGCTACTTTAGAAATGGAAGAAAAAGAAGTGGTAGACAAAGATTAATAAAAGAATAAGAAAATATGGCAATGTGGAAACAAAGGGAGAACAACCACATGAACTTCCTCTCTGCAAGCTTAGCCTATAGACAGACACATAGCTGCATTTGTGATCAGTCTTTGGGCAGTATTTATACTAACTTTGAGCTACTGGTGCCAAATATGGCCATTATCTAAAGCCGGTATCCACATAATTTTTGCTTGCCTGAAAAACCGCCATCCTTACCATCTGAGAACGAGTGAATAATGATACAATCATCATACAGACCGTAGCAACAAATGCAGCAACATCAAATACCATCACAGGCACTACATCTCAAGATCAGCTACAAGAACATGATGACAGCCATGGGAAAAAACATGGATTCACAACATTAAAGACACTTTACGCCTCCACAGCTTGACAATAGCCATTGCCAGTCAGCATGCACGTGATCGCAAATTGCTGCTCTCCAGGACGTTTAATGGCAACGGTGGCTTATCTGGATGATGATGGTAACTTCGTGCAGAGTGGCATGCTGTGAAGGTCATGGGTGAGGAGTATTGTCTGGATCTTTTCTCCGGGATTCGCTGGTCCTTTGGGAAATGAACAGACGGACAGACTGACTGGCTCTGCACAAATTGATGGTGTATTGATGCCTGCTAAGGTAGACGTGGTTAGAGCCGTGTGATATCTAGGCGTACCAAGGTGTTTACAATTCAGAGGAGCAAATGGATTACCACACTCTGGTGAGATGGATGCAGCGGAGAGTGACGAGGGGTTCTGGCCGATGCTCGACACTCAGACGAAAGGCAAGGCGGACATTTAATCAGAATTATACTGGCACCATTAGTATTGGAACTTTGCGCTGGCTGCTGAAAATATAGGCAGAGCGCTTATGGGAATGCCTGAGTACTGTGATGTCGGTTCTTGAATCGTCAACTTGACTCATCTCAACTGATGATGGTAACTGGATTTGACATCCTATATATGTATTCTGATCTTTTGTTACATGTTTTAGTGTATTATATGCTAGATTTTGTTGAAATTTTACAAAAGGAAATTATAGCTACAAGCTAATAAAAAAAGTGTTGTTTACCATCTTTGTTTGTCATTTCTCTACTCGCAGAGTCAGCAACCCCGAAAGAGAAGGTATTCAAGGAAAAAGAGGGGATGCTTAATCGACGGCGGGGAGCTATGCGAAGGAGAGTGCACCAGGTCAATGGTCACAAGTTCATGGCCATGTTTTTTAGACAACCTACATTCTGCTCTCTCTGCCGAGACTTTTAAATGTCACGTAGGGCTCACTCCTGTGCACTCAGTTTAATATCATTGAGGGAATTCAGTCCAGCACCTTTGGCATCTTTTATCAATGTTCATGTAGGTATTGGGGTGGAGGTGGGGGGGGGGGGGGGGGGCGTCCTCGCCTCTTTAATCCCTATGTTTTCCATTTTACTGCCTGTTTGGTGATTATCTGCTCATTTATTCTCAGCGTGTGTCCAGTGTTTCTGGGAGGAATTGGGGGGAAGCGGGGGGGGGGGGGGGGGGGGGGGGGCAGAGAGAGAGAGGAGGAAAACGAAAGTGTGGGGGAATTAATAAACTTACTTTTCAAGTGATTACAAATTTAGTACACTTTCAGCGCCATATAGTTCCCCCACCCTACCCGGGCAGCCTTTTGGGTTGCTATTTGAAAAATCGCAGTCTGGATAGTAGACCACCACGGTAAAGCCTAGATAACTTGTTCAGCCTCTAAATAAGTTATAATTGGGGTCGAGAATTCACAATGGCTACCCCAGCCTGGTGTAACCTGTAGTCGTATGGGCGTAAGAATAATAACACACTGTCTCTTGCAGGCAGACCTTACAACCACTTATCTGTCAAACAGCCACAATATGTTGTGTTCTACATGTTCAGTTCATGTTTTGTATTCTTCTGCATTGTGTTTTGGTTTACAGTTAGAGTAATATATTCTTTCGGCACAACGCATCCAATTTCATCATCATCGTAGTCCTGTTGTCCATTATATGTCACAAAGGACTCACAGTCTATTCTTCCATTATGTTTTGTTCATGTTCAGTGCATCGCTAATTAGTCGTCTTTTACACCCTGCTTGGTTGGAGGAGGGGGGTGGGCGGGTGCAAAGGTTATTTTATTTCTCCCCCATTGAGGCCGGGGAACCCACACGGGTATCCGTAAACAGTGTGAACCTGACCTGAGTTTACATTCAATATGGATTAAACATGTTTTCACATGTACACACACAGTTGGAGACACTTGGACAGAAATGCAATGTTAAATTTAAAAAGAAAGGGTAAAGCCCACATTCTCTCATGTGAATGTAAGGAAAGGAGGGATTTGTTGTTAACATCTGTTACGCAGATGAGACTTGTTTGTTTCAAGAAAGTAAAGTTGAATGTTGTATGTAATACTGTTATGCATTTGTGTCAGTTAATAGCTGGCCTGAGAGATTGATTGTAACATTTATATTTACTCTCAAAGAAGTAATTGAAAACAATGGTTTGGGTAATATATCTGTTTCAGGGGTTCTCAGCTTGTGTGCGCTCACGAGCACTGGTTATTAAATTGAGATCATTTACTTCTTGAAAGCAAATTTGAGACAGATGTAATTATTAATGAACCCAGTACACAAAGGGAACTGTTGCAATGTAGTGTCTAGATACTTATCTGCTGGCCTGAAGGTGGTGTTGTTCAGGGACGCTTATATGTTTTTTTTTTTCCATAATTAAACTTGGCTTTCAGGTCCACCTAAAATTGGTACTGTAGAAGTAAAGGTTACCACCATGCTGTTGACCAAATCACCCATCGAGGGCTGATTGGTCTGTCAAATATGAGTCTAACATCATGTGCCCCGTCCTTACCCTTAAAGGACTCTAGGTTATTTGAGGGTTGTGTAGCCATTAGAGTGCCTTAATTAAAACTTCTGTACAGGTTGAACAGGGTGTCTATGATATGCCATGTGAGCATGCCTTCCAGGCTGTTATCTCAGGGTAGTAAACCTTCAGATAGCAGCCCGGAGGGGACAACCAGATAGATCGTATGCCTGATGCGCCACTGGGGTGAAAAGGGTCCTTTACTTTTACTTACTGTACACAAATGTTGCATAGCCAGTAATGTAGGAGCAGATGTTTCAGTCAACAGAGCGTAATGCCAAGACAGAACAAGTCTTTTTTTCAAAGAAGAAATTTGTCAAGATTATTTATCCAAAAAAAATTCACATTTCAGCTGTTACCGTTTTGGTCTAGCAAACAGGGAGTCCTTTTTCATATCATAATAGTTAAGATCTGAGATCACAGCACTTTAGGATTCACATAACTGCTCTGTCTCCAACTACAGCAGCCAGCACAGTTCCAGTACCAGTGCTGATCATCAGTTCATCACTCTGTTGTGTAGAATCAACCAGTTGTTCTGCCTGTTCATGTCCCAACACACAGGCACTATCTGAATATAATCTATAGGATGTTGACTTATCGTATCAAAAACAATTTATGACAGACTGAACAATGTTCAACTCATACTAGGCACCCTAAGACATGGATACTGGCAGAAGGGTTAAACAGATTTATTAAGAATCTGGCACATGCTTTGTCAATTGCAGATCGATCTGGTAATCTTAGTTTCAGCTTCATAGCAAGCGGGTCACCCAATAGTTGCTCCGCTCCTGTGCCAGCGAAAAACACACAATGTTTATCACAGTTCAAATGAAACCTGCAGCTCACATTGTCAAACCATCAGTCCTTCGATGCAGCAGCCACTCTAAAGTACTTCTTCTAATTGTTCCCATGAGAAGCTGGTTGTATTGTCTCCTATCTCGACCCCGAAGACGGCATAGACGTGCTTCACCATGCTTTACTTCCATGTCACGCAAACGTGCCAGTGTCAGGGATTCCTCATTATCCACTAGCCCAGTCCGTACAGCGTTGACGATATCTGCTCTGTCCATGCTTTTCCCGCAATCCTTAGTGCAGTGCTTGCCAGTTGGTTCGCTCACTCATTTCCCTTTACGCCCACATGACCTGATGTGTAGATCCAGGTTACGGAGGTTCGATTTTCTAATGCTTTCTACCCATTCAGAGCGCATACCGCCTGTTGCTATCTTCTTAAGCATATTCATGGAGTCTGATACAATAACTGCCTGTGTGGCGGTTTGCTCAGATACCCATGCTAAAGCTTTAGAAGCAGCTGCTTTTTCCATGGTCATGCTTGACGTTGTTGTCTGGTAAGCGCCGCTGTCCTCCTGTATTGTTTTCCCCCTTCTTTGCGCTGTGTATGCCCATGCTGACCTTGATCCGCGCTTCACGGATCCATCTGTGTAGATGATGATATCTTCTGGTTCTGAATGCTGATCTATCAGTTCCCTTACTTCTGTGTCTACGGCCGCAGGAATTTGATTCATGCAGTACATTCCGAGTGATGACAACCTTAGAGATGCCATGCATGTCTACTGGTGTATTCATCCATTCTTTTCCGTGACTGATCACGTCTAGGTCACATACTTGCTGGATTAAATTCTCAGCCTTTGCCATCCAAGAGCGGCCTCTTTTGAGACGCGTTCCTTTTGTGTCATGTATAGCTTTGTGCAGTGTGTGGTTAACGTCTGCCGATACCCTCATGTATGCTTTGACCTGTGCCACTTTGTATCTGCTTGTCATCGTCGGCAAACCCAGGACATAACACATGATGTTGCAGGAGGTGTCTTTTGTGCAGCCGAGTATGAGTCTCATGGCCTCATTCTGTACTCGGTCCAGTCTTTCTATCTGGGTTTTGCTGACATTGAGGCCAAGACCATAGTCAATGATGCTTAATACAAGCCCTTGACAGAGAAGGAAAAGTAGGCGTTGTTCAATATCAGCTCGCCTATTGTTCTCCATCATGCATACTTTTCTCATTGTGTCTTTTGCTTGAGCCATCCACGATTTTCCTCTTTGAGAGACAAAGAAGACTAAATAAATTATAAAATAGCTTATAAGCTCACGCTCTGTCAATCAAGCCTTTGGCATTTCGTAATTCCAAGTTGCACTTAGCTGCCACATTTGGTTGATTTCGTTGATCAAGAGATGACCATTCAGTAAACTGGCAAACTACTGAACGTAAAACTGCCTAGTAAAATCATCGCCAGCCAGAAACATACCGGGGCTGGTTCTACAATGTCCTGTAAAGGATACATGACTGGTTAACATTTATTTAAGTTGTAGTTAAAATTTGAGAGGGTTGACTTAGTTGTCGGCGTCTGTGGCTTAGGCGTTGCGGATGAGCTTCTTAATGCCGGGGTGCCGGGTTTGATCCCATCTGCTGGCCTTGAGTTGGTTTCGACAGTGGTATCAAGAAGCTGACCATCCAGAAAGCAATGGCAAACTACTGGACATAAATTTGCCTAAAAACCACAACAGCCAAAAAATGCTGGGGTTGGTTCTGCAACGTCCTGTAAAGAATAGGCAACTAACTCTGACTTCATTGCACCAGGTTTTATCCCATATAGCTCAGTCTCTTCCTGAAGAATGGCTAGTTGCCTGCTGAGAATGTTATACTAAGCATGGCCCCGTAGCTCCAATGATGATCCCTAGGTATCTCAGTAAAAATTAAACCTGTGAACTCAATGATGCAGCCTTGAAATGATCCTACCACCTTCAGAGCTCGATGCAAACAACTTGACACAAACTAACTAACTATTAGTCAAAACATAGTCTGATCATAGATAATACAGTTGCTGTGCTAGTTGGGCCTTCACATTTTTGGTTTTGACATAAAGGGATCTGCTTTCTTGCTCACCACCATACATTCTCATAAACTAGGTGATTTAAACTTTGAATTGACAGTAAAACCACAACTGTCATTAAGATGTATTGTACTATCATTGCAGTCTACAATCAGTATATTTCTGGATTGACATGACATCTTAGTAGCAGTTGGCAAGATTGATGGAAAGAGGGCAAGGGGAAGGCAAAGAGACAAAAATCTGGCTGGCTTAGCTTCATGGATGGGGTGAAACAAGAACATTGACCTGGTTGGTAATTAATTGTGTTATGGGGAAACGTGACAGCCTACACTTACTGGCATGGTACATGATGGCCATGGTGGGATGATAGGACATGCTGCAGATTTGCAGTGCCTATGATGCTCATAGGCAGACAGTTGGGGACCACTCATGGGTTAAACCTGAAGCATGTAGTAACAGACCCAACATCAAAGCTGTAGTTATTGGGGTGGGCCTGACTTTGGCACACCAGACTAAACTGTTGATCCCATGTAGCTGTCAGTTGGTTGAGGCTGTAATTGATCACCTTATCTGCCCAGGTTGTGATCTAGTATCTGTGCAATAAAGACCTGGGACTGAATAGAACTACTGCTTGAGATCAAAGTTAGACGGGCAAAATACTTGAGACATAAAAGAAATGCAGCTTACTGACAGAGTAAAAATTCAAAAGGAATTTAATGTAGGTGGGAACAATTTAAGGAACAAACACAAATAATAAAGAAGTAAATTCTTCTCTTAAAGGCTTGACAAATTATCTGCAAACAGGAACAGTAGAGCTAGCACCTTCACAGTACCACAGTCAGGAATGACAAAATAAACGTTGCAGCTATAATGCCTTCATCAGCATGTAACACAGATAGACAATGATACAATTACAAATAAGAATAACAAAAAAAATCACTTATCTTTGCGGTTAGGTCTGTTAACAAAATCTGTTAACAGCTTGAGGTTTTTAAGGAAATATTTTTATAGTCAGCATGAAGGTGAGGGTTGAAAGAAATATGAGTGCACCTTGAAAACAAATGTGACACAAAAAGGTAGAGAATGATTACAGCAGACCTGGAAATCATTTCTTGTACTGAATGTGTTGATCCCCCCCCCCCTCCCAACACCTGCCTGACCGACCACCGACCCACCCACATTTTGAGAGCATGCATCTTCCCCGTAGCAACATATGGATGTGAGTCATGGACTATCTTCCAGCCCATATGAAATAAAACAGGAGCTTTTGAGCTGAAATGCTATAGAAAGATTCTCAGAATACCGTGGACAAGGAAGAGGAGAAATACTGACATTTTAAAAGATCTGAACATCAAGATCAAGGAAGATTGTCTGATAAACAGCATCTTGTTTAGGAAGCTAAAATAAATTGGTCGTATCAAACGTCACGATGAATTGAAAAATGTAATAGCAGAAGGCATGGTACTAGAAAGGAGAGGCCGACCAACACAAAGATGGGCACAGGATATTAGTGACTTCTCAGATACGAAAGTACAAGAGGCGGAAGAGCTGGTGAGACATCGTTTCTATCAGGCAGACTGTGATGTGAATGAAGTGCTGCAAAGTGCCTGCTACATGATGATGGTGAGAAGCACAAGGATTGTATTTTAAGGCAAATTTTTTTAAGTATAAATGCTATCTCAGACCCCTGAAATTTGTTTCGTGAAACCCCTGGGGTCAGCAAACCACCAAATGTAAAAGACTTGCTTTAAAAGCATTGTTTGTTGTGGATTTATTTCAGTGTTTCTGCTTACATAATCATTCCATGGATGTTTGACACAGACTAAACCTAATATATTTTCTCTTCTTGATTATAACAGGGGCATTGGCAAACAAGGTTACCAGTGTCAAGGTAGGTCATTCACAGCATTTATTACTGCTTGAACTGATCTCTTTATTGATGTGGCTCGTAACTGCAACTCGCAAGTTCTGTCAGAGACCTACATTGTTGACAGATTGCCACAATGTTGATACCTAGGGCTGTGCCACAGATTAATAGCTTTCTCAAGCAGCAGATGGCCAACAGATGAGGCAGGAAGAAATGTGAAAGAATCATAATGTCCTATGGTTGGTTTCCTCTGGTTTGATAAAGAATGACTTTTATTGCACACAGATACTTTTTAAGTGGCAGTTTTCTCCCTTGATAGACCACACAGCAAGAACCTTAGCAGGGTGCATGAACTCTTCAGCACCGGTGGTGATCATAATTTATGTATACCAGAATCACATATGTTATGGATATTTGTTTTATGGCTTGGTTTTCTGATTTGGAATTTAATGTGGGTAGTGGTTGATTTGGCCTGCTTTGTTTGAAGACTAGTTGCCTAAGACTGTTTACCTGCTTTGTTTGGAAACTAGATGCCTAAAACTGTTTACCTGCTTTTTTTTTTAAAACTAGTCTTTTACCAAAGCAGTTGGGCCTCTGTAGCTTTTCACCTTTATCTAAGAAGGTCAGTTGTACTATGTCAGGATCAAAGGAAGTATACTACCCTTTTGCATATCTGTACTTAATATTAATAATCCTGCAAATAAGTACCAGGACTGCTAGAGTTTATTCACACACACAGTGTGAGAGAGAGAGAGAGAGAGAGAGAGAGAGAGAGAGAGAGAGAGAGAGAGAGAGAGAGAGAGAGAGAGAGAGAGAGAGAGAGAGAGAGAGAGAGAGAGAGAGAGAGAGAGAGAGAGAGAGAGAGAGAGAGAGAGAGAGAGAGAAGGAGCAATGTCTGAGGGCTTAAATTGATTTCTTTGTTTTTTTAAATTTAATTTTTTTCCCAGTGTCAGCCTAATATTGTAATAGTATTATATAGGCACCAGTTATAATTATTGTGTAAGTGTACACAGTATTTTATATTGGAAGACAACATCAAGAAAATGACTGCAAGATACCTTTGTCAGTGCAACCATACAGGGCTTAGGGGCTGGTAAATCATTACAGCCGACTATAAGTTTAGACGTGACACTTGCTTTTGAGAATTATACAATTTTTTTTACATTTTATTTTTTAATGTCGTTCATCTAGACAATAATATAATACAGGAAGACATAGGATTTGCAGCCAGTGGCAGTACCCAGGCCAGTGATAATGTTCCCCCTCTCCAAAGAGCAAACCACTGGCAGTATTGTAGAGACCATGTGTTACATTTGCAGCATGATACCTCACTGAACCTGTGTTTTTTTTTTTAAATTGTTAAAAAAAAAAACTTTTAAGAAAAGATAACACCAGTACATTTGGAACAAGGCATGCTGCAGAAGCTGCCGGGTCAGAAGAGCAGTGCTCTCTGTCAGTCTGTCGGTGCAGTGTCTTCTAGGGATAATATATAATTATTTGAAGTAAATGATGTCTCTCTTGCAGTGTGTACGTGTGTTGTACACAAACGTTGCCACCAACATATAGTCACCAAATGTCCAGGATCCAGGGATGTGGCCAATGATGAGGTAAGCAGAACTTTATTGTCCGTAGCCCAGCCTATGTACATGAGCTTTTTCTGTTCTCATTCACACCTGCCATTAGGAGTTGTGGGGAGCCAATATTTGTGCTGCAAGGCCAGATGTGTTACCTTGTTGGCTATTTGTTGAGTGCTCATGAAGTAGGGGTAGTTTTTATTGGTATCATACAGTTCTGAATTTAGATAATTTTGTGTCTGCTATTATTAATTGTAGTTGATTAGGTTTCATTTAAATATATTTCATTCCCAAGAGAATTAGGATAGAAATATGTCCTCTATCCAATATCTTGACCCTTACTAAGTAAAGAGAGACTATATACCTAAGGAGGAAAGTCCAAGCTTTGAAAATGGGTCATTTACATAGAGGGTTGCAAGATGAGGATAAGTCTAAGACCAGAGGGGTGTTGGTTTGACATGTGACTGTACTCATCCCACTACAAGCCAGAAAAAGTATAGTACGCTTGAGGTTTTCACTGGAGGCCCTTAGTTTGTCTTGTGCAGATGCTCCTGTGTGTCAGATTTTTGGTCTCCATGGCAGAGTCTGGCCAGTCCTTGAAGACATGCTCTGGAGGCCCATAGTTTGTCTTGTGCAGATGCTCCTGTGTGTCAGATTTTTGGTCTCCATGGCAGAGTCTGGCCAGTCCTTGAAGACATGCTCTGGAGTCTGGTGAGCCACAACCACATGCAGCAGAGTTAACAAGACTCATTTTATGCAGGTGTGCTCTGAGACGACAGTTTCCAGTTCTACCAGAACCTTATAACTCCCTCGACACTTGATGTGGTAAAAAAGGCAGGGAAGACATAATTTTTTTATAGTACAGTATGCTGTTCTGTGAAGCCAAGATCAGTTGGTGGAGAAAAGAACCGCCTTACTGTCTATTCAGTGTGACTCACCACACAGGCATGACACAACTAAACCTATATCATAGAGTGGCCAGTTTGGTCCACAGCTGTGTAAGGCAGCAGTAGCCAGATATGTCTGTTGTGTGTGGGTATTTGATGTGCCATTTCTGGTAAAGTGCTTGTTTACTAGTCACTAGTGGGGGAAGAGTGGAAAGGGGGGGGGGGGGTGGGGGAATCATCAGGCTTTTTTTTCCCCACAAATGTGTCTGCATAGTCAAATATTTGATACATACAGTTTGAGCAAATGCTATGACCGCTTTTATGCTAAATGCAGGCAAGTGTTCATCAGCTGTTGTGTTAAATTACTTCTTTTTATCAGTATGAGTACAGTGACCTCTCTTTTAGACATCAGATTGATTTGTTTTGCTTTTTTTTTGTATCAGCGAAAGTACAGTTGTCCCTGTTTTAGACATTGGGTATATTTATGAATAACTTCGGCCTTCTGTGAGACGTGTTGTTTCTACTTACTGTATTTGCTGGTGTATAAGACACACTTCTTGGTTCTCAGAATAGGCCTTAAAATGAGGTTGCATCATTTATAACAAAGGTAGGCTAACGTGTACCAATAATTTTCATAGTTACCGGCAGTATTAAAAAAAAAAAACCCAACAAAACAATAAAAATAAAGATAGTAAGCGGCATTCCTAGACCATGAGGTTTAAACTCCAGGTGATAAAATAAGGGAATAGTTCAGCAGAATGTTATTTCAGACCTCCCGTGACTGGGAAAAACCGCAAGACATTGGTGGTCTTAGCAGAATGTTTTTTCAGACCTCCTGCGACTGGGAAAAACCGTAAGACTTTGGTGGTCTTAGCAGAATGTTTTTTCAGACCTCCCGCGACTGGGAAAAACCGTAAGACTTTGGTGGTCTTAGCAGAATGTTATTTCAGACCTCCCGTGACTGGGAAAAACCGTAAGACTTTGGTGGTCTTAGCAGAATGTTATTTCAGACCTCCAGTGACCAGGAAAAACCGTAAGACTTTGGTGGTCTTAGCAGAATGTTATTTCAGACCTCCCGCGACTGGGAAAAACCGTAAGACTTTGGTGGTCTTAGCAGAATGTTATTTCAGACCTCCAGTGACCAGGAAAAACCGTAAGACTTTGGTGGTCTTAGCAGAATGTTATTTCAGACCTCCCGCGACTGGGAAAAACCGTAAGACTTTGGTGGTCTTAGCAGAATGTTATTTCAGACCTCCAGTGACCAGGAAAAACCGTAAGACTTTGGTGGTCTTAGCAGAATGTTATTTCAGACCTCCAGTGACCAGGAAAAACCGTAAGACTTTGGTGGTCTTAGCAGAATGTTATTTCAGACCTCCTGCAACTGGGAAAAACCATAAGACTTTGGTGGTCTTAGCAGAATGTTATTTCAGACCTCCTGCAGCCGGGAAAAACCGTAATAATGTGAGTTTTTTCCAGAAATTTGTCATTCGGGGGGGGGGGGGGGGGGGGGGGGGGGGGGGGTTGTGCATTTTATCCAATGGAGCACCTTATACACTGATAAATATGGTATGATGTCATCTGCTTTGAGATAAGCTGACCTTGTTTGCTTGCAGGTGACTGGCCCAAGATTCAACATCAATGTTCCCCACAGGTTTAATGTACATAACTACCGACGACCGACATTCTGTGATCACTGTGGCTCTCTCCTGTATGGACTGGTCAAGCAAGGGCTCCAGTGTGATGGTCAGCACAGTTTGGTCACATTCTAATTATACATTTATGTTTAAAGCAATGAGTTTATATATATATTTTCTTTAATTCTCACACTGGGTTATGGATCCCCATTTCAGCGGATTGGCCGGGGTGGAGGGGGGGGGGGAGGGTAGATTACCTACCCCTCTCAACAAGCATATCATGAAAGGCGATTGCTTTAGGGATTGCAGAAGTTTAGTGCATTGAGCCAGAAGTGCAAAAATTGCAACCTAGCTGTAAACCACAACACAATATGCCAGGGGAAATGAAGAAGAAGAAATTTCTTTAGGTTTGCTGATTAAAGAGAGGATGATCATGGAGTTTGCTGTCATGGGGTGGGGGGGGGGCCTGGTAGACGGGAGTGGATCAGAAATGATATGCACAGGAGTGGCTTCAGCAGTCTAATACACATCATTATATTTAGGGTTATAGTGTTATCTTGTAGTAACAGTCCAGTAGCACATCATTATATCTACAGTTATTGTGTTATCTTATAAGTAAATGTCCAGTAGCGCATCATTATATTTACAGTTATTGTGTTATCTTATAGTAACAGTCCAGCAACACATCATTTTCTACAGTTATAGAGTTATCTTATAGTAACATGTCCAGCAACACATCATTTTCTACAGTTATAGAGTTATCTTATAGTAACAGTCCAGCAACACATCATTTTCTACAGTTATAGAGTTATCTTATAGTAGCATGTCCAGCAACACATCATTTTCTACAGTTATAGAGTTATCTTATAGTAACAGTCCAGCAACACATCATTTTCTACAGTTATAGAGTTATCTTATAGTAGCATGTCCAGCAACACATCATTTTCTACAGTTATAGAGTTATCTTATAGTAACAGTCCAGCAACACATCATTTTCTACAGTTATAGAGTTATCTTATAATAGCAGTCCAGCAACACATCATTTTCTATAGTTATAGAGTTATCTTATAGTAGCATGTCCAGCAACACATCATTTTCTATAGTTATAGAGTTATCTTATAGTAGCAGTCCAGCAACACATCATTTTCTACAGTTATAGAGTTATCTTATAGTAGCATGTCCAGCAACACATCATTTTCTACAGTTATAGAGTTATCTTATAGTAACAGTCCAGCAACACATCATTTTCTACAGTTATAGAGTTATCTTATAGTAGCAGTCCAGCAACACATCATTTTCTACAGTTATAGAGTTATCTTATAGTAGCATGTCCAGCAACACATCATTTTCTATAGTTATAGAGTTATCTTATAGTAACAGTCCAGTAACACATCATTTTCTATAGTTATAGTGTTATCTTATAGTAACAGTCCAGCAACACATCATTTTCTATAGTTATAGAGTTATTTTATAGTAACAGTCCAGCAACACATCATTTTCTATAGTTATAGAGTTATCTTATAGTAGCATGTCCAGCAACACATCATTTTCTATAGTTATAGAGTTATCTTATAGTAACAGTCCAGTAGCGCATCATTTTCTACAGTTATAGTTATCTTATAGTAGCATGTCCAGCAACACATCATTTTCTACAGTTATAGAGTTATCTTATAGTAGCAGTCCAGCAACACATCATTTTCTACAGTTATAGAGTTATCTTATAGTAGCAGTCCAGCAACACATCATTTTCTACAGTTAAAGAGTTATCTTATAGTAGCATGTCCAGCAACACATCATTTTCTTTAGTTATAGAGTTATCTTATAGTAACAGTCCAGTAACATCATTTTCTGTATTTACCACTTTTTTTCAGTTTGCAAGATGAATATTCATAAGCGATGCCAGAAAAATGTGGCCAACAACTGCGGGACAAACACAAAGTACATGGCTCAAATCCTTCAAGAAATGGGCATCTCTGGAGGCCAGCTTCGACAAAAATCAAAGAAGGAAAAGGTCAGAATGTGTAATGTAAAATTTGGACAATATCTCTGTTTGTGGACATATTGCATCACAAACAGTTACATTGTGTTTGTGGAAATATTCATTCATTTATCATATACTCCTAGCGGAGGTGTGGTTTTTTTAGAAGAATGCAGAAAAAATTATGGAATGATAAAAAAAACCATTGAGGTGCTTCTCCTCGAGACAGATGAAAGTCATAAACTGATTATCATAATTTGTAGACAGTCTGGGTTTTTCGGAAATAATTAAGAGGAGAAAATGAACTGGAAAACTTAGCAAAAGTTGGCAAAATTGGTGGAAAGAGAATTGGGGAAGGCAGAGAGAGAAATACCAGGATGGCTAGTCCAAATGGATGGAGCGAGACAAGAATACCAACATGATCTGTGATTCTGATGATCATGTGAGATGGTGAAACATCACAGCCTACAATTACCAGCATGGTACATGATGATGATGTAGGAGACCGAGCATCTGTGGTGTACATAGTTCTGTGCATCGTGGGATAGAAATCTGTTGGGGTGTCCCAGCTAGAGTTGGGTATAATCTCTTCGCTGGACAGAATTGGAGTCTGAAGGTCTACAACCTCAAGTAAGATGACAGAGGGGACTGTGATTGCCACAGCTTTATGGTGATAACTGTGTGATAGAACCACCAGAACACAATCACTGTACTTGTCATGTCATTCTGGAATGTGAGGCAGTGTGTGAGCAGATCTGTTGGCTTCAAGAGCACCAGCAGCTAAAACTAAATGACTCTTTTCCATGCCCTTTACTTCGGAGGACTTTACCTGGTATTTGCTCAAGGCTGGGTCAACCTGTGAGCCAAGATCATTTGTGAAAAATTTTCAGCTCCATTCGGAAATGAACCGATGACCTTCTGATCCACAGGCAGGCATCTAACCGTGGCACCACAGTGGCTTCCACCAGTAGTTAAAACAATCAGAAATAATCAGGGAGATACTTGGAAGTTGAGCAAAGGACCCTTCTGACACCAGTGACACATGATGCTATAGACTCGTATTTGTATAGATCAGTCGACACTCAGTGGGTGATGTGGTCAGTGTCGGACTATCTACCTTTACTTTTCAGGACATTACTTGCCCACATTTAGGCCAGGTGGACCTGGGTTCTAAGATCCATTTGGGGAAAGAAAAAACAGTCTGTCTTGATGTGGATGGGAACTCAAGACCTTTGTGCCAGCAAGTGAGCATCTAGCCATAACATTGGCTGCTGATATTTTGAAGAGTACCTAATAAATAAAAGCTGCTTGTTGAAGAGACAGTAACAGATACAATTAAGAATTCTCGTGGATTTCTTCTTCTTCTTCCTAACTGTCACTGGATATGAACTATGGTGGACAATACTGGTTGTTTGTCCACTTCTGGACTTTGGTCTTGTTCCAGAACTTGAGTTTTGCATGCACACCCGCTTACAGAATGGGGTCCCCATGGATTTAGATGTGGACCTAACAGGGGCAGGGGTTGTATGAGGGCATAAATCTGACATGTTTACAACCTGTGATCCTGGGACAGTCAGCATATACACTGTTTTACACTTGCTGAGGGAGACAGAGCACCTATGAGTTTGCCTGGAGTGCTAGGATATTCCTAAAGATGGCAGTGGGAGCACTGCAGCAGACCTCCATTGTAGAGACGGCACAGATTAAAATGTTTAATTGTGAAGTAAGTAGTAAAATAACTTATACCAGCAACTAATTAATCATTGATTGAAGTTAAACTGCTAACAAGAGTTACCCGTCCCTTTGTTCAGCTTCCGATGGCTGATTACCAGAACAAGAACACTACAATGCATGAAAGATCTATTTCATCTCCGATACCTATGATGCCAGGTAAGTGAATATTTTTTCATCCTCAGATTTTGGTCTTTATTTACACTGTGCTTATACATAGATGTTTGGTCAATACATTTTTACAAAGAAGAAGAGGAAAACAAATGAAGACGAGGAAGTCAAAGAAGAAGAGGAAGACAAAGAAAAAGACGAAGACAAAGATAAAGAAGAAGAAGAGGAAGACAAGAAGAAGAGGAAAATGAAGAAAAAAGTCATTGCAGCCACAAATATGTGTTACATGAGTTCTTCCACGTGAATACATTTGTGTGAAATCTTGTATTTGTGTGCCTCAGCAATACAGCCACATGCATATGTGTGTGCCTCAGCAATACAGTCACACACATATGTGTGCACCTCATTAATACAGCCACACACATAATTCTGTGCCTCAGTAGTACAGCTAACCATATGTGTGCCTCAGCTATACAGCCCCACCGACGCACACACGTCTGCACCTCATCTATACAGCTACACACTCAAGTGTGTGCGCCTCAGCTAAACAGCCACACACATAGCACCTCAGCAGTACAGCCACACACATATATGTGTGCCTCAGTAATACAGCCACACACATCCCTTAAAGCCTGTTGTTAAAGTAATGTGAAGTTTCAATAGATTACACCCCCCTAGGATCGCTGTTCAAAGGAGTGCCCAGACATTTAGTGGCACTGTCATTATTGGCGTTCTTCGCGGGCTGCTGAAGATGGGGACAGAGCACTTGTGGAAGTGTCCTTAATACTGTGATGTCAGTTCATAACTTAGCTAAACTCAGCTGAGCTAAGCTGGTTGAAATGTTTAGGTTTAATAAAAAAAAAAAGTATTTGTTGACGTCAAAATGTTTTATTCCTTTGTTAACTTTTTTGACTTGGTAAAAACATTTAGACACATTGTTTTTTTACCCAGGCGACGGACAAGACAGAGGTGGCTGTATGGATGATCACTCGGGTGCTGGCTATCAGCACAGGGGCTCCATGACCCATAGCCCGTTAAGCGACCGGATGGGGTCACACATGAGTCGCTTGAGCCTGCATGACTTCACTTTTATTAAAGTTCTAGGCAAGGGGAGTTTCGGCAAGGTAAACTGACATTTTTTATTTTAAAATCATGGGAACTCCTGCAGACCGTTTATGTCCCAGGCCTATTCTATCCTTCCGGAGTCGGTTCGAGACCTGATTTTGGGAGGGGAAAAAAGGAATGGACCCTCGCCTCCTAATAAACATGTCATAAAATTAGGGGTTTGCGGAAATCAGATGTGTTGGGTTAAAGATTGCTCATGTCTGAGACAAGCTGTAAACCACAACACAAAGTGCCAAGTGCCTTTTTAAGAGTTTACACGAAAGAAGAAAATATTCTATCACATGTTCATGTAAGGAAGCTTTAAACGGTTCTAAGCAATTGTTATTAAAAATTGTTGTAAAAAGTTAAATACAGTTATAAAAATCATTATAAACTGATTAATACATTTCATTGTTGTGTGTGATTAATTGGCAATAAATGATAGATTTCCTGTTCTGATAGAAAATAATATGTGGTTGGCAGATCTTATTGACACCAGGTTTTATCTGTAGAGACTGTTGACAGGAATCTATAGAAATAAATATTTAAATGTTCCTCTGTTAGTGGTAGCTGATCTCCAAAAGCTCTTCACTGATTACTTTCACATTTTGACACACCTTTGCATTCGAATATGCACATGTTTTTATATAAAAGTGTCGCACAAAGCACGAACCACATAGCTCCAGCAATGATCACATCGGCTTTAGTTTCGTTGCAGTGTTACCGGCGCGGTTTTGCCTTTCTCTGGAAGGCGAACTTTGACTGTTCACCTCAGAAATCTGCATGGAGCTGTATGCCAACATTTCTTTACCAAATGCTTTCAAATTTTGGTACACCGTTGCATTAGAGTACTAGAGTGTTTTTATCTAAGAGTGTCACAAAAAGCACAATTTACATAGCTCTAGTGACGATCATTTCAGCATCTCTGTTTTGCTTTTCAATGATCCTTCTTCTTCTTCGTTCACCGGCTGTGAATTCCAGCGGAAGATCCCGGTTAATCGTCCGATTGGACTTTTGGCTTTTACCTGGACCTAAAATTTGCGTGTACAACCGTTTTGCTGTTCCCTGCCTCGCGGGCAGATGTACCCCGACTTCGAGGGAAGACGTCAGGCCTATTTCTAGGATGACTGTGGCCATTGTTTTATGTGGGTCGAGACGTTGCCTGATTTGTGTGATGTCCTCTTTGTCGCCTTCTCCGCAGGTGTTGCCCCCGGAGTACCCCTTTGGGGCAGCCCCTTGGGCTCACCCAAGGAATCGTCACGTCCGGCACATGCCTGCTTAACCTCACAACCGTATTAGGCGTCCCGCTCGACAAGGGCTGTGCCCTCCGGAAATCAGCGGGGAGCAGCCCGCGGGTTCTGGACTTTTGTGACCATACGAATAGGTACATTCTTTTTCTTCGCACGTTAGATATCTTTGACGCGCCGTTAGCATGACATAATTTAACATCCTGTGTCAGGCATATCCTTATCTGTTTGGTCCCAACACTCGGGCGAGTGGGGTCTTTGGGTGTGGATATTTGGACTTTTCCCCATTCAGTACGATTTGTGATGGTCGGATTTTGAGCTTACTCGTGTGCCGTAGGATCTAGTTTTGTCGGACATTTCGGCTTAGCCAGCCAATGGGCTGTTGCTATTGTGGTGTACCTCAACGCGGTGACGACGACACTGAGGGTTAACAGAGGATGTTCATGGGTAGAATCTTGCTGTGAGACTCCACCCACAGGAGATGTTACTCATCTGTGCTGCGGGTAAATCTCTAGGTCAAGGGTTGAGTCTCAGCAGAACAATGTTCTCTTCACTTCGCAATCTTTTAACCAAGGGTTGTAATTTTAGTTGTGCGTTTGGCAAGCACTTTACTCATATTCCTAATGAGTTTTGATAACCTTTTTCACCCATGCGTTTGGGGGCGGGCTGATGAGAGCCACATGAACACATCACCTCTGGGGGCCGCTAAACTCTGAGATCCCCTGACAGCTCTGTTAATGCTCATTTGAGACATTATCCGTGGCGCACGACGAGGACGAGCTGCAGGGGTCTTGCATTAGGTTCCGTAAAACCAGAACAGTGAAGGACTGGCGCCCTAGTGACGTACGGAGTATCTCCTTAAACACATCATGATGGACTTAACTTTCCCTCACGCCTGTGACATAAATCACCGCGCCACTTCGATGATCCAATTTGTGTTGTTGTTGCTGCGTTTCCGGCATGGGTTGTAGGCAAACTTTGACTATTGAACTCAGAAATCTGCATCAAGCTGTATAATAAATTATGTGGTAAATATTACACTGGCTGTATTCACTTCTCATTATTATTCATGCTACCCATTTTAGTGTGTGTGGACACGGACACCAAGGTCAATAAAAAAAAAATTATTGTCAGGTGATAAATGAGAGGGAGACGGGGATAGTCAGTCGTTTTGGGGGCGGGGTGTGATGACAGAAACTGATAGCTGAGAGAGCTTAAAACATGATTTTAAAGTTTTAATTTTTAAAATTGTTTATATTTTAATAACGCTACCTCAGCTGTTCTAATTTTTTTTTAGTTTTTTGCTTTGTGAATATGTTTTTTTTTTTTTTTAAGAAGTATAGTTCATTCATTCAGTAGCATGTCCCTCGCGGAACCTCGCTGCCATAACAACCCTCCGGAAAACCTTCCTATCCTGAGCAAGATGTCCTGCGTCTGATACACCCATCTGGAGATCGTCTGCCACATCCTGCACCCATCTTCTCCTTGGCCTTCCTCTTCCTCTCTTCCCAGGCATATACCCCTCCATTATTGTTCTCTCTAGACTTCCATGACGTTTCAAGTGACCAAAATATTTCAATTTTCTTTGTTTTATTGTCTTTACTAGCCAACCCTCTTCAATATTCAGCTCTTGAAGTATGGATGCATTTGTTCTTTTCTTTACCCAAGATATTCTTAGAACCTGTCTGTAACATTTATATTCAAATGCATTTATGCGCTGTTCCGCTTGTTTAGTAAGTGTCCAGGTCTCACAGGCGTATGTTGCAATGGGAAAGATGCATGCTCTTAAAAATCTGACCTTTGTAATTCTATCTGTACAATTCCATAATAAGAAGTATAGTACAAAATACAAAAACTTTTCGCATGTGATAAACAAATAACACATTTTTTAAAATCTTAATATTAATAATACACTTTACACAACCACTAATATAAGGATACAATTTAATGGTGCATGTTCTAGAGTCAGCAAACCAGACTATCTCTATGTCTGGCAGACAATGATTGTGAAATTAACCACATTAGACACGTGCGCTTTCTATTTTCTTTCTTTTTCATTTAGCCAGACTGGGTCACAGCAACGCGTGGCCGGGTACAGCTAGTTGGCAATATTCTTTGTATTTTTACCCTAGTGTATTATATGTTCTTATTCTTCTTAACATTCACTGGCTGTAAACTCTTGCAAAAAGGTTTGATTGTTCATCCACTTCTGTACTTTGGTCTGGTTCCAAAACTTCAGTTTTGCATGCACATCAGTTTTACAGTTCTAGCTTATTTGTGTCTTTACTGTTGGTTCCTTGCTTTTGAGGCAGATGCATTCTGACTTTATATGAAACTCCCTAATTAGATGACATGCCTGCTAGGATTCAGTGGGTCTTTTTTTAATCTCCTAGTAATGGGACCCAGTCTGGAACCTACACGGCGAGTATCTTCTGTACTTAACAGTTCCACTTTTAAAAAGAGAAGAAAAGGACACAGTGGGGGATGTGGCCAACAGGACACTGGCCAGTTTTGCCTGTCAGGACTTTACCTGGTGGCTTTTTTAGGCTAGGTCAACCTGGCAGCCAAGATTCACTGTGAAAATATTGTACCCAGATGCAGACTTGAATTTAGAATCTTCAGGCTGGCATGTTCTTCTTTTTCTTGGTGTTCACCATCTGTAAACTCTCTGGGAAGGTTCTGGTTGTTCGTCCACTTCTGGACTGCAGTCCTGTTCTAGAACCTGAGTGTTGCATGTGCATCTGTTTTACAGATCTGTCTCATTTATATGCAGACTGCTGGTTCCTTGCCTCTCAGGCAGATGCATTCCGACTTCGAAGGAAGCTCTCATTTAGTCGACTCTTACGACATGCTTTTGGGGAGGCGGTGGGTCTATTCTTATTTACCCTGTAACAGGGCCCCGGAACACACATGGGGACGGCTGGCTGGCATATGAGAATCTAGCTGCCACAGTAAGAAAGAAAAAGTAGTACCGACTTGCAGTGTAGCTCAGATATTTCTAAGACCTCACTGGTTTGACCTGACTTTCATCTCAGCAGCCACATGTCTGAATATATTACAATATTAGGGACATGCAACAATATTAAAGATTTGTAACAATGACAAGAACTTTTTGTAGTGTCGCTGTATTGTAACAGCTTGTATACTTTACTGAAGCTCAGTGGTAAAGTGGTCACATTCCATTTAACTCAGGTTTGATTTTGTTGTGGGGTTTACCTATGCTCTCAAGTATACTAAGCTTAAAATGGACAACAGGGAACGTTTTGGCAGAGTCCATACCATGTGTTATTTGGCATCATGTTTGTAGAATGTTGGTTAAGTTAGTTGCATATCTTTTACAGAACTAACCCCAGCTTTTTTTGGGTCTGTTGTGGTTGTTTTGTGTAGGAAAATTTTATATTTATTAGTTTGCCATTGTTTTTCTGAACGGTCATTTCTGGGTACTACTGTTGAAACCAGCGCAAGACAAATTGTCTGCAGCCAGGATCGAACTTGGCACCCCGGCATTACGTAGCGTGTTCACAGACACCAGAATGTTGGTCGAAAGTTATTTTTACAGGCTTTATGTGACAAGCAGGTATGCTTTAGTATGATGAAAGAAAGTGGTATTTCCATTTTGATAGACAGTTATATATCTTGACAGGTAATGTTGGCAGAAAAGAAAGGTACAGATGAAGTCTACGCTGTTAAAGTGTTGAAGAAAGATGTCATCATTCAAGATGATGATGTTGAGTGTACCATGACGGAGAAGAGGATTCTGGCATTGTCTGCCAAGCATCCATTCTTAACTGCGCTACATTCTTGCTTTCAGACAAAGGTAACTTCAACAGTTTTGCTATAATTTTTGCAATTTTGTTGTTGTTAAGCACAGTTTGGCTGACTTATCTTTTCCTGACAACCCACTGCTGCTGACTTGTCTTCTCTTGGCAACCCATTGCTGTTTCCTTGTCTTCTCTTGGCAACCCATTGCTGTTTACTTGTCTTCTCTTGGCGACCCATTGCTGATTACTTGTCTTCTCTTGGCAACTCATTGCTGTTTACTTGTCTTCTCTTGGCAACTCATTGCTGTTTACTTGTCTTCTCTTGGCAACCCATTGTTGTTTACTTGTCTTCTCTTGCCAACTCATTGCTGTTTACTTGTCTTCTCTTGGCAACTCATTGCTGTTTACTTGTCTTCTCTTGCCAACTCATTGCTGTTTACTTGTCTTCTCTTGGCGACCCATTGCTGTTTCCTTGTCTTCTCTTGGCAACTCATTGCTGTTTACTTGTCTTCTCTTGGCGACCCATTGCGGTTTCCTTGTCTTCTCTTGGCAACCCATTGCTGTTTCCTTGTCTTCTCTTGGCGACCCATTGCTGATTACTTGTCTTCTCTTGGCAACTCATTGCTGTTTCATTGTCTTCTCTTGGCAACTCATTGCTGTTTACTTGTATTCATTTGGCAACCCATTGCTGTTTACTTGTCTTCTCTTGGCAACCCATTGCTGATTACTTGTCTTCTCTTGGCAACCCATTGCTGTTTCCTTGTCTTCTCTTGGCGACCCATTGCTGATTACTTGTCTTCTCTTGGCAACTCATTGCTGTTTACTTGTCTTCTCTTGGCGACATATTGCTGATTACTTGTCTTCTCTTGGCAACTCATTGCTGTTTACTTGTCTTCATTTGGCGACCCATTGCTGTTTTCTTGTCTTCTCTTGGCAACCCATTGCTGTTTACTTGTCTTTTCTTGGCGACCCATTGCTGATTACTTGTCTTCTCTTGGCAACTCATTGCTGTTTACTTGTCTTCTCTTGGCAACTCATTGCTGTTTCCTTGTCTTCTCTTGGCGACTCATTGCTGTTTACTTGTCTTCTCTTGGCAACTCATTGCTGTTTACTTGTCTTCATTTGGCGACCCATTGCTGTTTTCTTGTCTTCTCTTGGCAACCCATTGCTGTTTACTTGTCTTTTCTTGGCGACCCATTGCTGATTACTTGTCTTCTCTTGGCAACTCATTGCTGTTTACTTGTCTTCTCTTGGCAACTCATTGCTGTTTCCTTGTCTTCTCTTGGCAACTCATTGCTGTTTACTTGTCTTCTCTTGGCAACTCATTGCTGTTTACTTGTCTTCTCTTGGCGACCCATTGCTGATTACTTGTCTTCTCTTGGCAACTCATTGCTGTTTCCTTGTCTTCTCTTGGCAACTCATTGCTGTTTCCTTGTCTTCTCTTGGCAACTCATTGCTGTTTCCTTGTCTTCTCTTGGCAACTCATTGCTGTTTCCTTGTCTTCTCTTGGCAACTCATTGCTGTTCACTTGTCTTCTCTTGGCAGCTCATTGCTGTTTCCTTGTCTTCTCTTGGCAACTCATTGCTGTTTACTTGTCTTCTCTTGGCAACTCATTGCTGTTCACTTGTCTTCTCTTGGCAACTCATTGCTGTTCACTTGTCTTCTCTTGGCAACTCATTGCTGTTCACTTGTCTTCTCTTGGCAACTCATTGCTGTTTCCTTGTCTTCTCTTGGCAACTCATTGCTGTTCACTTGTCTTCTCTTGGCAACTCATTGCTGTTCACTTGTCTTCTCTTGGCAACTCATTGCTGTTCACTTGTCTTCTCTTGGCAACTCATTGCTGTTTCCTTGTCTTCTCTTGGCAACTCATTGCTGTTTCCTTGTCTTCTCTTGGCAACTCATTGCTGTTCACTTGTCTTCTCTTGGCAACTCATTGCTGTTCACTTGTCTTCTCTTGGCAACTCATTGCTGTTCACTTGTCTTCTCTTGGCAACTCATTGCTGTTCACTTGTCTTCTCTTGGCAACTCATTGCTGTTTCCTTGTCTTCTCTTGGCAACTCATTGCTGTTCACTTGTCTTCTCTTGGCAACTCATTGCTGTTCACTTGTCTTCTCTTGGCAACTCATTGCTGTTCACTTGTCTTCTCTTGGCAACTCATTGCTGTTCACTTGTCTTCTCTTGGCAACTCATTGCTGTTTCCTTGTCTTCTCTTGGCAACTCATTGCTGTTTCCTTGTCTTCTCTTGGCAACTCATTGCTGTTCACTTGTCTTCTCTTGGCAACTCATTGCTGTTCACTTGTCTTCTCTTGGCAACTCATTGCTGTTCACTTGTCTTCTCTTGGCAAACTCATTGCTGTTTCCTTGTCTTCTCTTGGCAACTCATTGCTGTTCACTTGTCTTCTCTTGGCAACTCATTGCTGTTCACTTGTCTTCTCTTGGCAACTCATTGCTGTTCACTTGTCTTCTCTTGGCAACTCATTGCTGTTCACTTGTCTTCTCTTGGCAACTCATTGCTGTTCACTTGTCTTCTCTTGGCAACTCATTGCTGTTCACTTGTCTTCTCTTGGCAACTCATTGCTGTTTACTTGTCTTCTCTTGGCAACTCATTGCTGTTCACTTGTCTTCTCTTGGCAACTCATTGCTGTTCACTTGTCTTCTCTTGGCAACTCATTGCTGTTCACTTGTCTTCTCTTGGCAACTCATTGCTGTTTACTTGTCTTCTCTTGGCAACTCAATGTCTAGCCTTCTCTTATCAAACAAATCTGTTGACCTGTCTTCCCTTAGGCAGCTCAGTACTGCCAACTTATCTTCTCTTGGAAACCCAGTGCTGCCAACTTATCTTCTCTTGGAAACCCAGTGCTGCCAACTTATCTTCTCTTGGAAACCCAGTGCTGTTAACTTTTCTTCTCTTGGAAACCCAGTGCTGTTAACTTATCTTCTCTTGGAAACCCAGTGCTGTTAACTTATCTTCTCTTGGAAACCCAGTGCTGTTAACTTATCTTCTCTTGGAAACCCAGTGCTGTTAACTTTTCTTCTCTTGGAAACCCAGTGCTGTTAACTTATCTTCTCTTGGAAACCCAGTGCTGTTAACTTATCTTCTCTTGGAAACCCAGTGCTGTTAACTTATCTTCTCTTGGAAACCCAGTGCTGTTAACTTATCTTCTCTTGGAAACCCAGTGCTGTTAACTTATCTTCTCTTGGAAACCCAGTGCTGTTAACTTATCTTCTCTTGGAAACCCAGTGCTGTTAACTTGTCTTCTCTTGGAAACCCAGTGCTGTTAACTTGTCTTCTCTTGGAAACCCAGTGCTGTTAACTTATCTTCTCTTGGAAACCCAGTGCTGTTAACTTATCTTCTCTTGGAAACCCAGTGCTGTTAACTTATCTTCTCTTGGAAACCCAGTGCTGTTAACTTATCTTCTCTTGGAAACCCAGTGCTGTTAACTTGTCTTCTCTTGGAAACCCAGTGCTGTTAACTTGTCTTCTCTTGGAAACCCAGTGCTGTTAACTTGTCTTCTCTTGGCAACTCGGTGACTTTCTTATGAATTTACAATTACTCTGTGGATAGTCTAAAAACCCATACAATGAGCTAGTAGTTAATAATGATGTCTCTTAGTCTTTCCCTGGCATTTAGAGAACATCCTTGAAGTGTGTGGTTGTTTTATAAGTGAGAACAATCAGTAAACAAAGAGGCTAAAGAGTACCTTGTACAGGTACCTTGGAGTTGCTGCTGCATTAGAGGACTGAGCATGCTTGGGAATGCCCAGCGTGTACTGATGTCAGTTATGATAACATAACATAACAAAAGACAGAGACTAAAGAAATCTGAATAAAAAGAAAAACGGAGAGATTAGGAGAGGTTAGGACAAATGTGGAAAGACTCCAGTTTCCTTTGTAGTCACCGTTCCTACCAGACAGTTCCTAGAAAATTCTGAACATTGTCTGGTTCATTCTCTGTGGCTGTATCAACATCAGAGTCATACTAAGAAAACAAAGTCAACTTGCACCAATGAAGATTGAACCTGCACTGTTGCCTTGTCAGTTGCATGAACTACCATGGTGCCACAGCTCCTGCCATAAAGATTATGTTGCCTTGTCAAACAGTTGCATGAACTACCATGGTACCACAACTCCTGTCATAAAGATTACGTTGCCTTGTCAGATAGTTGCATGAACTACCATGGTGCTACAGCTCCTGCCATAAAGATTATTTTGCCTTGTCAAACAGTTGCATGAACTACCATGGTACCACAGCCCCCTTATAAAGTAAGGAAAGGACCCTTCTTAAGCCAGTGGTGCCTCACACATACAATGCTAGAATCATAATTTTCTAAACCCCTCACACATACAATGCTAGAATCATAATTTTCTAAACCCCTCACACATACAATGCTAGAATCATAATTTTCTAAACCAATCGGCACATAGCAGGTGATGTGGTGAACATCACGCCGGCAGATTTACTTTCCCAGACATACCTGGGCCCATTTTAGTCTGGATCTGAGAGCCAAGATCGGTTTAAAAATAAAATAAAATCCAGCTCGATGTGTATTTGAATTCAGAACCTTCATATCGACAGCTGAGCCTCTAATGACCATGTATCTATAGTTATTCCCAATAGCGGTTTCACTTGTATGGCCTTTGCCACACAAATGATTAAGGTTTATTGGAGATTTTTTACCAATTTCATTTATTACTTTTAAATGCGTCTTCCATTAAATGTTTTTCTTAATTAATCCTTCCGATTAGGATCGATTGTTCTTTGTCATGGAGTATGTGAATGGTGGAGATCTGATGTTTCAAATTCAAAGGTCCCGGAAATTTGACGAACCACGAGCACGATTTTATGCAGCAGAAGTGACATTGGCTCTCATGTTCCTGCATAGACACGGAATTATATACAGGTAATATCCATGCCTACAGCTTAGAACTCACCAGTTTGTCTTCTGTCATTGAATGTCACTGAGACTGTGATTACATTTGGCTGCTGAGTTTTAGAAGAATGATGAGAAAGGTGGCGAGATCAAATATGAACTGAGGATGTGACAGAAGCTGACTGACAGAATGAACTGGTTGCCTGGATCCGAAGAAGAGAGTCTATTCTTTGGATATGTCAACAGAATGGCAAAATTTGGAGTATGTCATGGTGACAAACTGGTTGGAGGGAAAGGAAGGCAGATGGAGACAAAGACATAGATGGTAGATAGTTTAATATTGTTGATATCTTTATAAAAATTTATTAACAGTACATCTGACATAGTACAGACTTTCCAGAAAATATAAGTATATATGAGTATAACATTATATACAGCTATCAGAATAAGAACCCGTGATTACTGAAGTTGGTGGGAAGCAGTGACAGTTTACAAAAATGAACAGTTTCGCTTTATGCAGACAAAAAGAACCTCATAAATGTCTGTCTTCCATGTTAGCCATGTGGCTATATTGAATGTCAGTTACAGTGAATACTTGGTGATGTCTGTATGCCATTTAAAAGGAATAATTTTTTTAAAAAAATCATATGTTAATGTAACTGTAGTAATGCTTCTGAGATGTAATAAAATATGCAATATCAACAGCACTGGCATAGAACACTGAATGCTGAGGTACATAGATCTTAATAATTCTTACAAATTTTGTCTACTTGTGAACTAATCTGATGTACCTTTTTTCTCTCCAAATGACAGAGATTTAAAACTAGACAACATATTGCTGGATGCCGAGGGGCATTGCAAGATTGCTGACTTTGGAATGTGCAAAGAGGCCATGACAGAAGGCAAACTTACACAGACTTTCTGTGGCACCCCGGATTATATAGCACCAGAGGTAGATACCAGAGCATAATCTGTTGACTTAATTTATTTTGTCTGTCAACTCATATGTCTGTCTGTTTTGGTAGCTAAGGTAAAATAGCGGCTAGTTGGTCCAAAGATCTTGAGTTTGAATGTGCTGATTGGTCTTAACCCTTTCGCTGCTACGTTCCCGGAAATAGTTGTCCTCCCTGTGCTAAGCAGTGTGAAAAAAAAAGTCTCTGCTGTGTGCAATACTTTTCTATCCTCTAAACGCAAAAGATGCGTCCGCGGTGAGGGCTATGTTTTGCACACCTAAAAAATTTTACCTTGGGGAGTTGTGTGGTTGGTCCAAGTGGTGACAAGTCAGAGGCACGATGGTGCCCCACAAACTTGACTAACGGAGCTATCACCCTTCGTGGGGAAGGGGGGGGAGGGGGGGAATTAATGGGAGGAACTGTTCCCAGTCCGTATCCCAAAATTTGATTGACGAACCTACTACGGCTGCCGATTTAATCATATTTACTTGTAGTCACCATGTTATTACATACCAAAATAATAAAAAAAAAAAATATTCATAATAATACTCAAGTCGTCCATTGCTGAAAAGTAGCAGGAACTCAAAGGAAAATTTACAATTAATAATTAAAAAAAACTTCAGGGGTTGAACACACGACCCTCCGATTCTAAGGCGAACGTGATACCAATTACACTATGCTACCGCTTGACGCATTGCGCTGTGTAAATGATCATAATGAAAGATGTGCGCAGACTATCAATAATGTGTCTAAGTTTGTAGTCTATCGCCGCCTGCATGAGCACTGTTGTCTACGAAATGTTTGAGATTCTCAACAATAGTAAAAATATGTCCCTCGACATTATTTTACGGGAGTTTTGCTCAAGTACTCTATTTTGAGTTTCTTTGTTCTAAGCATTAGCAGACAGACAGAAAAAAAATTAGTTCGTCCGAATCTGTGTCTGTCCATCGGGAAAGACGAGAAATTTTAGTGACTTAACTGTTTGACTTTACAGTAGCAGAATTACAGATAGAGCTGGAGTCATCAAAATCATGCACTACTGGTTTCAAATCATCGGTTCATCAAGATAACTGATCAATTTATTGCCGTTTTGATGGCGCTTCATTGTCGCTGCTCTCTGATTCCGACGATGAGGACGTGGGACAGGCAAACAGCTTTTTTTTGGACACGCCGGTTTCAGCAGTCGATACTGATGGCCTAGTCAAATCTTCTTGTTCACTGTCAGTAGTACACATTTCAAAGTCATCTTCGCTATCAGTTTTTGACAGAAACTCCATCAATTCATCAACTTTAACAAGTTTTCTTGCCATTTTGTACCAAGTGTAGAATAATCCAAAAGCACAAATATATATCAGGGCACAAAATACACAGATCACCGACCACGCTTTCACGGTAAACAAAGCAACTGGATAACGCAAAATGCAGTAAACACGCCTTAAACACACCTAAAAGTACGTGCCAGTGCTTTTAATCATATGTAAATGGGTCAGTTTAATCTAAATAAAGCTAATGTATATTGCCCTTCAGCCAATAAAATACGAGGTAACAGAAATCTGTAAGAAAAGTCCAAAAACGGCTTAGGATTTCCATAGCACTGGGGGTCAAGAAAAAAAATAACGTCCAAAGACGGGCGTAGCAGCGTACGGGAAATCAGGAAAAAAAGACGTCCATAGCAGCGAAAGGGTTAACAATATGCGTCTGCTGTCCTAATACAAAACTGGCATAGAAAGGATTCTTTACTTACTTTCTGTTTTAACCTTGTCGCCCTGGAAACCTACAACAACAACATGCCAGTTACAAGTTATTCGGGAATTCCCCCCTTCTCCCCAAACATAAAAAAAAAAAAATAACATTCCCCCCCCCCCCCACCCACCCTCACCCCTTCCGCACCCTTCTCCCTCTCTTTCCCCCCTCCCCTTCCCCTCCCCCTCTCCTCCCCCCTCCCCCTCCCACTCTCCATTATTCAACACAACATAAGATTTTATTCAGAATATCGCAAGTAATGAGAAAGCATCAGCGTAGCTGAGAATTACCTGGTTCATATGTCTTTGATTCTAAAAATAAATGCTGACAGAGAATTATCGTTCACCATGTGACCAGGTTGCAGGTCAGCACTGAGCATAGTGGGAAAATTCATAATAATGTATATTAATAAAGCCATTTTTAAAAAGGAAAAATCATCTACATTTAAATAAAAAAAAATATATAGTATTTATTGGCCTTTCTAAATATTTGCATTGGCACAAGTGATAGTGTGTTATTAGCTAGGTGACCACTATAGCCAAGTCAGAAAAGTGACTTTTGGGGAATAGGGCTCAGCCCGAAGTGTCACTTATGTGGCTTCTCGGGGTGACAGAGCTAAATTTATCTCTTTTATTCAGAGAAGCCGCAGCACACCCGACATTTTGGACAATGACTGTGGGATTGATAATAAATAATTGGGAGAATTGATGATGATGATAATAATAATTGATGAGATTGATAATAAATAATTGGTAGAATTGATGATGATGATAATAATAATTGATGAGATTGAAAATAAATAATTGGTAGAATTGATGATGATGATAATAATTGATGAGATTGAAAATAAATAATTGGTAGAATTAATGATTTTAATAAAAATTGATGAGATTAATAATAAATAATTGGTAGAATTGATGATGATGATAATAATTGATGAGATTGAAAATAAATAATTGGTAGAATTAATGATTTTAATAAAAATTGATGAGATTGATAATAAATAATTGGTAGAATTGATGATGATGATAATAATTGATGAGATTGATAATAAATAATTGGTAGAATTGATGATGATAATAACAATTGATGAGATTGATAATAAGTAATTGATGGGATTGATATTTTTGACTACATTGGCTGTGAACATCTGCTGGGGTGAAAGAACAGGAAAGAGCTGACAGACTGGCCATGTTTGCAGTGGTTAGTGGGGGATTTAGTACTGACAGGGCAGGCATACTAAAAAACACTGCAGACTTTGATGCAGTCAGAGATGATTGATGACCGCCCTGCTAGAACAACTACTATTGGGTACATTGGGCATAGAGATACTGAGATGGCTACAGCATTGGAGGATGAAGCACACTGGGGTCGGACTGATATGCTAGGCTGTCAGTAAGGAAAACAGGTAACAAGTAACAAAATGGGATTGATAATAATAATTAGAAGGATTAACCATAATAATAATTTGTGGATCTGATAATATATAATTAGTCATTGTAAAGTTTGTTGCTGTTTTGTGCAGATTCTCCAGGAGCTGGAGTATGATGCTAGCGTGGATTGGTGGGCGTTAGGAGTTCTCATGTATGAGATGATGGCTGGACAGCCACCCTTTGAAGCTGACAATGAAGATGATCTGTTTGAGTCCATTCTGCATGATGATGTCCTCTATCCTGTTTGGCTCAGTAAGGAGGCTGTATCTATTCTCAAAGGAGTAAGTTTTGCCATAGTTTTGTTTGAAAACACACACAATTTATGTATTGTAAATACCGGGAAGGCTAACCCGGTCAACAAATGCCCGCAGTAGTCGGGTGTGTTGGCCGAAAGGTGCAAATATCACAGCCATGCTGTAAACGGACACAACGCAATTACATCTTCAGATAAACGCAGAAGAAGAAGTATTGTATATGTTTTCAGTGAAAACAGTCACTGCTGCCTTCCGCTGGCTTGAGAATCAGCTGTACACACATGTCATAATTATGACTTGACTCACAGAGCTTGTTGAGAAGGATGGAGACAGGCTTGCTTTGTGCAGAGTGGCAAGCATAACTTCAGACGTCCCGGGTACTTAACGCCCTTTGGATATTTTGGCCAGTGTGTTGGGAAATAAGCTGGCAGATAAAACGTTGGTTCTGCACCACTTGGTGGTGAATTAATGTATGACAAGCTAGATGTTGTGAGGGCCCTTTGAAAGTGAGGGAACAGTGCAGATTCACGATTAGATCATTAGTCTAAGGTGAATGGCACTGCAAGGAGTTACCAGGTGATCTGGCAGATGCTCAACACTCAAGGGAAAAGCAAGATGGATATACAATCAGTTACTGGTGCCATCAGAATTAGAACTCTTCGCTTGCTGCTGAAGATCAGAACTGAGTGTTTATGGGAATGTCAAGATTGCTGTGATGTTGATCCTTAATTTAACATTCAACATTCGGTTTAAAACTGGGTACAAATGATTTCCAGAATATGTGATTTTGGTGTCTGGAAAGTAACTTATATTGAAAATCTTATCAAGACTTTATTAGTTAGACATTGAAAGTTCCCCTGGGATTATGGGGAACTTTTTGGGAGGAAAATAAAAACGCAGAAGAAGAAAACAGTGAAAGTGCCAGATGTTCATTTCATTTGTCCGCGGCTAGCCATTTACTTGTTTCATTTATCCCCTGCTGGGCATTTACTCATTTCATTTGACCGCTGCTGGGCATTATTAACTCATTTCATTTGTCCGCGGCTAGCCATTTACTCATTTCATTTGTCCCCTGCTGGGCATTTACTCATTTCATTTGACCGCTGCTGGGCATTATTAACTCATTTCATTTGTCGCTGCTGGCCATTTACTCATTTCATTTGTTCCCTGCTGGCCATTTACTCATTTCATTTGTTCCCTGCTGGCCATTTACTCATTTCATTTGTTCCCTGCTGGCCATTTACTCATTTCATTTGTTCCCTGCTGGCCATTTACTCATTTCATTTGTCCTGAGTGCTTATGGGCTTGTCCAATGTGCCATGAGGATAATCTGTTGATTAACTGACTGACTGACAAAGTTGTGTATACACTCAGTAGGGACAGTTTTTAAAAACAATTTATTAGTATACACCTGTTTACACATTTACAAATTTAATGTGAGTCACATGCCAGATTGGCTTTTTTTTTTTTTCAGTTCATGACTAAGAACCCGTCCAAGCGACTTGGCTGTGTTACTTCTCAAGGATGTGAAAAGGCTATCCTCGTTCATCCCTTTTTCCATGACAAAATTGACTGGGATGCGTTAGAACTACGCAAAGTTCGACCACCTTTCAAGCCAAAAATTGTACGTCATACTTAAAGTCCTTGTTTACTACAAGTTATGATCGTTTTTATTGTTGTATCTCTTTGAATAAATCAGTGTGGAGTGGTTGAAGGGGATAAAGCGGTTGTCTCCTTCCTTGTGGGATGTGTGGAGAGCTTTGTACACTGCTTGGCGTGGTGGCTGCTCTTTTGAGTTCTTGGCCTATCTACCTGGGGCCAAAAGGATTTTTGTTAAGTCTTATGACAATTAGCAGTGGTAGAGGCACGTTCATTAAAACACAGGCAAATTCTTCTCCATATATCTCTTCTTTTTCTTTGTATCCTCCTCTTCCTTCTTCTTCTTCTTCCCAAACTGTCACCCACTAGCCCACACACACTGTCACCTAGCTCACCCACATTGTCACCCACTAGCTCACCCCCATTGTGACCCACTTGCTCACCCCCATTGTGACCCACAAATTTATAATGAGACCCACTGGCTCACCCACACTGTCACCCACCAACTCGCCCACACTGTCACCCACTAGCTATGTTATGTTATGTTATGTTATGTTATGTTATCACAATCAACGTCACTGCACACTGGGCATTACCATGCGTGCTCAATCCTCTGATGCAGAAGCAACTTCAAAGTACTTCTACTAATTGTTCCAATGAGAAGCTGGTTATATTGTCTCCTATCTCGGCCTCGAAGACGGCACATACGTGCTTCACCATGCTTTACTCCCATGTTCTGCAATCGTGTGAGTGTCTGAGATTCCTCATTATTCACTAGCCCAGTCCGTACAGCGTTGACGCTATTTGCTCTGTCCATGGTTCTTTCCGCATGCCTTAGTGCAGTGCTTGCCAGTTGGTCTGCTCGCTCATTACCCTTTACGCCTGCATGACCAGGTGTGTAGATCCAGGTGAGGGAGGTTAATCACGATTTTCGAATGCTTCCTACCCATTCAAAGCACATACCACCTGTTGCTGTCTTCTAATGCATATTCATGGAGTCTGATACAATTACTACCTGTGTGGCGGTTTGCTCAGATACCCATGCTAAAGCTCTAGAAGCAGCGGCTATTTCCATGGTCATGCTTGACGTGGTTGTCTGTAAACGCCGCTGTCCTCCTGTATTGTTTTTCCAATTCTTTGCGCTGTATATGCCCATGGTGACCTTGATCCGCGCTTCACGGATCCATCTGTGTAGATGATGATATCTTCTGGGTCTGAATGCTGATCTATTAGTTCGCTTACCTCTGTGTCTATCAGAGTGTAAGTCAAGGCAAACCCATACATGAGGAGGGCAAGATCAGAGAAAAGTGGAAAGAATATTTTCAGACTCTTCTGAATGTAACAGGAAATGAGGAAACAGTACCATTCACACTCAGATGTACAAACGAGGAACAGCCTACAATAATCGAACAAGAAGTCAGAGAAGCAATCAGATGCAGTCCCAAAAATGAGGCATCAGGTGTTGATGGAAATATCAGCCGAGGCAATACAGGCTTATGGAGAAATTGGAGTCACCTGGCTACTCCACATATTTAGGAAAGCCTGGAATGAAAGAACTGTACCAATAGACTGGCAAAGAGCCCTTATAGTCCCAATTTGGAAAAGAAAAGGCAATAAGCAAGATTGTAACAATTACAGAGGCATCTCCCTTCTAAGCCACGTAGGAAAAATGTTTTAGAATTAGATCCGTTGTAGAACCGATCCTGAGCCCATCACAGGTCGGATTTAGGAAAGGAAGAGGGTGTACTGACGCTATTTTTGCTTTAAGACTAGTTAGCGAAAAGACAATAGAACACAGACATCAAATGAACATCGCTTTCATAGATCAAGAAAAAGCTTTCGATAGAGTAAACAGAAATTTATTATGGAAAGTTCTTGAAAACTACGGTATAAATGGAACAATTTTAGATTGTGTTAGGGCTATTTATAGACAAAGTGAAAGCGCCATTAGAACAAGAGCTGGCATCACAGACTGGTTCCCAGTAACATCAGGAGTAAGACAAGGCTGTGTATTATCACCTTTACTTTTCATAATATTTATGGACAATATTAATAAAATAGACATAACACCAACAGATGTCGATAAACAGGAGGACTTCAATGAGCTGCTCTTTGCCGACGATCAATGCATATTTCACAGTGATAGTAAACAGCTGCAAGACCACATAAACCTACTACACGACAGTTGCCTCAAGCATCATATGAAGATCAATACTGAAAAGACAGAAGTCATGAGCATAAGTAGAGAGCAACAGACCATCGACATAAAGATTATAGATCACAGCCTAAAACAAGTGTAAGAATTTAAATACTTGGGAAGTATCTTTACATCCAATGGTAAAATAGACAGAGAGATCGAAGCAAGAATCCAACAAGCCAACAATGTCGCATACCAGCTTGCCCCAATTTTAAAACACCCTGCTGTCCCAGCTGAGATAAAAAGACAAATTATAAATACAATCTTTATACCGACATTAGGTTATCAATGTCAGACTTGGACATTAACAAAAGAACACGAGAGAAGACTAACCACCTGTGAAATGAGATGTTCGAGAATGGCTGCGAATAAAACAAGAAGAGATCGAGTGAGAAACGATGTGATTACAAGAACTATTGGAACCATACCCATCGTTAAATTTATTGAGAAGCAAAGAATAAAATGGTTTGGTCACCTAATGAGAATGGAACCAACGATGCCAGTATCAAGAGCATACAACATGAAAATCGAAACATCAAGAGGCAGGGGAAGACCAAGAAGAAGATGGATTGATGGAGTCACGGACAACTTGAGACTTCATAACATCACGGCATATGAAGCGACTGAGCGCGCCCTGGCTCAGTTGCCGATCATCTGATAGACTGCGACGCCTAGCGGCACAAGCAGATTTTGACAAAAGAAAGAAGTACCTTCCGAGTGTGATGACGACCTTAGAGATGCCATGCATGTCTACTGGTGTATTCGTCCATTCTTTTCTGTGACCGACCACGTCTAGGTCACATACCTGATGGATTAAATCCTCAAGCTTTGCCATCCAAGAGCGGCCTCTTTCGAGACGCGTTCCTTTTGTGTCGTGTATAGCTTTGTGCAGTGGGTGGTTAACGTCTGCCAATACCCTCATGTACGCTTTGACCTGTGCCACTTTGTATCTGCTAGTCATCGTCGGCAAACCCAGGACATAACGCATGGTGTTGCAGGAGGTGTCTTTTGTGCAGCCGAGTATGAGTCTCATGGCCTTATTTTGTACTCGGTCCAGTCTTTCTAGCCACCCACCAGCTCCCCCACACAGTCACCCACCGGCTCCCCCACACTGTGACCCAATATCTCCCCCACACTGCCACCCACCAGCTTTGCCACACTATAACCTAATATTTCCCCCACACTGCCACCCACCAGCTTCCCCACACTATAACCCAATATCTCCCCCACACAGTCACCCACCGGCTCTCCCACACTGTGACCCAATATCTCCCCCTCACAGCCACCCACCAGCTTTCCCACACTGTGACCCAATATCTCCCCCTCACAGCCACCCACCAGCTTTCCCACACTGTGACCCAATATCTCCCCCTCACAGCCACCCACCAGCTTTCCCACACTGTGACCCAATATCTCCCCCTCACAGCCACCCACCGGCTCCCCCACACTGTGACCCAATATCTCCCCCTCACAGCCACCCACCAGCTTTCCCACACTGTGACCCAATATATCCCCCTCACAGCCACCCACCAGCTTTCCCACACTGTGACCCAAAATCCCCCCCACACTGCCACCCACCAGCTTCCCCACACTATAACCCAATATCTCCCCCACACTGCCACCCACCAGCTTCCCCACACTGTGACCCAATATCTCCCCCTCACAGCCACCCACCGGCTCCCCCACACTGTGACCCAATATCTCCCCCACACTGCCACCCACCAGCTTCCCCACACTATAACCCAATATTTCCCCCACACTGCCACCCACCAGCTTCCCCACACTATAACCTAATATTTCCCCCACACTGCCATCCACCAGCTTCCCCACACTATAACCTAATATTTCCCCCACACTGCCACCCACCAGCTTCCCCACACTATAACCTAATATTTCCCCCACACTGCCATCCACCAGCTTCCCCACACTATAACCCAATATCTCCCCCACACAGCCACCCACCAGCTTTCCCACACTGTGACCCAAAATCTCCCCCACACTGCCACCCACCAGCTCTCCCACACTATAACCCAATATTTCCCCCACACTGCCACCCACCAGCTTCCCCACACTATAACCCAATATCTCCCCCACACAGTCACCCACCGGCTCTCCCACACTGTGACCCAATATCTCCCCCCACAGCCACCCACCAGCTTTCCCACACTGTGACCCAATATCTCCCCCTCACAGCCACCCACCAGCTTTCCCACACTGTGACCCAAAATCTCCCCCACACTGCCACCCACCAGCTCTCCCACACTGCCACATATTTACACAGATTTTTATATTTGCAGAAAAACAAGACCGACGCCAACAACTTTGACCGGGACTTCACAACAGAAGACCCCGTGCTGACCCCAGTAGACCCGGCGCTGATCAAGACCATCAACCAAGAAGAGTTCAGAGGCTTCTCATTTGTGAACCCAGAATATGGGAAACTGCAGTTGGAGGCCAGCGGGCAAACACATTGACCTGGCTTAGCTGTCCTTGGATATTGTTTGGACCACTCCTCAGTCACGGCTGTGTTACTGATAGTCATTTGACAACTTTGTTTCATTTAGGGAGCTGTTAAGTGTTATGTCAAATCCTTCTTTGGTGCCATTCACTGATCATTTGTGTCCCTTTTAAACTAGTGTGGCTGTGGTCGGACCTTGAATTTATCTTAATTTTAAATATTCAGTAGAAGACATGACATCTAGACACCACATTCGGTGTTTAGTTCTGTTGCATTTTCTGGTCATTGACTCTGTGTATTAGTTAGCTTGTGATATTTTTGATCTACTTATATTTATATTTCAAACAGAAGAGTGACTTCTGAGAGAAATCTCATACGTTAATTCTATTTGTATGCTGTCTGAAGGAAGCTGTAGAATTGCATGCTGTGTACTTAACAGCTGTGATGAATGTTGGACATTCTCTCTCAATTTTTGTTTTTCTAACTGTGTGAACATTCTCACCCTTATGGAATCTTAACACTTTTAGTACCATAACACCTACCGTATTTCCACAAGTATAAGGCACTTTGATTCTGGGACCGGAAATATGTAGAGAAAAAGTACTACTATTGTATAAGACGCACATTGTTTTTTTAGAATCTGAGTTTTAACGAAAACGAAGTTTGTCTTATACTTGAGGAAATGCAGTATTGATTGCTTGGTGTTTCTGGAAATGATGTGCATTCCTTATGGTCCAGCTTCTCATGGGAACAATCAGAAGAGGTTCCTATGGGTGGCTGCTACATTGGAGGACTTAGCGTGCATGGGAACGCCCAGTGTGCAGTGATTTTGATAACATAACATAACATATGTAGTTCTTGTTGCTTTCTCTCAGACAGTTATTTTAGTAAACCTTTGTATATGAATTCTTAGTTTAACCACCTCTTCTGTTTTATATTGTCTCTTGACCTTTTTCAGATTTAAGTTTGTATTGATTTTAATCTGACCTCCTTGAGATGTACGGAGTTAAAGTAATAACTACTTGGCACTGAGAGCCAGATGACCAGATTTTACTTCTTGTTATTCTGATCGCTTTAAATTTTTAATTCTTGGTTAACTACAGGAAATATAAATTGTGCTGACTTGAATAAAAAAAAAATCAAAAAAAAAAAATCCCCAATATTGGTTTGTGAATGAAAGCTTCAGGTTAAAAAATGATATAAAATTCATTGAGACTGTTTCACACTACAGTTAGTATGGTTGTGGTCCTGGCAACTATTTGCTTACATTTTGCCAAATGTACATTTATTTGCACAAATGGGTTAATTTTCGGTTGAGAAAAAAAAAACAACCTTGTTACTGGTCTTGACCAGAAGTTTACTCCTGAAAAATAACATGTTTAAACTAGGCACGTTTTTATTTAATTAAATGCCAAAATAGTACGTCAGATTAATTATTCATATTCAGTCTCCTTGTCCAGTAAAATCTGGCCACACCCCTTGAGCATTGCCAGAGAGCAGTATTGCTGGCATAATTTCTCGACAAAAATGGGTTTATAGCAGTGAGCGCTGGGAGATATTTTTTATGAATGGCAGATGTATGAGACAATATTTGGGACTGTATCAGCAGTACTCCAAGATCTGTAAGAGAACTGTATGGGAGCCATGTGAGGATTTCTATATGTGATCAGTTTGGAAAGTACTGTGTAAGAAGTTTTTGAGAGATGTGTATGAAAAGTACTGTCTGCATCTTATGGGAAGTACCTTATGAGAACTGTGTAAGAAATACTATAGCATAATAGAAGCAACAACTGCCAGAGACTTCTGGTGGCCTCTGCCGTGGCTTGAGACAGACATTTGGAAAGATTGATCTGAGCGCTGGCCAGTGCCTGTGAATTTCTGCCACATGAAACTCATGGTTGCGTTTTCTGCATTTAACCACATTTAACGGGTAGGTCAACTTTGGCCGTCATGAACAAATTTGGTCTGATAATGAATGAACTATGCTATGCTAGCTGAATGAATGGCTTCTTAGCACTCTTGCCTGTTTGGTTCCTTGTTCAGTAGGTATTTGGTTCAACTGTTGGTCTTGTCATGACAGTCAGGCAGCAGATTCACTCTGACTTCGAAGGAAGCACCTATTTATTTGACTCTTATGACAGGCTTATTGCGTTTGCAGTGGGTGTGTTTTTGTTTTCCCCACAGTGGGGCCTCAGAACCCACACAGGAAACTCTAATTTATTCTGCTTATTTTTCTGTTCCTCTAGTTGCGTTTCAGAGGTTTATAACCATGGTGATTTTTTTACACTATTTGTTTAAAAAAAAGTATTTTAAAACATTTTTACGGGGCAAAAAGGTTTACATGAACCCATGACATTGAGAACTTGATGAAAGCAGCTTATTGAATCCAAGGATTGGTATGAAGTTTCTGCACATTTCACCCACTGAGTCAACAAGACCCATATCAGCTAATAATGATTTAATATATACTTTTAGGTGCTGTCAAATTACAGCATAATTAGGTGACAGTGTCGATTATGTATTGAATTCAAGTGACATAAATAGATGCACATTGAAAAAGAAAACAATTCACATGGGAAGCATGTTGGTATAGAACAGGTGCGAGCAAACCATGGCCCACGGGCATAAACTGGCCCACCGAGCAATTTTTACAAGGCTGGTATGTGTTTAGTACATAATCTAGCCCTTGAGCTCACAGAATAGCAGACACAAAAACTTATGTTCATATGCAGGAAAAACAAAATTGAAGTCACACAATCAACATTTAAAAAAATGATACCTAAACAAGTAAGTAAGAAAGGACCGTTTTTCCACGCCTTTAGGCGTATAGGGCATATAGGGCTAGACCTGTATTGTTTATTTTTACCTAAACAAGGATAATTAGAAACTGATGGTGCAGACTGTTTGCTTCTGCCAGTGAAATGTGTGGCGGACAAACTCAGACATTAGGAAACAACCTGTCGGCGGACTTTGATTATACAATTTTATGACAACACCCATTCTTCTTCTCTGAATGTAGACATTTAGGAATATATAGAAATGCCACTGTGCACGAGAGTGCCTGGCCAGAGGTGTAGCGAGGGATAATAATATTAGATTATCCCACAAATTGATTATGTTATGAGGAAATCTGGCTGGTATGCTTACAATAGAATTGTTTGTATTTGACCTGTAGTGTGAATCAAAGATGTAGGAGTGTAATAAAAACATAGAAATTGCTAAGGTAGCAAAAAAGATACATGAACACAAACAAGGAAAATCCAGCAGGGCTACAAGAATGAAGATATTACATGCATACACTGGGAAAAGTATACAAATTAGACATGACCTGAAAACCACCATAACTGCATTGCGGGGTAAATTAAGTGTCCACTTAGCTAATACCTGCTGACCCTTCTTTGTTTAAAATGTCTGCCACTGACCACATATTTTTTAAAGAGTCATACTGAAGAACACATTGTAATTCATAAATAATAACACACAAAAAAAGGTTGCATTTATGAAATTGAGGTAACGATGTCATAGACTTCATAGACTCCATAAATTTGTTCTGTGAATCCAGTGGCACTGTAGACCACCAAATGAGTGAGAGGATAACCGTTGGCTGTTTAATTGTTTGGTAGAGACCTAGAAACTGATTCTTTGAATCTTTTGATGCTTTGAATATCTGAGCCTGGAAAAGATTGTTTTCATCTATTAATTCTTCACCAGTGAAGCTGAGCGATCAGCTGTTCGGAATCTAGTGATTCTGATGAGTTTATTACACAGACAATGTCCCATACTACCCTATTTATTGTGTAAGAGTAGGAAAATGCTCTAAACAAAGAGACAGTATTACTATACTATGGCTAAGTTACATTGAAATCCTTGCAGCTACAGTCTGTAAATAACTGTACAAAGTAAATAGTAAATAGCGTGTGTGTAATGGCTCATTTTTCTGCCATTTTTTCTCTGAAATATTGCTTAGTACTTGGTGAGAACTAAAAGCACCTTAGTGCTAAACTAACCCAGAAACTTATCATAATTTTGGAATATGTTAGGAAATTGAACAAACTTTGAAGTTTTGTTCTCAAATTTGAATATTCGCTACTCTTGTGGCTGCAACACCATGGTAAGTGAAGAATTTGTTTATTTAATGTTGTCCTTGTGAAATTAACACCTGCTGAATTCTTCTTTCCCACTAACTATAACAAAATTAAACAAACACTTATCATCAGATTCAAAATGTACATTCATTTCTCTTTTAAAAAATATATACTTTTATAGGGATTAGAAGTATATTACAATCTCTATAGCCTTTCTTGCACACCCACCCCTCTGCTATTTTTATAAAGGGAAATTAATGTGGGCCAAGTCTGTCAAAATTCATGGGCCTGAAAGAGTTAAGAAAAAACAAAGCTTCAAAAGAAAAATCACAGATAGCGAACATTAAGACAGCTGCTTGTAACCATCTTGAAAACAGAAATCAGCTTTGGTTTAAACTGTGGGCCTGTGACTACACAGAGTTTCTTTGTGCTGTTATCTGTTTATTGTCTGTAAATGTGTGGCTATTTGTGCAATCTAGGGGACACATACTGTCAACTAGACATTTTTGTCTTCCAGTTTTTATGGAACAAAGCAGTTTCAAGTGTGCTCTGGAAATTATTATGTATATATTTATTTACTTGTTTAGTTTTTCTTTTTCTGTAATTTTGATTGTTAACACTCATTTACAGCCACAGAGTTCATAATATTTAATTAATTCTCAATCTGTGCTGCTGACTCCTCACTCCCGGCAAGGCTGACCTGAACAACAAATGCCTGCAGAAGTCGGAGGTGTCAGCTGAAAGGCGCAAGGATCCCAGACATATTGTGAATGGGCACAGGGCGTTGACATCTTCTGATTAATGCAGAAGATGATTGCTCTCTTAGTTAGCTGCTATGATTTAAATTGACCTCCAGAAACATGAATGTTAGTGCTGCAAAACACTTTGCTTGCTATAAAGGTCGACAAAGTGTACTGCAATTTTGACCTTGTCTGTCATTGAGGCTTGACTTGCTACAGGTTAACTTACTGCAGTATTTCAGCCTACGTGCGATGATTTGACATACTCCTGTGGTTTTAACCTACAAACTACAATGGCTTAGCTTTATCATTGCATTTGTTTAACTGACACACTACAGTAGTTAAACTTGCAAGATACATTAGTTAAACCTGCATAATGCAGTAGTTTAACATCCAGACTTGAGACTTTTTAAACATTAATGCAAATATTCACACTGCAGTTTTTAAGTGTCACTCAACTTTCAGCAGAGTTCATAGTTGCAGACTACATTTGAAGATATATTTTTCAAAAGTCAAATTACATTGTGTAGTAGTTGCAGTTACATGCTGTAATACATAATACATAAATACATACTCATAGGTTGAATTACAACTCTGCATAGTCTTTTTAGACCAAGCTTATTCTCGCACTTATCTTTCTTTTTTGGTGTTTTCTAATTTCATTTAATCAATCTGGTTCTTTTCTGGGCCGCAGCACTTACCACCCTGCATCTTCAAAGATACATCCTAGATGGTAGCCCAACAGGGCAAATTTCCGATACCCCATTCAGTCTACTACGAAGCTATAATTAGGCCACGTAAATAGCTAAGCCCAGTATGTACTACCCTAGTTGTGTACCCTGCAGTCTTAGGCATGTTAGATTCTTGAAGTTTATTTGTGGTTTCTGTCCATCTGTTTGTCCCCCTTTCAGGCTGCTTGCTACCCGATAGTTTAACCTCCACCCCTGCATGGCAGTTCATCATGAAACAAATCCAGATATTCCATAAGACCTCCAAGGTAGTGATAATTAGGGTACCCAAGAACAGGTATATCCTGCTGTCTTCTTTGCCAAGGAATTGTTTACTCCCTTTTAGTTAGCACAAATAAGTAAACTCATATTTTTGTTCAGATGATACCCGCTGGCACACATACAAGCACGGATGACAGACTTTGCCGGGACATGGTTTAGTAATTCCATGTAATTTTTTTTTTTGAAAGGGGAGGGGGGGAATCATTTTTTAAATTTATTTTTTATTTTTAAATTTGGTTTTGTTTTTGTTTTGTTTGTTTGCCAAAATAATAGTCCTACACAGCCAACACTCTGCACACAAATAAGCTATCCTCAGAATTAATGTGCACTCAGAACTCTAGTTATGGAATAAATCTACTGTTCAGATGTGGATAAACAACCAGAACTTTCTGCCAGAGTTTACAATGCAACCGGTGAATGCAAAGAAGAAAAATACATTTACCTGTACATATAACATACACATGATCTCAACACCCTTTGTAGACCTCTTCACAGTCTTGAACTTTGCAGATCAAGTTTTTTGCAGTTTGAAGTAAGCAGTCTCACACCAATCTCCCTTGGTTGCCTCTTATGGCTTGCATGGAAGGTTGCATAGTTACTGTTGCTGATAGGCCTCCGTAACACACTCATAACATTACTAGCTTAACGAGTTCTAAATAAGTATACTCGATGTTTTCATTGATCCGTCAAAACGACAAACATTGTTGCTGTTTCACATTTTCTAGTCATTTTATTATGTGGTTCATTGTTTAAAAATAAATAATAATATATTAGGAGATGTATTTCTGGACGAATATCTGCAGGAAAAAATGTTTTCAACAAAAATGTATGTGATATTTAACAATTTCGCTAACTGCATCCGTCTCAGTCGCTTGTTGTAATAGCTGACCTTATTTAAATTATTACTTGACCTCCTGTCATGTGGTGCTGCTCTAAAGTATTTTATGTTATTACCATCTAATTACATTTTTTTTTTCAGACTGCAGTCTAAGTTGTGTTTTTATGATCTAGGTTATTTTGATATTACTGCGATCTGAGTTGTTTTATATTACTATGATCTAGGTTGTTTTATGTTTATAATCTGGGTTATTTTATGTTATTTTAATGTAGGTTATTTCATTGCACTTTAATTTACATTATTTTATGTTACTGCCATCTCAGTTATTTTATATTCATGATCTAGGTTTTTTTATGTTATTACGACATAGGTTTTTTTAATGTCATTGCCATCTGGATTATTTTATGCTATTGAGATCTAGGTTATTTTATGTTATTGTGGTCTAGATTATTTTATGTTACTACAATCTAGATTATTTGATCTTACTACAGTTAGGGTCATTTTTATGTTACCTCAATATAGGTTACTTAGTTACTACAATCTGTTTGTTTTTAATGTTGTTATAAACTAGGTTATGTTACTTCAATCTGGGTTATTTTAAGTTACAATCATTGACATTAGTACACATTAGTCATTCCCAACTTCTGTAAACACATGTTTAGAAGTGGCAGTTGGCTTAGCACAGTCAGATTTAAAGTGACAGCTTACTGGAATGTTATTTTATTCTCTCCCCCCCCCCCCCTTTCCCTTTTCTAGTTTGGCTTTGCCACACAGGGAAGACATGTATTTTAGTTAAGTTGACATCAGTGCTTGGTGACAGTTCTTTATATACATGTTAGTAAAGCTGTCTGGCTTCAGTTGAGCCCTAAAACCCCTCATGTAACTAACTGATACAACCTAAACTCTCACTGAGCGGTCGGCATCCAACCCTGTGATTTGACACCCGATTTTTTGTTTAGTTTCACTGCTGTATACAAAAAACTCCATGTCATTTGCATTTGTGATGTTTTCAGAATCCAGTGAAATTCGAGAATCTAAAACTGTTGAATGTTTTGTCAGGAATTTTATTTGAGCGATAAAACAATTTATGTAAAAACATAATATTATAGCATTTTTTATTGCATCAAGGCTGACTAAATAGGCGCAACAGGCCAGATTGTTTAGGGTGACAAGAATATAAAGTTATCCATGCTTATTATTTGGCGTGACAAGAACCTGAAGTGTTTAGTAGTTTCTCCATTCATGTTACAACTAGTAGCCTTACAATGGAAACTATCGCTGTAACAAGGGCTTTAGCTTGGCATGGTACTCAAAAATTCACACACGTATGCATTCTTAGTGACTCGATGAATATGCTTAAAAAAAATCCAAGCTGGATTTATCAGGCAAGAATGGATTGAAACACTAAGACCTTCACGAATATCTGCCCTAACCTCCATCTTTGTGCCAGGTCATGTAAGTGTTCAAGAGAACGAGCATGCAGACACTTCTTGCTGACACTGCAGTTTCTATGGCTGCCCAGTACTGGACAAAAGTGATGTTATCAATGCCATGTGCTGCACTTACCGTACCGAGGAGCACGCCAAAGGACATGACTCTATATCCCTGTCTAGATTGATGGTGAAAATATGGGGGTGACTGCAGTCAAGCTAATACAAGGAATTCCAGAGAAATTTGACTAAAAAGCTCAACAAAATGGGGAAGCAGAAAAACGGGCACAAAACAACACAACGTAACGTTTCGACCGGGAGTCCTTTTTTAAACATAAGTGAACTACACAAACGTAACAACGAGGAGGACAAACTACACGTTTGTGTAGTTCACTTATGTTTGAAAAAGGCCGCCCAGCAAATTTCTCTGGAATTCCTAGACTGATGGGCATGGGGGTGCAGCCTGAAGCTGCAAGAAATGAATATTTCACTAAGAGGACAAGGCGTTTCATTAACCAACACAGAACAAGCATCATCAGTGGTTTTACACATGAGGAGATCTGAGCACCTAGGGATCTGTCCGGAAGTGCTGTGATGATAATCCTGTCTAACCACTAATCCATTCATGTTGTGTGATTTAGGATGGAATAAATGTCAAAAGTGTGAGCCAGCAAGTTTTCCAAAATATTAGCTAGTTACTGAACATTGACTTCCTTAATAATCAATTTTTTAAAGTTGTGTTTTGTTTTGTTTCTTAAGAATAGAGACGGTGTGCGTGTTTGGTGATTGCATGGAAGCTCTCATAATGATCTGTGATATACATGTGTTTAATCATTACTTGTTGTTGCTAGATCTGATTCTGAGATTACGTAATATTTATCTCTGTAAAGTAAAATATAGGCCCCCTTTTCCCATGCCTTCAGGCAAATTGGGCATATAGGGCTAGACCTATATTTTATTGACTAGTCGGCATTTTTTGGAATATGTGACCGCCTTTAATTCTCAGGACTTTACTTGGTGCACACTCAAGGCTAGGTTGACCTGGGAGCCAAGGTCATTCTTGAAAACAAAACTGATTGGCTCCACTTTGATTTGAACCCATGACCTTCAGATCCATTGCTAAGCATCTAGCCACAACACCACAGCCGCTCCCATTTCTATCTGTGCAGTTCTTATTTATATTGCTGTTAATTCTTTCTAGCTGAAAATAATTTTTTTCTATATGTTTGTTGTCAGGTATAAATATTTTGTTTAACAATTATTTCGGTTTATGAAAAACAGCATAATATTTATCTTGTTAAAATCTATTTTGTACCTGCTGATTGGCTAAAGCAAGTACGTCTGCTTCAGCAAAACATGTTCATTGGATAAAATGGTGATAAATGACCAGAAATATTAATATTTGTGGTTATGTTGACTGTAGTCTGTTTATAACTTTATTAGGAAGTGTATCAGTTTGACAGATATGCTGCACATTGTTTAAAAAAAGGCATTTGTGATCTTGAAAATCATGAAGTTGTAATTCATACCAGTTGTAATGCAAGAGAGGACACTGATTAACCTATACATGACTGTCAACCATTTCACTAAAAGTAAATAATACAGAAATAAAACAAGCAAGGGAGTTTAAATATCTAAGGTAAATGTTCACCTTAATAAGAAGAATGCATAGAGAAATTAACATACGATGTGCAAAAGCAAATCGGATACTGGGACAATCTACTTTTGAAACAGAAGTGTAACTTTCTTTACCTAGGCAAATCTGATAGCTACCCTTGTCAAAGCTAATCTCATTAGCACAGAAACATAGCAACGGAGGTGAGATGTCTTAGAAGAGCAGCTGAAGTAGCAAGAAGCGATGACATTAACAATTTAGAAATGAGAAGATGGCTAGGACTGCTGTTGCTAAAGCACAACAGATGAGATGGTTTGGCAATCTGACAACAATGCCCTGGTACCAACTGGCACAGAGAGCCACGTTAAAGAAATATAATGGACTAGAACATGGAATGATGTCATAAAAACAGCCTTGAAGAAATGAAGACAACCTTATTCAATGCTTTGGAAAGAACACACAGAAGATCCTTGGAAGGGCTGGATGCAAAACAGGCCTGCATGCCCAATTTGTGACCCTTCAAAAATAAAGTTTGTTCTTTTATTGATTAATTGGTAGACTCCCGCCAGCACATCAATGAAGTAACTGTAGGAAGTGAAAAAGAAACAGTAGAAGAAGAAGCACTAAGTGTTGCCCTGTGTAGCTTGACCTTTCTCTGCTTAGAGTATATCACAGAGCTCTGTAGTTTAGGTGGTGACCCCTGTGACCTCCAAAACAAGGGACAGCATGCAAGAATTTGTTGCAGATGTAATCTATGTCTCTGTCAATACAATCATAAACTTACATGTATAAATATTTAGACTTGTTTATTCATTGCAAAATATATATGTAACGATGGTCTGTGTACAGAGTTATCATTTTGTTCCATTTACTGGTTATATAGGGTAAGATTTTTAAAAGCTTTCTTTGTCAGCTTTTTTCTCAGCTATGGCCAAATGTTTTGTAGATTATTTTTACACTACATATGTGCATAAATGTGGGATACATTTCAGTACGTTGGATTTCTGCATCCACATCTGGTTTTCATCAAAATTTGTACATAGGGTTAAAAAATATTGCATTAGGATGAAACTCACATGTGTAATTTGCAGTAGAATATGTTTCTCTGGTGAGATTTGAGATCAAGAGTTGACTATTTTAATAGCTTTTTTATTGCATTAGAATATATAATAAGATCAGTTGCACTCAGTTCGGATTACAAGTTACATAGCAACCATTATATGTCTTCATGTCACTGTATTGGAGGATTTATTGGGGGTTTTTGGGTTTTGCTCTGTTGTATTCTAATCTTATTGGTGGCTTTCAGAGTCACTGGTGGGTGTTGGGTATCTTTTAGAAAGCAGTGCTGAAGGAAGTTAGTTGGGTATCTTTTAGATCAGTGGTTGTCAACCTTCCTAATGCTGCGACTGTTGTATACAGTTCCTCATGTTGTGGCGACCCCCCAACCATACAGTTATTTTCATTGCTACTTCATAACTTCAATGAATATGTGTTTTCCGATGGTCTTAGGCCACCCCTGTAAAAGGTCCTTTGACCCCCAAAAAAGGTTGCGAGCCACAGCAGGGGTGTTTTAGATAATGCTGCAGACTAAAACCCTAGCATTTGTTGGCTGTTTGAAGTTTTACTAGGCAATACTGGACACTAGTTTACCACTGCCTTCTAAATTGTCCGCTTTCCGTACCATTGTGGAAATCAGTGCAAAGCGGTCTGCTGTTGTGTCTGCTGCAGCTGGAATCAAACGAGGTATTTGACAGTTTTTGTTCACAACTCCTAAGCCACACATGCCGACTGGAAAAGAAAAATTAAAATTTTTGTTTAAAATATCAGACTGTCTCTGCTAGGGTGGATTGAATGTTCTTGTGTATGGTTACAAAATTCACAATTCATTTTTAGCAAATATTAGTTTATCCGTTGATGATTAAATAAACAACAAAGTGTGTACACGAAAGAATATATTGCTTTAATCTTTAGCACCAAATTATCTAGCAGTGGTAAAAACAAATGTTCTAAATAATATTTTCAGGGAATTTGATTTGCAGTATAGATGACAATGAAATATATATTAAATGTAGAGTTTCAGCCATAATCTTTGACAACTTAGTTTATATATCATTGAAGGTCACAAGCCTGAGACTTTGATGGTGCATTGCATTACAGTTGTTAGCAGTATAAAATATTTATAGGTGACATGAATCTCTTATACAATTTGTTATAAATGTTTTTTTGAATGTAATTCTTGCTGCTCTTTCATATTCCTTATTAGTATATAGTTATCTCCACTTGACGTCCATCTTGGATATACCATGATAATTATATGATTTTAAGTGTTGTATATTATGTTACATTGTATATTTATAAAATGCATAAATGTGTTACCACTGCTGTATGCTTTTGCGACTTCCAGTCTAAAAAGAATGAGTTCTTTGTATAGTTTTTGAGTATTTTCTCTCCCTTAGATACCCTTAGGTGATATGAATATCATTGACCTTATTAAATTACTTGTATTTGTGGTTTCTGATGTTTTTATTGTTTGCTGGTTTTTGTCTGTAGAGATAAGTCATTCGCCATTCCCCCACAGACGTCATGTTGCCGAGAATGTCATTATTCTATCTGTAGTTGTCTTCTTTGCCATGTGACAAAAAATATTATGATACGCACAAGACTTGGCATAACCAGAGGTGTTTCTGGATTACTTAAATGTTCATGTCAGTTTGGTTTTCAGTACTTGACCATTTTTCCATGACTTCCATCTTTTGATCATTTATCATAAGTTTAATCACTTCATCGTTAGTCGTCATCATCATTTTACCAGTTTTCATGAGTTTTATCACTTCATCATTAGTCGTGTTCATCTTTGACCATTTTTCATGAGTTTTATCACTTCATCCTTAGTCATCTTCATCATTTGACCAATAACTCGCTGAGTCACAAGGAAGGCATCACACGTTCATGTGTCTCTACCTAGAAGCCCAGTGAACGCATGAAGCGCCAATTTTATGTCTTTCTTGACTATACCTTGTGCCCCTGATGCTAAACCCCCTGGGACTCAAAGAGTTAATGAGTTTCTTGACCATTATTCATTGGTTTCACAACATGACATTCTAATGGGTTTCATCACCTTCCCATTGTTTCATGAATTTCATCATTTTACCGTTTTCACAGCCTGGTGCTGCTTGGCTTTCTTGTTTTATGTTTTTTTTTAAATGGATCGATTGTCAGCTTAGCATATTTCATATATTGACTGATATGTGCAAATATCACCAAGGAAACATGCAGCTATATGCTGTGTGTTATTAATTTAGAACATATTTATTTACTAGCCTGAGCATAATTAAATCTGCCTGTCCTCCCCAGAAAGACAGTGAGACATGAACCACATTTTTGGGACTGCGTTGTTTACATAGTTTCCCTTGATAGAGTCTGCCCACTTGATTCTCGGTCTCGCTCTAGCTCTTTAGCTTGAACCTCTTGGACTGTAATCACCAGAAGATAGTTGACCAGGTTTCATCTCACAAGATGGCTCACATGCGGAAGCTTGCAAGGGGAATAGATGGTCCGCAGAGTTCCTGGACAGTGTGGGAGAAGAATGACCTGCTTGCTAGGGGGCAGTGGATTTATTGTATACCCCCTTAAATGGGGCCCCAGAACCAACACAGCGACTTGATAGACAGGATAAAAAAAAAAAAAAAAGTAAAGATCCCTTTTCACGCCTTTCGGCGCATCGGGCATATGGGCAGAGCGTCCCATATTTTTACAGACCATCAGCACTCGGAGGGTAATGTGGTCAGCATTACGCCGGCTGTCATTACTTTCCCAGGACAGCCCATCCTGGTACCCATTTTAGGCTGGGTCGACCTGCGACGTCCCATACCACGACAAAAATCCACGCAGCCTGCAGTGGGTTTCGATCGCGGTATGTTGGCTTACGAGTCGGACTCGCAACGCCTTAGCCACGGACGCCGCTAGACAGGATTTACTGTGCATAAATACATTCAGCAGCATCATCTTTCCAGGAATGCCGGGCAGATGTCTCTAGCCAGCATGCATTTAGCAGCGCCCCTTTGCCAAGCATAGCCAATATGATGAAGTTCTGAAAAGTGTTCAGTTGTTGGCCAATTTAGGAGGAATGGGGGTAGAGGGGGGGTGGTGTGTGTGTGTGTGTGTGTGTAAAATAAAGATATCTAAACAGTTGCCTAATGTCAGTACAGTAAAATGATAGGTACATCTCATGTATTACAGGATGTGATAGCTTTTAACGGTCCCGAAACGTGCAGAACTGCCCCTACGTGATAATGTGGCCTACATCCTGTAATACAGAACAAGCGTTAACGCCGGCCGGTGACAACCACTAGTAAAATGCTGCATGTTGTTGGCTGGTCACTTAGCTTGACACCCCAGCAACATAGCACAAGCTCTGCAACGCATCAGTTTATGAATGGGAAGGCAGGTCACTCTCCATCTGGGCCCCAAAACGTGCGTTGTAATAAAGCATGTAATTTTTTGTTTTTGTTTTGTTTTTTGTTGTTGAGATTCTAGCGTAATAGTCAAATACATTTATTTCTCATCTTCAGTTTTAGAAAAGTTCTTCCAAAGTTAAACAAATCTGTTTATCTTCAGTTTCATTTAGGGCTACATGAGCACTGTTTGGGAACAACTATTCTACTGTATCAGATTTTTCTCTGCTGACCATAAGTGCTGTGTGTTGATGACTTGTCCCCCCTGCACCGGTCTTACATGTAAGCTTGCCAGTTTGTCCTCTTCCATTTCTATCCTCTGGCACACATTCACACTATCATCTAGCTGCTGTTTGTGTTGACAACTTGTTAGAACTTGGTCAGGCTGCAGCTGTTTTGAGTTTAACCTGCTAACCCTGGCAGATGTGACCTTCAGCCTGGCATATGTGACCTTCACCCTGACAGGTGGGTCAGCACTGATACCAACAACTCAAGAGCAGACGAAATAGTGGTGTCACAGAAATGTTTAGACAGTAGTCATCTAAAAGAGGTTGAAAAATCGACCCCAGCTGGTGTTCATAACAAAAGCCATTGTTATTTCTGTGTTGTTATGACCGATTGAGTTAACTAACTTGTGCATCCTCTGCCGGAACGATTTTCATAGTTCAGATGTTATTACATACTTTTAACTCTTTGGGTACCAAGAAATACATAACTTGTTGATTTATAACTAGTATACCGACCTGTGTTACGAAAGAGTTGAATGTTCCATTCGTATTCAATATTTTGGGAACTGACTATGCTGTGATTCAGAAATCTTCCTCTTTTAGTTCATGTTATTTGGGCTAGGTGATCATGTTTGTACAGCCTTCTGTCTTGTGTGGTGCCAGACAGTTCTCATACTGTCATTCTCTGCCATGATGCCAAACTAACATTCTGTGTCATGGCCTTCCCCACCTCTCTTCCCCTCTGTCTTTCCTGCTGTCACATCATATTCCGATTGTTCACTTCTCATTGGGTGTCCACAGAATGTGGATTGACTTCTCCTGATGCAGTTCTTGTTTTGAGTACATTTCTCTCAAGACAACTTCATTTGCACTTTTGTAGCCTGTCATTGGTGTTCTTATAATTTGACTATAAAAATACAATGCTGCAGCTGCCACATAACATCTCTACTGATCGGTTGACTGTCTTTGATTGACTTTCATACATCAGAATTGGCTCTTTATAGCAGCTGTTTATAACAAAATAGCACTACTTTGTATTGTTTTTTAATTAAGAAAATTGTTTTTAAAAATTGTTTTTAATAAACTACTATATTTTAAAGTGTATAAGACAATATGGTTTCCCAGTTTATGTTTTAAAGTTTAAAATTGAGGGTAATCTTTTATGCATATTTTTTTTACCAAATTTACATGTGAGCTGTATGCTGATGACTATCTCTTACAGACTCAACTGTTTACACAATTTACATGTGATTTCCATATGACCGAGTATTATTAGCTGAAACAGAAGAGAGTTTACAGAACGATGTAAACCAAGTCAATACTAAGTGTGAGAAATATATGAAGATAAGCATTGATTTAAAAAAAATTTTTTTTTTTTTTTTAACGTATCCAAAAATCAGTAGTTCTAAACCCTTTGGCTCGGTACTATGGATATCGCAACCCTTCGGCATTGATTCCATTATAGGTACCGTTAATCTGGGAGAAATGTGGCTTTTCTGCCTACCCCTGGGAGTGAACCCGGACCACAAGGAGTTTGTCACCCGGCCGCCGCGAAAGTCAGGTTTAACCAACTTCGCTAGAGAGCCGGGCGATAAGCATTGATAAGACAGAGGCAATGGTAATAGGTAGACAAGAAGAAACCATATCAATGAAGTAAATAACACAGAAACAAAACAAATGAGACTCAGCAACAAACAAACGAGCGAAGACAAATATATAAGGTCATTTTTCACTTCAGATGCAAGAATAGATTGAGAAATCAACATACCCTGTGCGAAAACAAATCAGGTTATGGGACAATTAACACCGCTCCTGGAGCATAGAAAGATACCTCTTTCAACCAAATAAAGGTTTTTTTGGGCTGACATTGTGCTGCCAGTGCCAAACATGGATCCTTACTACAACTAATGAGTGGAAGATCATAACATCAAAGATGTCTTAAAAGAACTGCCGGTGTGACAAGAAGAGATAAAATCAGGAATGACTAAATTAGAAGACTACAACTGAAACCAGTCATACAGTTCATTAAACAAAAACAAATGAGATGGTTTGGCCACCTGATGCAAATGCCCTGGTACTAACTGCTACAGAGAGCCAAGCTGAAGAAATATAGTAAACACAGAGCAAGGGGAAGACCCCCCTCACCCCCACCCCACCCCGAACACCTCGCTGAGGTAAGTGGTGGAAGAGAAGAAGAAGAAGAAGACATGTAGTTAGAAATGTGATGCTTCTGTTTTTAGTAACTTATCTAAACAAACAACTTGTGTGTGAGCTGTATGCTGATATCCTTGTTTAAAGACGATATCTGTTTACAAATGTGAGTTGTAAGCTGAATATAAACCTACTCTGCTTACACAACTTTCCTGTGAGTTGTAAGCTGAATTGAAACCAACTCTGCTTACACAACTTTCCTATGAGTTGTAAGCTGAATTTGAACCTAACTCTGCTGACACAATTTTCCTGTGAGTTGTATGCTAATATCCATGTTTTAGCCATCTGTTATTGAAACAAAAACCTACACGCAAGTTACAGGCTGGCTGTGAAAACAACTTTACACAAATTACATACTAGTGTCAGCCTAATGTCCACATTTTGTGCAAGTTGTTGACTGTGACTTGTGTATATCCTGGTGTCTCCACCTTGTGACTGTGCACTTGTGTGGTACATGACAGCTGTACCGTTGGTCCCTCCTGATGTCACTGACCAGACTGTGTTGTCTTTTGTGTGTCAAGTATTTGCATTGACTTTTTTGACATGCTAGAGCAATTTATCAGTATTTATCTGTGTAGTTTCATTAATAAATAATATTTGTTAATTTACGAAGACTGTGTTCATTTTGTTAAGATATTCTTATTAATTTTGTTGGGAAGTGTTGAGTGTTTGTAAATATTCTTGTTGATTTTGTTGGGAAGTGTTTAGTGTTTGTAGGTTTTCTTTTTGATTTTATTGAGAAATGTTGAGTGCTTGTAGATATTCTTGTTGATTTTGTTGGGAAGTGTTGAGTGTTTGTAGATATTCTTGTTGTTTTTGTTGGGAAGTGTTGAGTGTTTGTAGGTATTTTGTTCATTATATTGATAAATTTGGAGTGTGTAGATTTCTTTTCATTTTATTGTGAAATGTTGAGTGTTTGTAGACATTCTTATTCACTTTGATTGTGTGTTTGTAGCTTCTTTCATACATTTGTTGAGTGTTTGTAGTAATGTTGTTTATTTTCTGGAGTATTTAAAGTTAGTACTCTTGTTCATTTGTTGAGTGATTGTAGGTAAACATATTCAATTTTTCAAGTTATTGTAGTTAGCCCTTTCTCCTATTGTTGAGTGTTTGTAGGTACTTTCTTAAATTTTGTTAAGAATTTGTAAGTACTCTTTTTCATTTTGTTGAGTGTTTGTAGGTACTTTTTTGTTGTTGTTGACTGTAGATACTACTTCTTCTTCTCCTCCTCCTCCTCATCTCCCCCCCCCCCCCAGCATCAGCAGCAGCAGAAGAAGAAGAAGATAAGGAAGCAGAAGAAGATAATGAAGAAGAAGAAAAAAAGCATATAATGTTTGCAGAGAATGGGGAGAAGGTGTATACGGAAGATCGTTTGTGAGAATTTGCTGGAGAAGAAAGAGAATGAGAAGAAGAACGAGAAAAAGAAGAAGAAGCAGTAGAAGAAGATAAGGAAGAAGAAGAAGAAAAAAAGCAGCAGAAGAAGTTTCTTCATGCTGATGTTAGAGCCAGTAAACACTGGATAATGTTTGAGCTTCAGACCAGGCTCTAGCCAACGTTGCCTAGCGCTAGACATGTTCCACTGCCCGCCCCGATTGTCTTGAATTCAAATCCGCAAGGAGGCGGATTGTTTTGAAACGGACCTTGATGTTCAACACATAATGCATCCAGTGTGGATAGATCAATAATAACATAAGTCTTTCATCACATGATCGATGAGACACTCGCCTGGACCATGTTTTTGTTTATGCTATAGAGTGGAAATAGTGGTCCATGTCTGTGTTCATGCTATAGACTGGAAATGGTGGTCCATGTCTGTGTTCATGCTATAGACTGAGAATGGTGGACCATGTCTGAGTTCATGCTATAGACTGGAAATGGTGGTCCATGTCTGTGTTCATGCTATAGACTGGAAATGGTGGTCCATGTCTGTGTTCATGCTATAGAGTGGAAATGGTGGTCCATGTCTGTGTTCATGCTATAGACTGGAAATGGTGGTCATTGTCTGTGTTCATGCTATAGACTGAGAATGGTGGACCATGTCTGAGTTCATGCTATAGACTGGAAATGGTGGTCCATGTCTGTGTTCATGCTATAGACTGGAAATGGTGGTCCATGTCTGTGTTCATGCTATAGACTGAAAATGGTGGTCCATGTCTGAGTTTATGCTATAGACTGGAAATGGTGTTCTATGTCTGTGTTTATGCTATAGACTGGAAATGGTGGTCCATGTCTGAGTTCATGCTATAGACTGAAAATGGTGGTCCATGTCTGAGTTCATGCTATAGATTGGAAATTGTGGTCTATGTCTGTGTTTATGCTATAGAGAGGAAATGGTGGTCCATGTCTGAGTTCGTGCTATAGACTGGAAATGGTGGTCTATGTCTGTGTTTATGCTATAGAGAGGAAATGGTGGACCATGTCTGTGTTTATGCTATAGACTGGAAATAGTGGTCCATGTCTGAGTTCATGCTATAGACTGGAAATGGTGGTCCATGTCTGAGTTCATGCTATAGACTGAAAATGGTGGTCCATGTCTGTGTTCATGCTATAGACTGAAAATGGTGGTCCATGTCTGTGTTCATGCTATAGAGTGGAAATGGTGGTCCATGTCTGTGTTCATGCTATAGACTGGAAATGGTGGTCTATGTCTGTGTTCATGCTATAGACTGAAAATGGTGGTCCATGTCTGTGTTCATGCTATAGACTGAAAATGGTGGTCCATGTATGTGTTTATGCTATAGAGAGGAAATAGTGGTCCATGTCTGTGTTTATGCTATAGAGAGGAAATGGTGGTCTATGTCTGTGTTTATGCTATAGAGAGGAAATGGTGGTCTATGTCTGTGTTCATGCTATAGAGTGGAAATGGTGGTCCATGTCTGAGTTCATGCTATAGACTGGAAATGGTGGACCATGTCTGTGTTCATGCTATAGACTGGAAATGGTGGTCCATGTCTGAGTTCATGCTATAGACTGGAAATGGTGGACCATGTCTGTGTTCATGCTATAGACTGGAAATGGTGGTCCATGTCTGAGTTCATGCTATAGAGTGGAAATGGTGGTCCATGTCTGAGTTCATGCTATAGAGTGGAAATGTTGAACCATGTCTGTGTTCATGCTATAGACTGGAAATGGTGGTCCATGTCTGAGTTCATGCTATAGACTGGAAATGGTGGTCCATGTCTGAGTTCATGCTATAGAGTGGAAATGGTGGTCCATGTCTGAGTTCATAGTTTTGACAATGTTCATGTTGACGATAGAGCTGGCGAATGGCTGGTTTTGTTTATGACCTGAAGCTGACCCAGGCGTGGTTTAATTTGTCTGCGAGGTTGTTCGTGATATGTTGTCAAGCTAAAAGGTTGTTGGTGATATGTTGTCAAGCTGAAAGGTTGTTGGTGATATGTTGTCAAGCTGAAAGGCTGTTGGTGATATGTTGTCAAGCTGAAAGGTTGTTGGTGATATGTTGTCAAGCTGAAAGGCTGTTGGTGATATGTTGTCAAGCTGAAAGACCGATTTTTGGCGTGCCTGTCATCTCGTCAGTCACGTGTTTTCAGCTCTTTAAACGTTTCTCGAGCTTTTCACGCTCATTGTCCCTATAAATTAGTACATAAAAGCTGACAAGTAAAATAAGAAAAAGACAATTGGCCATGTTTCTCCTAAAACCGATGCAGAAGACTGAATGATTAAAGGAAAGTATTCTTAGTAATGACTAGGCCTTGATTGCAGATACAGCCATGAAATAATATCTAACATCCATGATTGAAGAATGTAAAACAAATAATATGAGAATCAACACTGAAAAGACAGAATTAATGTCAATAGGAAAAAAGAAGACAGATCTAAACACAGCAACAGAGTGCAAAGGTATTAAACAGGCATCTGAGTTTAAATATCTGGGAACTACATTTACCGAAGATGGGAAATTGGATAAAGAAATTAACATTAGATGCAGTAAAGCAAACCAAGTATTGGGACAGCTAGCGCCTCTCTTACAGCATAAGACAATCCCAATCAGCACAAAGAGATATCTTATTCAAAGCATATTTATTCCAACTCTGTGCTACCAGTGCCAGACATGGTCACTCACAACAAACCATAAAAGAAAATTAGTAACCACGGAAATGAGATGTATGAGAAGGGCTGTAGGAGTGACCATAAGAGATAAGATCAGGAATGAGATCATAAGAGAACAAGTCGGCACAGAACCAATTCTGGATTACATACAAAGACAGCAAGTGAAATGGTTTGCTCACTTAGAGAGAATGCCTTGTGACACCATACCATACAAAGCATACATGGAAAGAGAAGAAGGACGTAGAGCACGGGGTAGACCAAGAACAATATAGAAGGATAACATCAGAGAAACTCTACAACAGCACGATGTGCCTATGGTCGAGACAGCCAGAAGAGCTAGAAACAGAACCTTGTATCTCCCTCGACGCCCACAGCGGTAAAAGAGGAAGTGAAGAAGAAGAAGAATTCTTAGTAATAAGATAAACTAAGTTCGCATTGATATAAAGAAACACGGTAAATAAAGCAGTTATCTTAATCACCGAAGTGTATGGCGTTAGTCAGTTTGTGAGTAATAAATCTCTCACTAATATTTCAAGTAAAGATACAGTCATCAGTCTATCTTATCTATAGCGACAATGCTCAGTCCAAAAATGAAGACTTGCAGTGATCTAGTCCACAGATGCATGATTCTTGGAGACAGTTGACCTGTTCAGAGGCACCCATGAGGCTTGGAAACACAGATGTACACCCAGACAGTTGCTAGCTATTTGAAACACGCAGATTTGCTGTCAATGTCTGACCCAGCCACGTCTGCTTGGCGATACAACATTGTAATGATTGCCGCGTGGCAAACAGGAGCTTGCTAGTGGCTACATACAAGATTTTGAACAAAGAAGACAAGAACAATAGACTGCAGCAGAATGTATTTGTAGCGCATCTCGTTGGATCTCAGGAGGTTCATACTGCAGCAGCAACTGATGAAGTTGAAGAAAACAAAAATCATTTAAACCGAATCATAGATTCGACTACAGTATAAAGTAACTTCCGTTTTTACCAGGACAAATGGCCAGAATAAAACTGGATAAAAAAAAAAGGGGGTGGTTGGGGGGGGGGGGGGGGGGGGGGGGGGGGGGGGGGGGCAAAAAAAAAAAAAAAAAAACAAAACCAAAAAAAAAAAAGGAAGGCCCAAAAAAAAAAAAAACGCTAAAACGCACTTACAAGATGCAAAAAAATAAAAGCACAAAAAGATTTAAGTGGGACCCGAAAAGGGCCGTGTTGGTTGGAGCTCAGAGACAAGCTTATCGATTTCAATGTGGTGTACAAGGAAGCAGCCAAGGAACAATCACGGACAGAGTGCGTAACAGCTCACACAGGCAAAAAGGAAAGGACAAATAGAAAGATCGGTAATCAAGGTACAACCAAAGGGCTCCAAAAAACAAAACGACCTAGAGTCAGCACACAAACGAGGACTTGATATAGTCACGGCCCAATCAGGAGCAGACTGAAAGAGTCAAGGAGTTTTAGCATTTTTTGTTTTCAACTAACGAACGAACGAACGAACCAGGACAAACAGAGGTTCACGACCATTTTATTTTGTCTGCCTTATTCCAGACCGAACTTGCTTATTTTCGTGGCCTCCATATAGCGAGGCATTCTGTTGCTGTCTGAGGTATACGAAAGACATCGTCCTTGTTTATAGTGTAACCAGAATTTGAAAGGTAGCGCGCGATGGGCGGTGACCCCCGTGTGGGTTCCGGGGCCCCATTGTGGGGGAAACAAGAATAGACCCACTGCCTCCCCAAAAGCATGTCGTAAGAGTCGACTAATTGGGGAGCTTCCTTTGAAGTCGGAGTGCATCTGCCGGAGAGGCAAGGAACCAACAGTCTGTATTCAAGAGAATGAGATCTGTAAAACTGATGCACACGCAACACTCAGGTTCTGGAGCGGGACTGCAGTTCAATAGTGGACGAGCAACCAGAACTTTCCGCCAGAGTGTACAGCTGGTAAACACAAAGAAGAAAGAGGAAGAATATGCTAATGCTTCCATCAATGCACCTCCACGATCCTAACGGGCCAAGGGTTATGTTATGTTGTTATTCATTGCAGAATGCGCCTAGCGAGAAACATCTAAAAATGCCAAACAATAAATTGTGAAGTATATCGTTTGTATCTTCTGTACTCAAATTGACATCGGGAACTCATTGCTTTGACACACAAGCTTGGCATTTATTCACACTGACATGGGGAACTGGCAAGAAACTTGCCTTCCCACACGCACGACTTGGGTTTGAAGCGGATATTTATAATTAAATTCTCTCCTAGGTCGTCCTAGCGGAAAAACAGTCAATCATGAGGTGCCGTCTCCAGAATCAAGGTTGGCTGCAATGGATATCCAACGCGCTTCATCTTACTCCCTTCCTGTACATTAGAAAACGGCTGTTCGTCCATCTTTTAACGCTATCCTACCACTTGTATTGCTGACTGTCTCTTGCCCAGTTGCATTCAATCTTTTCCAACAGTATGTTTTTTTTAAATAATAGAGTTATATCTTTTGATATGGTCGAAATGTTTCACCTGTCCTTTTTATTTTATATTTTTAATCTTGATTTTTTTCCTCGATAAGATACGACTCATTTTGTACATCTATATCTCCAGGCACTCAGATCTAACTACTTGTTTATTGTCCAAGCCTCAGCACTATACGGCATGGTTGATTATACGTATGCCTAATATTTGACCATTCTTGTTTTAACATTTTTTGTTTCTCTTGCTGTCAGTAATTTTTGTCATCTGAATGGAAAATTGTTTTTGCCTTTCTGATTCTCTTCTTGATTTTTTACAGTAACAACAAAAAGTGCCGTACTACCCGTACCCAATGTCCGTACCGCTCAGCGTAAAAAAACCCCTAACAAAAAAAAAAAAAAACTACTTTATGATGCTATTGCTGCTGGCTGCTGCTACTGTCTGCTGTTGATGCTGGCTACTACTACTGCTTTGTTGCTTGCTTGCTATTGCTGGCGGCTACTACCTTGCTATTGCTTCTGCTGCGACTCCTACTAACTACTACTACTACTACTACTACTACTAAACTCACTACTACTACTACTACTACTACTACTCCTACTACGACTACGACTACTACTAAGATTACTACTAGTACGATTACTACGACTACTGCTACGATCTACACCACCACCACCACCACCACTACTAAGACTACTACTACTGCTGCTGCTACTACTACTATACTACTACTACTAACTACA